>JAUIMM010000039.1:25717500-26025000 GCA_031769625.1 Taudactylus pleione | reverse complement strand
GCACTGACACTACTGGGGGCTCTGCATAAGGTCCCCATTGTGCATAACCCCAGTTTGTCACATTTAATAGGGGCCCCCACATGTTTGTTGCCCAGGTGCCCCCACAGACCTTAATCCGGCCCTGTATACAGGATCTCCAATCCTGTTGTAAAAATCCTTAAAAAAACTGACAGTCTTTAGGTAGTGATTTATAATAATCCTTCCAGCTCCCCTGCTCTCTCAGTCTACACTGCCAGTCTCTGCTCTCATTCAGCAGCCGTTACTCTGTGACACCTTCCGGACCCGCCTCCATGTGCTCCCCCCCTTTTATAGCCTTCCTCCCTCCTGACCACGTGGAACCATTCTCCCACTTCAGGCATGAACCCCACTCGCATGCAATTTCTACATGTGCATGTACATAAGAATATCAGTAATATCCCCATTAGTGCACACTCATCAAATATGTATATAAATGGGTTGCTCCGCCACTTTACAATATTAAGGTTTTTACCAAACAAACTATCATAAGTGGATAACAATAATACAAAAAAAAAATGGTTTAAATTATATACAGTAACATATATATATATATATATATATATATATATATACTGTATATATAAGTCAGGTCTCTCTATATCCCATACTCTGTTCGCTAACATTTGTGCTAATACTAAGGGTGTTACAACTATGTAAGTCCTGTTTTTTTTACCGTTCCTGTGAAAAACGATTATTTAATGTCAAACAGTCCAATTCCTGGTAAGAGTCTGCTCAGGCATGACAATAAACAAAGCACAGGGACAGACACTTAACGTGGAGACTGATTTGCTTCTGGACTACTT
This sequence comes from Taudactylus pleione, assembly GCA_031769625.1. Classification (NCBI taxonomy): domain Eukaryota; kingdom Metazoa; phylum Chordata; class Amphibia; order Anura; family Myobatrachidae; genus Taudactylus; species Taudactylus pleione. Next base: position 26,024,179 of record JAUIMM010000039.1, on the reverse strand, counting down.
GATGTGTCCCTTTTGTGTGTCACATCAAAACTAAATCTTTTTGTGTTTACAGGAGGAAAAACGACAAATGTCATCTACAAGGCAATCTTATAAGACCTTGGATAAAAAGAGTACAGTGAAAATTGCTCCCGCGCAAAGCCGGGGTGGGACGCTAGTACATAGTATAAAACAAAGTCCCTGGTAGGCGTCTGTCTGTTTGTCCGGGCTAATCTCGAGAACCACTGGACAGATTTTGATGCAGTTTTCACTCTTCTATAAAGCATTTGTCCAGGAAGGTTTAGGTGTATGAAACATTAATGTAAGTCAAAAGGCAGACGAGCAGTGACGAATTTAGTAAAGAAAGTCAATGTAAAAACAGATGTCCTAACGCTTTCTTGGCTTACGCTGCCATACCGTTAAAGATATATCACAATGATGGACATTATTTTATACCATGTAGAGATTGATACATATTATCCGGTTTCTCCAGAGAAATTGATGTAGGCCCTGTTTACTGACAATAAATTTCAGTTTTTCCCTTTTATTACCGTTCCTATTTCATTTATGTGAAAAAATTATTCTTTAATGTCAAACAGTCCAATTCCCGGTAAGAGTCTAATTTGGCATAACAATAAACAAAGCACAGGGACATATACTTAGTTGACCTAAGGGGACTGATTTGCTCATGGACAACTTGACGTGGCCCTTTTGTGTGCCACGACAAAACTAAATCTCTTCGTGCTTACAGTCGGAAAAATGACTAATGTCGTCTACAAGGCAATCTTATAAGACATTGATTAAAAAAGTCTATCGTCTTAAATTCAAAATTGCTTCCGTGCGAAGCTTGGGCAGGTCACTAGAGTACACCCAAACACAAACTTTTGGGTACAAAGGCCCAGCTAGAATCACTTTTAGGGTTCCAAGTAGAACAGACTCCCATCTTGGGTCTACCCATAATTTCATGTCTCGGATCAAAAAAAGAGATCTCGGGTTTTGGGTTTCATGTAAACAGATCCACATTACTGTACACGATTTTAGCTGTTTTGATCAATTTTAAAGAAATCATAAACTTGAGGGTGGGTTTGCCAAAACCATACTATTTTAGGGTGCCCTCACCAAATATACCATAAACACTGCAAACTGTATTCTGTATAGACACAGGGAATATTAGTTACACATATTGCAATATATGATACACTGATCAACAGTGCCATAGTCTTCTCAGTCTAATCTTATTTCAGGACAGTCTGTACACATCCTTTCAAAGACAAGGCCTCTCCCAAATGTACTATATTAGTTATTATATACCTGGGACAGACCTGACAGTTAGAATAAATGAGCTAAAACTGGGATGCAAGAGAAATGTAAACACAAAAAAAGATCAGAATCAAAGGCATCAATCCACTGTACTCTCCATTAGTATATCTAAGTTAAAAAAGGGGATGTGAACACATTTCTTACACAAAAAAATTATAGTACAGTAACTATGTAATCACCAAGGTTTGAGCAAGATAAACAAGGTTTAGAGTAGGGGTGAGCGGGTTCGGATTTCTGAAATCCGAACCCCCCCGAGCCCCCCCGATCCGAGTCCGATCCGAGTCAGGCTCGACTTTTCCCGCCTGACTCGGATCTGAAATCGAGGCAAAACGTCATCATCCCGCCTTCCGAGTCTCGCGGGTTTTGGATCCTATATAAGGTACCCGCGTCGGCGCCATTTTCTCACTCGGCTGTGGACAGTGAAGAGGGAGGGTGGGAGTTAGTGCTGTGTAGTGTAGTGTAGTGTAGTGCTGCTGTTGTCCACTACTTCAAAGTCCATAGGGGCTGGCTGTGTTGTGCTGTGCTGCTGTTGTTAATAGGGGCTGTGTCCACTACTTCAAAGTCCATAGGGGCTGGCTGGACTGTGTTGTGCAGTCAGTTCTCCATAGGGGCTGTGTCCACTCCAAAGTCCTGTGCAGTGTCCCAGTCCTAAAGGGGTGCTGTAGTGTTGTCCAGGGGGTGCTCTGTCCATCAGGGGTGCTCCCCCCAAGTGCTAAAAAAATAATATATTTTCTGTGTTTGTGAATTGTGTGCGCAGTAGCCGCACGTGCATCAACAAAGTAGTGCCAAGCGTGCGCCTGTGTCATAAGTAAAGGGCCGGCTGGCTTGACCGTTAAAGGGTGCTGTAACCCCCGAAAGTACACTCCAGTCCAAACCAAAAAAAAATTATTTTCTGTGTTTGTGAATTGTGTGCGCAGTAGCCGCACGTGCATCAACAAAGTAGTGCCAAGCGTGCGCCTGTGTCATAAGTAAAGGGCCGGCTGGCTTGACCGTTAAGGGTGCTGTAACCCCCGAAAGTACGCTCCAGTCCAAACCTAAAAAAAAATTATTTTCTGTGTTTGTGAATTGTGTGCGCAGTAGCCGCACGTGCATCAACAAAGTAGTGCCAAGCGTGCGCCTGTGTCATAAGTAAAGGGCCGGCTGGCTTGACCGTTAAGGGTGCTGTAACCCCCGAAAGTACACTCCAGTCCAAACCTAAAAAAAAATTATTTTCTGTGTTTGTGAATTGTGTGCGCAGTAGCCGCACGTGCATCAACAAAGTAGTGCCAAGCGTGCGCCTGTGTCATAAGTAAAGGGCCGGCTGGCTTGACCATTAAAGGGTGCTGTAACCCCCGAAAGTACACTCCAGTCCAAACCAAAAAAAAATTATTTTCTGTGTTTGTGAATTGTGTGCGCAGTAGCCGCACGTGCATCAACAAAGTAGTGCCAAGCGTGCGCCTGTGTCATAAGTAAAGGGCCGGCTGGCTTGACCGTTAAAGGGTGCTGTAACCCCCGAAAGTACACTCCAGTCCAAACCAAAAAAAAATTATTTTCTGTGTTTGTGAATTGTGTGCGCAGTAGCCGCACGTGCATCAACAAAGTAGTGCCAAGCGTGCGCCTGTGTCATAAGTAAAGGGCCGGCTGGCTTGACCGTTAAGGGTGCTGTAACCCCCGAAAGTACACTCCAGTCCAAACCTAAAAAAAAATTATTTTCTGTGTTTGTGAATTGTGTGCGCAGTAGCCGCACGTGCATCAACAAAGTAGTGCCAAGCGTGCGCCTGTGTCATAAGTAAAGGGCCGGCTGGCTTGACCGTTAAGGGTGCTGTAACCCCCGAAAGTACACTCCAGTCCAAACCAAAAAAAAAATTATTTTCTGTGTTTGTGAATTGTGTGCGCAGTAGCCGCACGTGCATCAACAAAGTAGTGCCAAGCGTGCGCCTGTGTCATAAGTAAAGGGCCGGCTGGCTTGACCGTTAAGGGTGCTGTAACCCCCGAAAGTACACTCCAGTCCAAACCTAAAAAAAAATTATTTTCTGTGTTTGTGAATTGTGTGCGCAGTAGCCGCACGTGCATCAACAAAGTAGTGCCAAGCGTGCGCCTGTGTCATAAGTAAAGGGCCGGCTGGCTTGACCGTTAAGGGTGCTGTAACCCCCGAAAGTACACTCCAGTCCAAACCTAAAAAAAAATTATTTTCTGTGTTTGTGAATTGTGTGCGCAGTAGCCGCACGTGCATCAACAAAGTAGTGCCAAGCGTGCGCCTGTGTCATAATTAAAGGGCCGGCTGGCTTGACCGTTAAAGGGTGCTGTAACCCCCGAAAGTACACTCCAGTCCAAACCAAAAAAAATTATTTTCTGTGTTTGTGAATTGTGTGCGCAGTAGCCGCACGTGCATCAACAAAGTAGTGCCAAGCGTGCGCCTGTGTCATAAGTAAAGGGCCGGCTGGCTTGACCGTTAAGGGTGCTGTAACCCCCGAAAGTACACTCCAGTCCAAACCTAAAAAAAAATTATTTTCTGTGTTTGTGAATTGTGTGCGCAGTAGCCGCACGTGCATCAACAAAGTAGTGCCAAGCGTGCGCCTGTGTCATAAGTAAAGGGCCGGCTGGCTTGACCGTTAAGGGTGCTGTAACCCCCGAAAGTACACTCCAGTCCAAACCTAAAAAAAAATTATTTTCTGTGTTTGTGAATTGTGTGCGCAGTAGCCGCACGTGCATCAACAAAGTAGTGCCAAGCGTGCGCCTGTGTCATAAGTAAAGGGCCGGCTGGCTTGACCGTTAAAGGGTGCTGTAACCCCCGAAAGTACACTCCAGTCCAAACCAAAAAAAAATTATTTTCTGTGTTTGTGAATTGTGTGCGCAGTAGCCGCACGTGCATCAACAAAGTAGTGCCAAGCGTGCGCCTGTGTCATAAGTAAAGGGCCGGCTGGCTTGACCGTTAAAGGGTGCTGTAACCCCCGAAAGTACACTCCAGTCCAAACCAAAAAAAAATTATTTTCTGTGTTTGTGAATTGTTTGCGCAGTAGCCGCACGTGCATCAACAAAGTAGTGCCAAGCGTGCGCCTGTGTCATAAGTAAAGGGCCGGCTGGCTTGACCGTTAAGGGTGCTGTAACCCCCGAAAGTACACTCCAGTCCAAACCTAAAAAAAAATTATTTTCTGTGTTTGTGAATTGTGTGCGCAGTAGCCGCACGTGCATCAACAAAGTAGTGCCAAGCGTGCGCCTGTGTCATAAGTAAAGGGCCGGCTGGCTTGACCGTTAAGGGTGCTGTAACCCCCGAAAGTACACTCCAGTCCAAACCTAAAAAAAAATTATTTTCTGTGTTTGTGAATTGTGTGCGCAGTAGCCGCACGTGCATCAACAAAGTAGTGCCAAGCGTGCGCCTGTGTCATAAGTAAAGGGCCGGCTGGCTTGACCGTTAAGGGTGCTGTAACCCCCGAAAGTACACTCCAGTCCAAACCTAAAAAAAAATTATTTTCTGTGTTTGTGAATTGTGTGCGCAGTAGCCGCACGTGCATCAACAAAGTAGTGCCAAGCGTGCGCCTGTGTCATAAGTAAAGGGCCGGCTGGCTTGACCGTTAAAGGGTGCTGTAACCCCCGAAAGTACACTCCAGTCCAAACCAAAAAAAAATTATTTTCTGTGTTTGTGAATTGTGTGCGCAGTAGCCGCACGTGCATCAACAAAGTAGTGCCAAGCGTGCGCCTGTGTCATAAGTAAAGGGCCGGCTGGCTTGACCGTTAAAGGGTGCTGTAACCCCCGAAAGTACACTCCAGTCCAAACCAAAAAAAAATTATTTTCTGTGTTTGTGAATTGTGTGCGCAGTAGCCGCACGTGCATCAACAAAGTAGTGCCAAGCGTGCGCCTGTGTCATAAGTAAAGGGCCGGCTGGCTTGACCGTTAAGGGTGCTGTAACCCCCGAAAGTACACTCCAGTCCAAACCTAAAAAAAAATTATTTTCTGTGTTTGTGAATTGTGTGCGCAGTAGCCGCACGTGCATCAACAAAGTAGTGCCAAGCGTGCGCCTGTGTCATAAGTAAAGGGCCGGCTGGCTTGACCGTTAAGGGTGCTGTAACCCCCGAAAGTACACTCCAGTCCAAACCAAAAAAAAAATTATTTTCTGTGTTTGTGAATTGTGTGCGCAGTAGCCGCACGTGCATCAACAAAGTAGTGCCAAGCGTGCGCCTGTGTCATAAGTAAAGGGCCGGCTGGCTTGACCGTTAAGGGTGCTGTAACCCCCGAAAGTACACTCCAGTCCAAACCTAAAAAAAAATTATTTTCTGTGTTTGTGAATTGTGTGCGCAGTAGCCGCACGTGCATCAACAAAGTAGTGCCAAGCGTGCGCCTGTGTCATAAGTAAAGGGCCGGCTGGCTTGACCGTTAAAGGGTGCTGTAACCCCCAAAGTACACTCCAGTCCAAACCAAAAAAAAAATTATTTTCTGGGTTTAGCCGCACGTATATATCAAATCGATATAACATAAATGGAGGACCAAACTTTCTCCGATAAAAATAAAATAGAGAAAGATCAAGAACCACTTCCTCCTAGTGCTGAAGCTGCTGCCACTAGTCATGACATAGACGATAACATGCCATCAACGTCGTCTGCCAAGGCCGATGCCCAATGTCATAGTAGAGGGCACATACAATCCCAAATGGCAAAGTTCAGGAAAATGACCTTGAAAAAGACATTTAAATCAGCTGAAGAGAAACGTAAACTTGCCAATATGCCATTTACGACACGGAGTGGCAAGGAACGGCTAAGGTCGATCCCTAGTATGTTCATGACTAGTGGTTCAGCTTCACATGACGATGGAAGCCCTCCTCCCACTAAAAAAATCAAAAGAGTTAAGCTGGCAAAAGCACAGCGAAGAACTGTGCTTTCTAAGAAGATATCACAAATCCCCAAGGAGAGTCCAAGTGTGGTGGTGGTTGCGATGCCTGACCTTCCCAGCACTGGACGGGAAGAGGTGGCTCTTTCCACCATTTGCACGCCCCCTGCAAGTGCTGAAAGGAGCACCCACAGTCCACTTGCTGATATGCAAATTGAAGATGTCACTGTTGAAGTACAACAGGATGAGGATACTGGTGTAGCTGGCGCTGAGGAGGAAGTTGGCGAGGAGGATTCTGATGGTGATGTGGTTTGTTTAAATCAGGCTCTGGGGGAGACAGTTGTTGTCCGTGGGATGAAAAAGCCCATCACGGTCATGCCTGGGCAGAAGACCAAACATTCCACCTCTTTGGTCTGGCAATATTTCTATCCAAATCCGGACAACAACTGTCTTGCCATATGTACCATATGTAAAGGTGAAATAAGTAGGGGTAGGGACGTCAACCACCTAGGAACATCCTCCCTTATACGGCACCTGCAGCGCGTTCATAAAAAGTTACTGTCAAGTTCAGAAACTTTGGCTAAGACCGTAAGCAGTCCAGGGACACCTAAATCCCGTTGTCCTGTTGTATCCAAGCGCCTGCAAACCACACCGTCAACTCCCTCCTCGTCAATTTCCTCCTTAGTCAGGATCGGAAGTAGTCCTGCAGGCCATGTCACTGGCATGACTGACTCTCCTATCCGGGATTCCTCTGGAGGATCCTGCATTGCTACGCCTACTGCTGCCGCAGCTGCTGTTGCTGCTGCTGGGAGTCGTTCATCATCCCAGAGAGGAAGTAGGAACACCACTACTTTTACTAAACAATTGACCCTCCAACAGTCCTTAGCGAGGAGGATGAAGTACGACAGCAGTCATCCTGAAGCAAAACGTATAACTGAGGCCTTGACTGCTATGTTGGTGTTAGACGTGCGTCCGGTATCCGCCATTAGTGCAGTGGGATTTAGACAATTGATGGAGGTAGTGTGTCCCCGGTTCCAAATCCCGTCTAGATTCCACTTCACTAGGCAGGCGATACCGAGACTGTACAGAAACGTCAGAAAAAGTGTCCTCAGTGTCCTGAAAAATGCCGTTGTACACAATGTCCACTTAACCACGGACATGTGGACAAGTGGAACAGGGCAGACTAAGGACTATATGACTGTGACAGCCCACTGGGTAGATGTATCACCTTACGCAGCAACAGCAGCAGCGTCACCAGTAGCAGCATCTCAGAAACGCCAGCTCGTTACAAGGCAGGCTACGCTGTGTATCACCGGTTTCAGTAAGAGGCACACCGCCGACAACCTCTTAGAGAAACTGAGGGAAATCATCGCCCAGTGGCTTACCCCACTTAGACTCTCCTGGGGATTTGTGATATCTGACAACGCCACCAATATTGTGCGGGCATTACATCTGGGCAAATTCCAGCACGTCCCATGTTTTGCTCACACAATAAACTTGGTGGTGCAGAATTTTCTGAAAAGCGACAGGGGCGTGCAGGAGACGCTTTGGGTGGCCCGAAAAATTTCTGGCCACTTTCGCCATTCAGCGACTGCGTGCCGAAGACTGGAGCGCCAGCAAACACTCTTGAACCTGCCCCGCCATCACCTGAAGCAAGAGGTTGTGACGCGGTGGAACTCAACCCTCTATATGCTTCAGAGGATGGAGGAGCAGCAAAAGGCCATACAAGCCTATACATCCACCTATGACATAGGCAAAGGAGGGGGTATGCACCTGACTCAAGCGCAGTGGAGAATGATTTCCGTGTTGTGCAAGGTTCTTCAGCCCTTCGAACTTGCCACACGTGAAGTCAGTTCAGACACTGCCAGCTTGAGTCAGGTCATTCCCCTCATCAGGCTTTTGCAGAAGCAGCTGGAGAAAGTGAAGGAGGAGCTAAGACGGAGCGATTCCGCTCGGCATGTGGGACTTGTGGATGAAGCCCTTCATTCGCTTTGCCAGGATTCCAGGGTGGTCAATCTGTTGAAATCAGACCACTACATTTTGGCCACCGTGCTCGATCCTAGGTTTAAAGCCTATGTGGTGTCTCTCTTTCCGGCCGACACAAGCCTGCAGAGGTGCAAAGACCTGCTGGTGAACACACTGTCAGCTGAAGCGGAACGTGACACGTCAACGGCTCCTTCTTCATTTTCTCCCGCAACTGGGGCTGCCAGGAAAAAACTTAGGTATCCTAAGCAACCCGCTGGCGGTGATGCAGGGCAGGCAGGACCAAGTTTGGACATCTGGTCCGGACTGAAGGACCTGGCAACAATTTCTGACATGTCTACTGTCACTGCATATGATACTGTCACCATTGACAGAATGGTGGAGGATTACATCGGTGACAGCATCCAAGTAGGCATGTCAGACAGTCCATACCTGTACTGGCAGGAAAAAGAGGCAATTTGGAGGCCCCTGTACAAACTGGCTCTATTTTACCTGAGTTGCCCCCCCTCCAGTGTGTACTCCGAAAGAGTGTTTAGTGCAGCCGGGAACCTTGTCAGCGAAAGGCGTAGGAGGTTGCTTCCACAGAATGTGGAGAAGATGATGTTCATCAAAATGAATTATCAGCTCTTCCAGGGAGACCAGCCTCCAGAACGTACAGAGGGACCTGTGGTGGTGGATTCAAGTGGGGACGAGTTAATACTTTGTGAGGATGAGGATGTACACACTGAAGAGGGTGAGGAATCGGTGGATGAGGAGGATGAGGATGACATCTTGCCTCCGTAGAGCCAGTTTGTGCAGGGACACATTAATTGCCAGCTTGTTTTGTGGGGGCCCAAACGAACCAATCATTTCAGCCACAGTTGTGTGGCAGACCCTGGCGCTGAAATGATTGATTTGTTAAAGTGTGCATGTCCTGTTTATACAACATAAGGGTGGGTGGGAGGGCCCAAGGACAATTCCATCTTGCACCTCTTTTTTTCTTTGCATTATGTACAGTTTGGGGCCTAGTTTTTCTAACTGCCATCCTGTCTGCCACTGCAGTGTCACTCCTAGATGGGTCACGTGTTTGTGCCGCCCACTCGTGTCGCTTAGCATAGTCATCCAGCTACCTCGGTGCAACCTTTTGGACATAAAAACACTATTGTGAGGTGTGAGGTGTTCAGAATAGACTGGAAATGAGTGGAAATTAAGGTTATTGAGGTTAATAATAGCATAGGAGCAGAAAAACCTACAAATTCTGTGATTTTAGCTGTTTTTATGCTTTTTTTAAAAAAAATACAGATCCAAAACACAAAACCCAGAACCCAAAACACGGAAGGGTGGTTTTGGCAAAACCAATCCAGATCCAAAACACGAAGAAAGATCCAGATCCAAAACCAAAACACAAAACACGAAAAGTGGCCGGTGCACACCCCTAGTTTAGAGTAATAAAACAATCTTAGTAATTGTACATTTTTGGGGCCAGTCTACTAATGAGAATTGTCCAAACCCTCTAGCCCTGGGCTACTTTATAAGCGGACCTCCAGCTGTTGTGCAACTAACCATTCCAGGATGCCTACCACAGTTTAGCATGCCCTTATAGCAAAACTGAAGCAGGGCATGCTAGGATGTGTAGTTCCACATAACTGTTAGAAATGTGCGCGGATTCCGGTGTATTGGTTTTCTTTGAAATTGAGCTAAATTCAGCTAAAATCATGTCATTTAGATCTGTTTACATGCAATTCAAATCTCAAGATTCATTTTTAAATCCGAGTGGTGAATTTACAGCAGATCCAAGCCGGGACTCTGGGCCTGTTTCAGAGCCGGACGCTCTGAATCAGGGCGTTTTTTGGGTTTTTTTGTTCGACCTCCTGGCCGCTCGCATAGCTGTGGGTGACCACCCACAGCTATTGCGAGCGGCCTGGTTGTGGTATGGTCTCATGGCCGCAAGCCCCAGAGAGCTTCTGGCTCTAATAGAGTGGGGCCGCCCCCAAACGGCAAGCGTTCCTTTGGGAACGCCTCCGTTTGGCCAGCCGCCCCCCCTGCCTGAATACCGAATGGTGTGAGCTGTCAATCACCATCGACAGCTCCCCCCTTTGGTGCGAGACCCAGAGCGACGGAGCACCCGTCGCTAGCTGGGTCTCGCGCATGCGCACGACGGAGCCGGCTCCGTCGTGCGCATGCCCAGTGGGCAAACATCGACCCGGTTGTGAGCGCTCAGCGCTTGCAACCGGGTCTGAATCAGGCCCTCTGTTCTAATCGGAACCCCAAAAGTCATCCAAACCGGGATTCGGTACGACTCGGAACCTCAAATGTCAGGTGTGTTCACTTTTCAGGAAAACTGAGGCTCACATATCTAATAACCGTAGGGCAACATGTTAAATGCCATTTAGCCTTTCTCAAGATGTCATATTACTACAATATTAAATTAGTGTATTGTTTCTATGTTTTATTTCTGTTTTATTATAATAACATTGCTTTGCATTTATATTTCTATATGTCAATTTATTGGGATACAGTCATGTGGGTCACAATGACGACTAGGGATTATTGATAGGTGTCGAAATACCGACGCCTATCATAATCCCGACGCCGGAATCTAGAATGACGCGGGACCGAATGAGGTAAGTACGGTCCATTCGTCCTCATAGCCGTGGGGGGGAGGGTTAGGTTTAGGGCACCCTGGGGGGATTTAGGGGTAGGCACCCCCCTGGGAGGGCTAGGGTTAGGCTAGGGGAAGGGGGGGTTTGGGCAATGCACCCCCGGGGGAAGGTTAGGGCTAGTCACCCCCCCCATGGACGGTTAGGTTTAGGGTGTGGGGAGGGGAGGTTAGGGTTAGCCACCCCTAAAAGAGGATTAGGGTTGGGGGGGAGAGGGGAGGGTTCGGTAGTTCACTCACCTCTGTCGGGATCTCCGCTGTTCGGCCTGGCGGTTTCGGGATTTCGACCGCCAGCCTCTCGTCCGGCGGTCATTCATACCGATCCCAATTTATTATCAACATTTTAATTCAAAAGGCATTGAACCTTTTTGCCATGTAAAAGCACAATTACTAACATTCAGTCGTTATGTTCTTAAATAAGACTGGATTGGCTTATACACTTGTGCAATTACTTGCTTATTTGGTTGATAGTAACTGATTAATTTACAGTTGGTTGTCAGTGTATGTTGGAATGAGTCAGGGATTAACAGAAGACTTCCTAAGAACATAGGGGTCCATGTACTAAGTGGACATAAGTAGGCCAAATAAAAGAGGCAGAGAAAATCAATTTGTACTAAAGGGTTTCCTCTGCCTTTATTCAGTGCAGGTTAGAATATTGCACTCCCATAGGCACCTATGGCAGTGCTAAGGAAAGACGTCACTTACCATCAGCTGTCTTCTCCAGCATCGGCTCTGTCACCTTTAGCTGCCATTATCTGCCTATTCTCACTGCTTGTCAATAAAGTTTTGACAAAAAAATACTGTCTGCTATGGCTGCACAGAGGGGAGGGAGGTGAGAGCATAGTGCAGTATGCACAAAATGTGTCTGTGCAGTCATCGCTGAGGGGGTTACCTGGGTACACACCTAACAGATATATCTGCGGATCGAGTGATCTGCAGATATATCTGCAGATGATGGTTGTTCATACACACTGAACAACCATCATCTGACCGCGGGTCCCGCTGGCTGGGGGGGGTGTCACGCTCCCCTCCCTGCGGCCTCTGCTGCAAGCGTACGGGTGGTACACACAACACGATGCTCCAATATCATACTTACCGACTTTTCTGAAAATATACATTACATAAGGCAGAGGTTCCCAAACTCTGCCATTACAATCCAGGTTTTAAGGATATCCATGCTTGAGCACAGGTGACTTAAGTACCTCAGTCAATTAAAAGTTAACCATCTGGACTCAAGCATGCATATCTGTCAAACCTGGACAGTAATGGCGGAGTTTGGGAAACTGTGGCATAAGGCAGTGTTTCCAAGTCCATTCCTCATGGACCCCTAACAGTGCATGTTTTACAGATCTCCCAGCAGGTGCACAGGTGTACTCATTACTAGCAGACACATTTTCAAAGATCCATAGGTGGAGCTATTTATTTCCAATGTGATACATGTATGAGAACGGGAGTTGGGGAAACACTGCCTCATGCAATGTATTTTACCCATCCACCATACAGCGAGAGGTGAACATGTTTTGTTGATGAGAAGATTGCATTAACATTATGGAAGCTAAAGGTATATTAAAAGCTATATTACAGTGAATAAAATAAAATACTTACTGGTAAAAGCAATAAACTAATACTAAATGATGTTTGCAAGTACATCTCGCCCTGCAGTTTGGGTGTGAGTGCAATGAAATCCTGTAGAGTGGAGGAGGATATCACACTGCTATGTGTGCTCTGTGGGCAATCTACAGTAGGAAGGGGATTCCCAAACCGCTTCACAAGGATAAAAAAAAATACAAAACAAAAAGCATGAGACATCTCCAACAGGTCTAATGTGACTGCTGCGCTGCTATTTAAATTGTTTTAAATGATGCACATGGTAATTCAAAGCTAATCACCCAGAACCCATTCCAGCATTTATTCTTTATTATGTCTCCACTTTAGGAATGCAAAAATCTGCAGATCAGTTGCTGTGTCCATAGAAACAACTGCACTGATTTAACTGCAAGCCAGCATCTGTCTGCTGTTGTCTGGGAGAAGCTGGTGTGAGAGTCTCTGCAGGGTGAGGATATAGCTTTCAATTAGTGATGCACTTTACTCAAAATGGGTAAGACATTATCCCTTTTCTGCAATTGAGTCCAAGAGCACACCAAGGCCCTGATTCAGACCCACTTGCGAGCGGCTGTCCGCTCGCAAGTGGGTCGATGTTCTGCACTGAGCATGCGCACGACGGAGGGAGCTCTGTCGTGCGCATGCGCCAGACGCGACGAGCGAAGGAAAGTCCTTCGCTCGTTGTGTCTGATCAAAGGGGGCGTGCTGTCGATGTTGATTGACAGCACGCCCCCTTTGGTAGGCGTGCCGGGGGCGTGCCTCACTGACGGGGGCGTTCCCACGGGAACGCCTCCCGTCAGAAGCCGGCCCACTGACATCACTAGTGATGTCAGTGGGAGTGATTTTGGCTCTGAGAGCCAAAATCACTCCGGAGCTTGCGGTTGAAAACCTCAACCGCAGGCTCCGGCTCGCAGTTTCGATGGTCGCGATGGTCAAGACCATCGCGGCCATCAAACTGCACGCTCGTATAGCCTGTGGGTGGTGACCCACAGCTATACGAGCGTCCAGGAGGACGCTCCATTTTCATGGAGGGCGGCCCTCATTCAGAGCGTGCGCTCTGCTCAGAGCGTACGGCTCTGAATGAGGGCCCAACACATTGGTAATATATACTATTGAAACAGGGATTTAATGCACCCTATGCCGGTCACGCCTCTTTTCGCATGACATCATGCACAGGGGCGTGGCCAAGCAGCACTGATAAGCATGGCAATGCATGGATTGTCTGGAAGACGCGCCCATACAGCTGTATATACGGCAGGGTGCCTGCCTGTAGTGTCCAAAGGTCGGTGGCAGATACTAAAGTACCGGAGCAGTTCAATATTGTGAATAGACAGATGCTCTAAAAAACAGCTTTCTCTGAAGTCGCAGTGAAAATTTTTAGTAAACCAAGATAAACATAGCAAGTACCAGGCGCTAATGAAAAAATAAATTAATAATCGTAGCAGCAATTCACCCAGTGCGCCTGTTAAAGCTCACCACAAATTGCAAAACCCTACAATACAGATAATGGTGATGCGCTAATTTGGAAAAGATTTTTATATATATGAATACGTGTATAACCTACCCTCCAACATAACCCTTTCCATTAGGTACAGAATGCTCTGCTCCTGGACTTCCACCTAATTATTGATTACAGCCACCTGTGTTGAACTAGGTGATTGATGAGACAGGTGTTTCACCATAGGTGTCTGCAATCATCAATTAAGAGGGAAGTCCTGGAGCAGAGCATTTTGTACCTAATGGAATGGGTCATGTTGGAGGGTCTCGTATAATACACTTGAATCTTCTTGAGATGACAGAATAAAAGTTCAGGACACCAAATGATATGTAAATAAGCTATTTTATATTCTAAAACATATAAAAAATAAAATATTGATACATTAAAAATAGTAATTACACAATGATGGTAAGTGACTGATATTGCACAATAAGTTGCAACAATCTACTGCTTGAATGACTGAGTATTTAGAGTTAACAGAGGACTCTTTGATAAAGCCCCCTAAACCAGAGCGAAACGCGTCAGTATCCACCTGCTATGTGCTGACATCTACTTGTGGAGTGACAGCACATTGTCTATTTACATATCATTTGGTGTCTTGGACTTTTATTTCTGCCATCTCAGGAAGATTCAAGTGTATTATATTAATATATAAAAATATTTTTCAAATTAGCGCATCATCATTATCTATATCTGTATTGTATATTTTTTAGTGCCCGTCCCGCCCTCAGGTCACGTATGCGCACAGCCAAAGTGCACATTGTGCGGCTACGGAGCGATCCGCTTCGATCGCTCTTCGCAACCCCAGACTTCCTTCCCATAGGAGGGAGCAGGGCTCCGAGACCCAGCGCCATCAGTAGATGGAATTTGTTCATGCAAGCAAACTCTAAAAACTTTCAGTTTTCAGAGTCTGCTGAATACTAGGGGCCCCTATTAATGAATTTCTGCATGTGTATCGGGCCTTTAAATGATGATGACTAGGCCCCAAAGAGAGCTAATTTTTAGTAAAAATAAATCTCATGCAGAGTTTGACTTATTAATGCCTGGACCATAAGCTGGAAAGGACACACACAAAAAATCACATTTACCTATATATGTTCAGTCATCTCAAATGCATCAAGCTGTACATCACTAGCATTTGTGACATGGGTATGTCAGGAGTAACAAGTGTGTATACACTAAAAAGATGAATAGTATCTGACCGTTATTAATAAATGTGCATGTTCCACATAAAATGAAATGCCAAAACACAAATACAAATTACATGAGATCTAGTATGGTGCCTAGGGCATATTGGACGTTCCAGTTGCACTGGCTAATTGGCTTTATGTTTAGTTTTAAAATAAAAAAAAATTCACGGAAGTGAGTTGTGCCCAGATTCTGAGGATGGGGGCATAGATGTTTCTTCAGAGGAGGGGGCCCATGTCCACCCTTGTGTGGCACAAACACTTTGAAGTCACAGTGCCAGAATCTATGCATAGCATTCCAGGGTAAGTATAGTCAATGGAAGCAGGTGTGGGCCCACTTGACTCAAGAGCCCATATGCTCCCATTATAGATACGGCCCTGGATGTGGGGAAAGGGGGTAAGGGCGCATGTACTGCTGGCCCAGTTACTATTCCAGTGCAGAAGGGGCATTGCTTCCAGCAGCACTGCCTCTCTAATGACATGGGGCATGTGTTGAGCCATGGTTGGAGGAGCCCTGCACATGCTCACTGGAGGAGCCTCTGAGTGGAGGAGCTCAATACATGTCCTCTGGAATGATGTAGGTTCATCTCTGTGGGGGAGATTTATCAATTCTTGGAGAGAGAAAAAGTGGAGATCATAAAGTACCAATCAATCAGCTGCTAGCTGTAATGTTTCTAGCACATCCTGTAAAATGACAGAGGTTGATTGGCTGGTACTTTATATCTCTCCAATTTAGCTCTATTCAATATTTGATAAATCTCCCCGTGTCTGCTTTCCCTTCTACACTGCTAATGTCTCCCACCTTCTCTGTACAGCTATTGTCTCTCTCCCCTTTTCACACATATCTCTCTTCCTCATCCGTATTGATCTTCTTGTCTCTCTATTCTCTACACAGCTTTTGCATGTACCTCCCCTCTCTCTGCCCAGCTTCTGCCAGCCTCTTTCTGTACAGTTTGTGCCAATATCTTCCCTCTTGCTACCCAGCTTCTGTCAGTCCTTTTCTGCAGAACTTCTGCCACTAGGACTGCCACAAATGACTGCATGGTGCCTATTGTCATTTTGAGGCAGTATGTGGCTAACAGTTTGCATAGGGTGACAGCTTCTTTCAGTGCACATGCATGCCCCCTAACTCCCACCTTTACTTCTCTGCTGAGTTCTTGAGCACCCTTTGTCCTTCTCTAGCTTCCTTTTATGTCCTGCTGTCCGACCCCCACAATGTGTCTCTAGCTATTGCCCCATTCTCTCTCTCTCCCCTTTCTACAATTTGTGTGAACCTCTCTAATACCCCATTAACATTGCAAATCTGGCTCTGACCCGGGATTTTGAACACGGGTCCAACTCGGCTGCAACCCAGGTCAGACCCCTTTCACACTGCACCTTCGACCAGGGTTATTCCTGGGTTGGCCCTGTTCACACTGAACCGGGGTCAGCCTATGGATGTAATTAAAAATTGATTTTTTCAGGCTAACAAAGATAAGATCACAAAAAGGGAATATAAGGGAGGGGTGGGGCTGATGGATTACCATTGTGTAGCCCTGAGTTCATGAGTATTTGTGCTTTACTCAGCCAGAGAGAGCATGATGCAGCTTCTGACAGCATAGTGTATAGTTCATTTCATCACTCCAATTAGCCATCACTGTAATGACAGTAGTAGTATTAATCCCTTTCAGACTGCCGGAATGCTGCCTCTGCTGTTGTCTGCAGTGTGCTGCCTGTGTGTCTGGCTGCTGACATCATCAAGTGAGAACCAATAACATCCAATTGTTTGCTGAGTCCTGGGTAGGGCCTTTTCACACTGCACTTCAACCCGGCTTGTTCCCGTGTTCAACCCAGCTCGGTTGCAGGGTTGAAATGCCAGGTTGCACCTTGACCCAGGTCGTCCCGGCAATATCCCGGGTTATTTTTGCAATGTGAAAAGGGTATTACTTAATGTGTGCCCAGCATATTCCTATTTGTGTTCTGTCTCAAATTTAAAATCTGCACCTTTGTTTCTTTGTCTACCTCCATCTCTGCATTGTAGGTGACCTTCTGTTCATTTTCCCCCTTTGTGTTCTTTCTCCCTTTACCCATCTTATCATATCTATTACCCACCTTCTACCATTGGACACAACTATCCACTTTTCTCTTGCGCCCCTCACAAAGTACTTTTCCTACCGCCTTACACCTTCTCCTGCCTCCCCATTCTTCTTACACTTCTCCCATCTTCACCCTTTACCTTCCCCCTCCTTTTCTGTGGAAGTCACTGGAGTCTGCTGGCTAAAGATCAAAAGCTACATAGACAAGTGGAGACAAATATTTGCTGGGCTTCTAAATAGGAAACTTTTGATACATTATGCTTTCGATTTATAAAGCTCAAACACCCAATAGCTATTGCGCTTTTGTGGCTTTGAGACACTGGCGGACAGGGGCCCTCATTCAGAGCCACTCGCTAGCGGCAGTACGCTCGTTCCGAGCGATGTTCGAACATCTGCGCATGCGTACGGTTTTTAGTACGCATGCGCGAACCAGTCAGTGCGGCCGAAAATCGTTGGTACGCAATATAGCGAGGGCCTGCTATTTTGAGTGACAGAATGAGGCGTATGTGGGTGGTAACAGGGGAAGGTGCTTGAAAACGGGGAGTGGAGATCCGAACGCAGGCGTGCTTAAAGGTCAAAACGGGCGTTTTAAGGGAGTGCATAATTAATACAGCAGCGTCATTGACCACGTCACTTGGTTTTTTTTAACTCAGAACTGCTCGCAAAATAGCGGTTGAAAACACCAACCACAAGAATAGCAAGCAGTTCATACGCTGTACGATGTACTCGATTAATCTAATAAATAGCGGACATGACGTGTGGTGCGTGCGGCCAGGGGGCGTTTTTATCAAATAAACGAGCGTATGTTTTGCTCGCTCGTTCAGACAGAGGTGGGAACAGACTGCAATTTGCGAACGGATCATTTGAATAGCCACCCCTTGTTTTTGAACGAACGACCACAAATAGCGAACGGCTCTGAATCAGGCCCAGGGTTTCCTCCTGATGTGGCATGCACTATAGGAAGATTTATCAAGATCTAACAAAAAGATATATTACCGACTAAAACAGGTAAAGGGAAGGGGATCCCTAAACCAGTAGGAGGCCCCATGAAGTCTTAATATGGTTCTTAATTTAATTAAATACAACCACAACTTCATATAACAGCCACAATAATGATTTAAGTACTGACAGCAATTATTCGCAATTAAACAATTGGAAGTGGCAAGCTAGTGTTCATGTCTGATCAACATCACTGCGTGTTGTTACAACAGCCCTTTAGCACTTGCTGACAAGTGTTTTTGTCAGTGGTTAATTCGCACTTGTATGAACATTCCCTTATTGAACTCAGCTTACACTTGCCGGACCTGTCTTATCCAACAGTAAGATGTGCTAAAATGTAGATACAGACATCTGCGAACTGTGTGCATTCACAAAAAAAGGTGTATCTAATGCAAATAAAACTGACATAAGTCCATCTCTACATGACCTACAGTGTGTCTAATTATGCATTTCTCCATTCCAACACCAAACAGCTATTTTATAAATAAAAATACAATTATTGTCACTCAACATTGACAGCACGCCCCCTTTGGTACGAGACCCGGAGCGAAGGATTGCCTGTCGCTATCCGGGTCTCGCGCGTGCGCACGATGGAGCCGGCTCCGTCGTGTGCATGCGCTCTGGGCCACCATCGACCCAGTTGCGAGCGCTCAGCGCTCACAACCGGGTCTGAATTAGGCCCAGAGAGAGAACAGGGGCAGGACAGAGGAGACGTAAGAAGAGGTCAGGTTTGGTGAGTAATAGGAGCTCAGTCTGGAGAGAGGTCAGCACAATGTAACACAGAGTCCTGAAGAACATAAAGTTTGTGCAGGAGGAAGTATGGTAACTAATAATACTTCTTTATCAAGGGGAAAGGGAAAAAAAAGGGAGAGTAAATACCTGCACTCTATCATTTAATTCCGAACCCCTATACGATCTTGATATAATATTACATTATAGTCATGGGGGTGCAGCCCTGATCAACTAAGTTGAATCATTAATTAGAAAGAAAAGAAAAGAGTTGATGGTAATGGGCGCACAAGTCAAGTAAATTACAAGATAAAATTTAACTTTTAATGGTTATTACCTTAAAACGAATATCCCCAATGATATTCGTTTTAAGGTAATAACCATTAAAAGTTACATTTTATCTTGTAATTTACTTGACTTGTGCGCCCATTACCATCAACTCTTTTCTTTTCTTTCTAATTAACTAATAATACTTGCAAGTATATAATCTGTGTTGTTATTAATTGTATAAGTTTGTTAATTGTTTATTAAGTTTTATTTCTTAAGGTGCATACACACACAACGATTTTTTGAATGATTATCGTTAAACGATATCGTTTAACGATAATCGTTTGAAAAAATCGTTCACTTTCTGAGTCAAACGATGAACGATTAATGTTCATGCACGTTCACGTTTGTAGTTTGTAGTTCAGTCAGACTTGTCAACTCAACGATTTTCATTAAGTTAATATGCAAAAATCGTTTGTAGTTCATAAAAGTCGTTCATTACATTTAAATGAACATAGTAAATTAACAACTTTAGTAAACGATTTTAGTTCATTTTTTCAAGGTAGAAAATCGTTTACTAAAATCGTTCATTAACTCTATCGTTGTGTGTGTATGCAGCTTTAGGAAGCATAAATATAATTAGTATATATGTCACTACTGTGTATATCTAATTCTGTATAATTTGATTTGCCTGTAAATAAATATCAGAAATCAGAGCTTGAACTTCACGTCTGAACTCACTGGAATCATAATATCATTAATTCATACGTATGCATATTGCATATATATATATATATATATAAATAAAACGTATGTTAATTGAACCTTATCTATATTTATAATATCTGTATAAATATAATAAAGGAATATTATTATTGGAGACTATCTTCAATAAGGCATCCCAGGTGGAAATATATAGAATATAGAAACGATTCCTCTACACTATTGAAAATCATGGAACGTATAAAGGTTTGTTGTTTTTAATGTTAACTATATATATATATATATATATATATATATTCACACTATATGGGCAAAAGTATTTGGCCACATCTGTTAATTATTGAATTGAGATATTTCAATCAGACCCGTTGCCTCAGGTGTATAACATAAAGCACCTAGCCATGCAGTCTCCATTTGCAAACATATGTGATACAAAATGGGTCGTTCTGAAGAGCTCAGTGACTGAGTGGGACCTGGGAGCTACATAACTGCTCAAACCTCAGTTGCATAGCCTGCATGTGTGTATTCCAATGAGACACAATTCTGTGAATTAGCAGCTCCACCATTTTGTGAGTGACAGCAATCTCATTCTGTGAGAGTGCTGCATCTGCAGTTAACCACAGGGTATGATGGCATACCATATCTGTATTGCGCAAGGAACACGTCCATTAAGGCGTCAGCCTTGATGATCCTAATTTCATTGCTTTTTGAAGTTTGAGTTTCAGAAAATCAATAGGTTTTGTGAAATTTTAGATCATGTCTAAGTAGCCTTAATGGGACATGTGAAACCGTAAGGTTTTTGTCTATGGAATTTCATAGCTTATTTAAAATGTATTAACTATCAGGGTTTGGATGAGCAAACCGGGCCACCTGCAGGTGAGAAGGGCAACAAAATGGTACACTAACGCAGGTGGAAGAGGGGACAGAACACAGGAGGTTGGTTTGGGAGGTGCAGAGATGGCTGTAGGCGTGTGGGGTAGTGGCAGCAGCGGTGGTGCAGAGCACTGGCAGCGGTGCAGTGGAAAGGGGCATCAGTGGGTGACAGAGGGCTCACTGGTAGTGCATATGCAACTAAGAAAATCAAATCAATAAGTCACAGATGCACGAATGCAGCAGTGAGATCCATCTACACATGTTAAAAATTGATTGTGTAAAAAAAAAAAAAGCGTAGCCCTGCCCCCTAGAGGACAACCAGCACCAGGCTTTGGAGCCCCAGTACTGGTTGTGCTAAATACAGGGGACAAATGATGTGAGGGTCCCCAGTATTAAGCACAACCAGCACAAGGCTTTTCAGAACCAGTCCTGGTTGCCAAAATACGGGGGACAGATGACGTAAGGGTCCCCCGTATTTAGTGCAACCAGCACAGGACTCTGAGCCGGTCCTGGTTCTGGAAATACAGGGGGAAAAACTGCGTAGGGTCCCCCTGTATTTACCTGAACCAGCACCAGACTCCTTCTAGCGAGGGGGGGTGATACCACAGCCATGGGAGCCCTTTCACTGGGCCCCCCAGCCGCAGCATCACCCATGACCGCTAGTCAGCCCAGGCCGGGGATCCGTGGGGAGTTGGGGACTCCCTCAATAAAGGGGTCCCCCTCCTCAGGGCACCCCAGGCTGATAGCCCAGGGCTATCCCCAGCACCCCTGGGAGGTGGGTGTCAGGTTGATTATGTAAAGTGTGGTGCATATGAAAATATAAATATTGTCTTTTGCAGTAGTACTACAGGTCACAGCAGGCATCCCCACATACTGGTACTTGGAGAACCACAAGTACTAGCAGGCGGGGCATTAAGGGCCTGCTGGCACCTATGGTACCCCTGCAAACGAGATATTAAAATAAAACAAAGACACAGTTTTTTAAAGTATTTTATTAAGCTGCACCTTCACCTGGGGGATGGCAGCCTTTAAGCTCTTTTACATGACTGCCGCTCCCCCAGGACTGCTATGGCGTCTTCACCTGGAGCACGGTGGCCATTAAGCTCTTTTGCGTGGCCGCCGCCCATTCAGTGTCTTCTTTCTTCAGCTGGTCTCTCCAGCTCCCCGGCCGCCGACTGAATGGACAGGGCTTCGCGCTGGCTATATTTAAGCCAGCCGAGGGGGCGGGGCGATGATGTCGCGAGCCGTGATTGGCTTGCAGTGGCCATCTTTGAATTTCATTGGCTGAGAGGTGGAAATCCCGGGCGGAGCCGTCATTCGGGCAGTAGTGTTCTTAGAGACCTTAGAGACCTTAGAGAACACTATTAGTGTGCGAGGGTCCGCGTATCTCTCTTTTTTTTTTTTGCCAAGACCCTGGATTGTGTGAAGAGGACATGATCTACACATAGGAGGAGGTGAGTATGGAATTTTTGTTACAGGTCCTCCCCATTGGCTTATCTACTGGAGAAGAGGACAGATTGGCTTCAGAGATACTAGGTGAGTATGCGAGATAGTGTGTGCATGTGTGAGTACATGTGTGTGTGCATGTATGTTTTAATAAAATTTTACTTTTCTACGGTGTGTTGTGCTTTTTTTTTTATATTGCTTTTGCTGTGGTACTAAAAGTACCAGCAAGCCGTAATGCCCCGCATGCTGATACTTGTGGTTCTTGTGGGGGAGGCTTGCTGGGACCTGTAGTACTACTGCAAAAGACAATATTTATATTTTCATATGCACCACACTTTACATAATCAACCTGTCACCCACCTCCCAGGGCTGCTGGGGATAACCCTGGGCTATCAGCCTGGGCCTGGGGTGCCCTGAGGAAGGGGACCCCTTTATTGGGGGAGCCCAACTTCCCAGAGATCCCCAGCCTGGGCTGACTAGCGGTCAGGGGTTATGCTGCAGCTGGGGGGCCTGGTGAAAGGGCTCCCCTGGCTGTGGCATCACCCCCCGCTAGAATGCGTAGGGTCCCTCTGTATTTACAGGAACCAGGTGCTGGTTCTGATAAATACAGGGGGACCCTACGCATTTTTTCCCCCTGTATTTCCAGAACCAGGACCGGCTTAGAGCCCTGTGCTGGTTGCGGTAAATACGGAGGACCCCCTACGTCATTTGTCCCACGTATTTTGGCAACCAGGACAGGTTCTGGAAAGCCTGGTGCTGGTTGTGCTTAATACGGGGGACCCCTACGTCATTTGTCCCCTGTATTTAGCACAACCAGTACTGGGGCTCCAAAGCCTGGTGCTGGTTGTTTTCTGGGGGGGTGGGGCCACGCCATTTAAAAAAAAAATTAAATACAGAAGCAGGTACGGTATGGATCTACCAGATCCGAGCCTGCATTCTGTGTGCTGCTACCTCCCCCTAACGCCTGCACTACTGCCGCCCACACTGCCGCCGCTAAAGCCCGCTACTGTCCCTGGGTTCTGGCCACAGCTGACGCCAGAACCCGGCCTTTCCGCAGGCTCCCGCTGCAACTAACACCAGCTTCTTTCCCCCAAGCCCACTACTACTAAAGCTCGCAAACGATGGCCATCTTAGTGCACCCAAGTGAAGCCACAGTTATTACACCTGCTGGAGGCTCCTACTGCGGCTGCGCAACAAGTTCAAAAGTCCTATCTCTACAATGGTGCATTCTTGAGGTAATAGTTTAAAAACTGTAACTTTCTAATTTACCTGAACCACAAAAGCATGTACCCCTGGCACAATAGCTACATAATAAAACAAACCCCAATTCTAAATTCACCCCCTACCCTGAGTTTTGCCTTCCCCAAAATCCCCCATAGACTATAGCAGAAAAGGGTTCCTAATTGAGAAAGTCAGAAAAAAGTGACAGTTGGAGCTTTAGATTACTCTCAAATCCTCATTTTTTATGTTTTTGCCCTGAAATTTGGCATGCAGCACTGTGCAACAGTTCTACCCGCTCCTACCAAATTTCAACTCGGTACCTCCTATAGCTTTTGAGGTGTAGTCCCTTAAACACCCTGCCCCCCCTTCAGAATTCTCTATGGAGTAATCCAATTTTTAGATGCAGCCTTAATATAAGGGCATGACTGTGCCAATATATATATATATATATATATATATATATATATATATATATTTTTTTTTTTTTACTTTTTTAGAGAAGAGCGGTTCGGATTCTTCCGGGATCTGAGGCGATCCAAACTGCAGTTTTGATCTCTCTGTCTGCCTCAGATCCCTACTAGATTCAAAACCTCGAGATCCCGCTGTCAGATCTCGCGGTTTTGGCTCGGGTGCCAATTTCAAAAGTCCCTTTGAAATCAAAAGGCTGACCGCTAACTGGCTGGGAGAGCCGTGACAGCACTTCCCCATAGACCTCAATGGGGTAAACAGAAGCACGATGGCAGCCCCACCACCCATAGTGCCAACACCGCCAGCAGTGCCGACATCACCAGCAACCCTGCACTAAGAACAGTGCCGACACCCCTGCACTGTCGACACTGCTGGCACCCCCGCACTGGAACACTGCGTGCACTCCTGCACTGCCGACGCCACCAGCACTCCTGCACTGAGGACACCGCCGCCACCCCTGCACGGCCGACAATGCAGGCACCCTCTGTCACAGTAAGTGCATCATTGGTGTATCCAACCTACACTGTATCCAACCCGCACTGTATTTGACCTGCACTGTATCCGATCCACACTATATCCAGCCCACATTGTATCCCGTGCTGTATGAGACCAGGACTGTATGTGACCCACGCTGTATACAACCCACACTGTATGCGACCCGCACTGTATCCAACCCGTACTGTATCCAATCCACACTGTATCTCGCACTGTATCCAACCCGCAGGTAAGGAATGCTGTTTTTATGATTGGTAAGATTTGGGAGAACTGTTCAATTAAAAGGCTGATTGATCACATTACTTATTTGCAAAACATTTTTAAACAGCAATAACTGCCGTGTATTTGTGCCGCTGCACTGTTTCTTAGTTTAGCCAGCCAGCCTTAGGCCTATATTGGTGAACAATATTGTGAGCTGTGAGTGGGTCACAATTGAGTGGAAATTACTGGAAATTAATGTTATCGAGGTTAATAATACTCTAGGAACAAAAAAGGCCCAAATTATGTGATCTTAGCTTGTTTTGTAAAGTTTTGGAAAAAATGGCAAAACCAAAACTGGATAACGAATTAGAACCAAAACCAGCAAACATTTCCCGACGCACATCTCTAATATATGTACATACATATGTGCACACATTCTGGTTTCTAATCCTCTCTTTGCAGTTTGTATTATACCTTTTTGCTGTATAGGTTATAGCAGGCAGTCCTGATTTGCAGACCCCATGAGGGTCTAATGCATACATGCCTACCCTCCCAGTTTTCGCGGGAGGCTCCCGATTTTCTGGGTAACCCCCCGCAACCCCAGAAGGGTAGGCACGTCTCCTGCATTCTGCCCACTTCCAAGTGAAGTGGGCAGAATGGGGAGAATTTCCACGGCAATCGTGGGTCCCCGTTTAGGGGGCGGGGGTTAATGATACGTTTCTTCATGAATCGCCTCATTTAGCCCCACCTATTTAAATTTGAACCAATCACAGGTGTTTATCATGAAGGGGGTGGAGCTTAATGACACAACCTATCAGGCCCCACCCCCATCGCGACCCACCTTCTTCTCCTCCCCGAGTTTCTCCCAGGGAGGAGAAATGAAAAGTAGGCAACTATGGTCTAATGGTGAAGTGGTTGGGGATTATATTGCAAGTGTTTATGTTGTGTGGATTCTGCCATGTTTTATGCATACTTGTCGACTATCTGGCTGCTCCTTCCGGGAGGGAGCAGCCATATCGGCAAAACAGGGGGCGTGGCCGGCAAATGGGGGCATGCCCAGATGGGTTGAGGTTGTTTTGCGGGCATGACAGGGGCGGGGCCAAAATAACGCGATTCAGGTATTGGCGGGGGGGGGTCAGGAAATCGGCGGCAGGCGGGAGGCTTGCCTGCCTTTCCGTGGGGCGGGAGCTGCACCTATTTATCGGGAGGCTCCCGCTGGAATCGGGAGGGTAGATAACCCTGGTTTTATGTGAAATGGTTGTGTTACTTGCATGATTATTTTGGCCCCATTTTGTTTTGGTAAATGTATGGAGTGAGATATGCTATATTTGAATAACCAGTATTGTAGTGCACCCAAAATCGCTGCTTTTTATGTAATATGGCTACTTCCATGAAAATGTAAAGCGTTTTCAGTCCTTTTTGAAAAAAGGTGCTATACATATTAATAAACATTGTAATTATTAGTCAACTAATAATGATAACCACTATACTAAATAATAAAGGATAACACCACCAAAAATATTAAAATGTTGCATTAGATGGAGTTCAGTAAATTAAAAAAAGTGTTAGATTTACCTTAGAGGAATGTGCCAAACATTTACCTTAGAGGAATGTGCCAAACAAAGCAAATGTTGGTGCCTCTCCCCTGTGAACATTCAACTCACACAGTGAAACAGGCTGCGTGACTGGAGAACATAGTTTGTGAGGGTTCCAATCAGGTTGTCCATATTCAGGATGTCGTCATTATTATGCTGACACCATAATGTCAACATGTTTAGTTTGTCAACACGACAGTGTGAACGTGGACAGCCACAATGTTGGCACCTGCAATTAGTGTTAGGCTGCAATTAGGGCTAGAATTAAGTCATAAACTAATTCTTCTGTAAACTCATTTTGATTTTGCCAGTGATGTAATGTCTGTTCTTGATGGAGGAAATCAAAGGAAAACCAATGTGACAGTGAAAATGAAGAGGGACTAGCACTTTTTCACCCACAAAATACACCCAATAAATGAATGACCAAAGGGTTTTTACATTTGCAAGAAAAAATAGGAAATAATTCAAAACAAAAAAAACGCAATACACACAAAAAACAACCCTTTGAAATTACATTCTTTTAAATTCTTCCTTTAAAGTTTCAATATTGATTTCAGTTACATCTGTTTCCCCAAATGTCTGCTGTTAGCAGTTCCACTACAGAAAATATTGGAACACGACCAGACTGTGCAGGGAAATTTGTGTGTTATTAACCTGGTTGAATAGGCGCCATTTAAGCCACACTGGTCGCTTATAACTTAAGTATGTCAAAATAGGTAACATACATCAGAAGAGTGGACTTCAATGCTGTATTTCAGCAACAAACAAAAAACTTCATTATTCCTAAAGAAGGTTGCAATGCTTTTAAGAGGCATAAAACAGCAAAGTGCTTCATCATGGTTAAAACTGTGATAAAACATTGCATTGCCCATTAAAAAGTAGACCCCCTATGTTATTGATTTTAGGGTTAGTTCAAAGACCAAGCACAATATAATACGTCCTCATTCATCTAGCGCTTTTGCACCATATGGTGTGAAACACGTGACACAACTTAGACAGTGAGTTTGCTGTTTCCATATTGTAGCATCTTCTCTGCACTGCATAGTGTCTTTTTTTTTGCACCACTGCTGCACACAAAGAGACTTGTGGTGTACTGGGGATTTAGGATTTGTACTTTTCTCACAATCGTGGCAGTATAATTATGCACAATGCTGTGTGGCAGTATGCATTGCATGACTCAGTCATATCTGTCCCCATTCTCTTCTATTGTATCTTCTCATATTAGTGCCTTTTATCACAAATCACAGTAGTGGTGTACAGCGTACACATGCTTTTGTAGGATTTTCCAGTGCAAAAAAAACGCAAATTGAATAAATTATTGAGTATATAAAACACATGACGCAGCTTTTAAATTTACAGTATATTCCTCCTGATTCAGAGAACCCCATTAATTTTGGATTTATATACAGGAGTTGTACCCCTTCTAGCACTTCCATTGTTGTGGAGACCCAGCACTGGTGTGTGAGATGAGATGACTGGATGGATGAAGTTATCTGATCTCTAATGGATAGGACCATAATACATATCCTAATGAAATAAACCTTTTTACTAAATAGATTACACTCTACAGACAGCAATATATCAATAGTCCGAGATTGGAATAAAATCCATCTGCTCTTCTGATAAGGGAAAAACATCCCAGCAATCCCCAGTCGTCCTAAACACGGAAGCTCCATCTTTCCCATTGAATTATCAATCCATTACATTTTGCATTTACACAAAGCTACTATGAAAATTGGGATAATAGGAAGCAGTGCATTTAATTCCATATTTTATACATATGTGAAAAATATACTTTGCATTCAACAGACTAATTGACGTAAATGAGAAAATGGGTCATAGTCTTCATTTTATAAGTTTTATGCAGTTATTAACCTGTGTTTGGAAGTGATGTTCACTAGGAAAAGACAGAACCATTTCGGTAGTAGTAGAAAAATATATTAAACTAGCAGTGCCTACCCGTCGTTGCCGCGTGATTATTACTTTTAGCCAATTATGTTGAGTATTAATTTTATTTAATGATACATATTTCTCTTTCTCATTTTTAGTTGTCAGTGAAATCAGTCAGTCTGCCTGCTTAGAGCTGTGCAGACAGTGTGTGGCCACCCCTCTCCTTCAGTCTTCTCCTGCACTGGGGTCCTCCGGAGCCTGTCAGTCACAAGCTCCGCCCCCCCCCCACATTACAATGAGGGAAAGGTATATTTCCTCTTCTGTTTCTGTACCTGGGAGTGACGTGCAGTGAGGGCGGAAGTGGATTTCCATGCCCATACAATCCACCAAAAAAAGAAATTTGTCCCCATGCGGGCTCGTTTCGCTTGCCACGTTTCAGGCACAGTGACTCGCTTCGCTCGCCACAAGATTATATTCCACTTCTATGCCCACGTGGATAGTAGGGAACGACGTTGGACAGTAACTGATGACGTCAGGGTACGAAAACTGAAGGGGATCTATCCACTTCCATTACATGAGGAGCTGCTGCTGGAAGAAGCCCAGTAAGTTATCTCTGTAATGGCTTCCTGATGAAGAGTAAGGATTGGTGTGTGTGTATAGGTGTAGCGTGTGTGTGTGTGTGTGTGTCTGTGTGTGTGTATATAATTATATATATATATATATATATATATATTAGGGGTGAGCGGGTTCGGATTTCTGAAATCCGAACCCCCCCGATCCGAGACCGATCCGAGTCAGGCTCTACTTTTCCCGCCTGACTCGGATCTGAAATCGAGGCAAAACGTCATCATCCCGCCTTCCGGGTCTCGTGGGTTTTGGATCCTATATAAGGTACCCGCGTCGGCGCCATTTTCTCACTCGGCTGTGGACAGTGAAGAGGGAGGGTGGGAGTTAGGGCTGGCTGGGCTGTGTAGTGTAGTGTAGTGCAGAGTAGTGTTGTGCTGTGCTGTGCTGCTGTTGTCCATAGGGGCTGTGTCCACTACTTCAAAGTCCATAGGGGCTGGCTGTGTTGTGCTGTGCTGCTGTTGTTAATAGGGGCTGTGTCCACTACTTCAAAGTCCATAGGGGCTGGCTGGACTGTGTTGTGCAGTCAGTTGTCCATAGGGGCTGTGCCCACTCCAAAGTCCTGTGCAGTGTCCCAGTCCTAAAGGGGTGCTGTAGTGTTGTCCAGGAGGTGCTCTGTCCGTCAGGAGTGCTCCCCCCAAGTACTAAAAAAAAATATTTTTTCTGTGTTTGTGAATTGTGTGCGCAGTAGCCGCACGTGCATCAACAAAGTAGTGCCAAGCGTGCGCCTGTGTCATAAGTAAAGGGCCGGCTGGCTTGACCGTTAAAGGGTGCTGTAACCCCCAAAGTACACTCCAAACCAAATAAAAAAATATTTTCTGTGTTTGTGAATTGTGTGCGCAGTAGCCGCACGTGCATCAACAAAGTAGTGCCAAGCGTGCGCCTGTGTCATAAGTAAAGGGCCTGCTGGGTTGACCATTAAAGGGTGCTGTAACCCCCAAAGTACACTTCAAACCAAATTAAAAAATATTTTCTGTGTTTGTGAATTGTGTGCACTGTGGCTGCACGTGCATCAACAAAGTAGCAGCGCCAAGCGTGCACCTGTGTCCCATAAGTAAAGAGCCGGCTGGCTCATTTCTTAAAGGGTGGTGTAACCCACAAAGTGCACTACTCTCCAGCAAAAATAAAAAAATATTTTCTGTGTTTGTGTGCGCCTTAGCCGCACGTATATATCAATATAACATAAATGGAGGACCAAACTTTCTCCGATAAAAATAAAATAGGGAAAGATCAAGAACCACTTCCTCCTAGTGCTGTTGCTGCTGCTGGGAGTTGTTCATCATCCCAGAGAGGAAGTAGGAACACCACTACTTTTACTAAACAATGGACCCTCCAACAGTCCCTAGCGATGAGGATGAAGTACGACAGCAGTCATCCTGAAGCAAAACGTATAACTGAGGCCTTGACTGCTATGTTGGAGTTAGACGTGCGTCCGGTATCCGCCATTAGTGCAGTGGGATTTAGACAATTGATGGAGGTAGTGTGTCCTCGGTTCCAAATCCCATCTAGATTCCACCTGCATCCTCAAAGCAGCAGCGACAAGCGTGCGTCTGTCTCTTAAAGGGTGGTGTAACCCTCAAAGTGCGCTCCACAAACAATAAAAAAATTCTTCTTTTTTTTCTGTCTTTGTGAAATGTGTGTGGGGGTGTAGCCGCACCTGCATCCTTAAAGCAGCAGCGACAAGCGTGCGTCTGTCTGTTAAAGGATTACATCGGTGACAGCATCCAAGTAGGCATGTCAGACAGTCCGTACCTGTACTGGCAGGAAAAAGAAGCAATTTGGCGGTCCCTGTACAAACTGGCTCTATTTTACCTGAGTTTCCCCCCCTCCAGTGTGTACTCCGAAAGAGTGTTTAGTGCAGCCGGGAACCTTGTCAGCGAAAGGCGTAGGAGGTTGCTTCCACAAAATGTGGAGAAGATGATGTTCATAAAATGAATTATCAACTCTTCCAGGGAGACCAGCCTCCAGAGCGTACAGAGGGAGGTGTGGTGGTGGATTCCAGTGGGGACGAGTTAATACTCTGTGAGGATGAGGATGTACACAACACTGAAGAGGGTGAGGAATCGGTGGACGAGGAGGATGAGGACGACATCTTGCCACCGTAGAGCCAGTTTGTGCAGGGACAGATTAATTGCCAGCTTGTTTTGTGGGGGCCCAAACGAACCAATCATTTCAGCCACAGTCGTGTGGCAGACCCTGGCGCTGAAATGTTTGGTTTGTTAAAGTGTGCATGTCCTGTTTATACAACATAAGGGTGGGTGTGAGGGCCCAAGGAAAATTCCTTCTTGCACCTCTTTTTTTTCTTTGAATTATGTACTGTTTGGGGCCTAGTTTTTCAAACTGCCATCCTGTCTGCCACTGCAGTGTCACTCCTTGATGGACCACGTGTTTGTGCCACCCACTCGTATCTCTTAGCATAGTCATCCAGCTACCTCGGTGCAACCTTTTGGATATAAAAACACTATTGTGAGGTGTGAGGTGTTCAGAATAGACTGGAAATGAGTGGAAATTAAGGTTATTGAGGTTAATAATAGCATAGGAGCAGAAAAACCCACAAATTCTGTGATTTTAGCTGTTTTTATGCTTTTTTTTAAATAAATACAGATCCAAAACACAAAACCCAAAACACGGAAGGGTGGTTTTGGCAAAACCAATCCAGATCCAAAACACGAAGAAAGATCCAGATCCAAAACACGAAAAGTGGCCGGTGCACACCCCTAATATATATATATATATATATATATATATATAGTGGGTGGTGTGTACATGTGTATGTACAGTATATGTGTGATGTGAATGTACAGTAGTGGACAAAATTGTGGAAACCTTTTGGAAAATTTGTGTTTTTATAATTTAATTGCGTATAACTGCATTATTTTTAAAGAAAATCCTATGAAGGTATATATCACTGGAAAGATAATGTTATACACAATATAATGCAGTTCACCACAAATAATTATCTTTAGTACATAAAGAGTTATAGCTAAATAAAGATAAGGAGCACATTTGTTGCTACCAGAATTGATAGTAAAACATATTGTTTGATTGTTCGCTGTTTTTTATGCGTTTTTTTATTTTAATTTCTCGAAGTAAGCTGTGTAACTTATTTAGGTGACAAGCAAAGTAAAAAGAGTTGACTGGTCACCTAGAAAGAGATACAAAATAATTATTTTACGTCAAGAGGGTAACCAAAGGAGGCATTTCGAAACTGTGAAATAAGTGTCAGACTCAGTCGATTCAAAGCCAGACTGGTAGAGGTAGGAAAAGATCCACAACACCATGCTGTGATAGAAGAATGAAAAAACTGTGCTTGAAAATCATCTGAGGCAATCCACAATAATTTAAGTGAATGTGGTGTAAACATCAGTGCCAGGACAGTTCGACGCAGACTTCAATATTTTGGATTAAACGCCAGAATTTCAAGGAAAAATCTGCTTTTATCTTTCAAACAAAGACAGAAAAGATTAGATTGAGCTAAAAAGCACATTAATTGGTCAGAAGAACAATGGAGCAGTGTCATCTCGAGTGGCGAAACCAGAATATTTGGTAGTGATGGAATGAAATATGTCCACACAGACTTGGAGAAGATTTGCTACCTGAGTGCACAACACCTACTGTGAAGCATCCTGTTAGTGTTATGCTGTGGGGATGTATGACAGCAAAAGGTGTGGGACGAATTTGTGTGATCAATGACTTTAAATGGCAGCAAATACATCAGTGTCCCACAGTGGGGAGACAGTTGGGGTTAGCACACACCACTGCTCTGCATAGCAGAGCGGCGGATAAGCAGCGGGTGAATAGATGCTGTACACATGTACACAGCATCTATTCACCATGCAGAGAGAGCCTGGGGGCAGCTCAGCATCTCGAAGAGGCTTAGCCCCTTTTCCCTAGGCTCTACCCCCTTTCCTGGTGTGGGGCACGCCTTAGACACGCCAAGGGTCCTGACCCGCTGGCCACCAATGTTGGGAGGTATGTAATTGCAGCAAAAGGCTTTCAAACTAAGGACTCATTCAGACCCACTCGCAAGCGCTATGCACTCGAAGGCGGGTCTATGGGGCAAGCCTGCACACGTGCAGCGCTCGCACTGCATGTGCGCAAGCCCCGGAGCGAGTGAGAAATGCACTCGCTCTGGGGCTCGCTACAAAAGGGGCAGCTGTCGATGTTGATCAACAGCTCGCCCCGTTTTGTAGGCGGGGTGGGGGGGCGGCCGGACAAACGGAGGCGTTCCTGAAGGAACGCCTGCCATTTGTAGGCAGCCCTACTGACATCACCAGTGATGTCAGTAGGGTGCTTCATGCTCTGTTAGAGCAGGAAGCAACCTGGGGCTTGAGGTAGACGAAACCCTACCGCAAGGGTCTCGTCGCAAGCCCCGATGGTCTCGACCATCGCGACCATTGCCTAGTCACTCGCTGGTAACCCACAGTTTAGTGAGTGGCCAGGAGGCCTCCTTTCAAAAGAAAAGCGGCCGCCCTCATTCAAAGCGAGCGCTCGCATTTTGCGAGCGGCTCTGAATGAGGTCCTAAGTACAAATGGATATTTTGCAAAACTAAGAAATGTACTTACCCACAGTTCAGTATGTTTAACTGTTTTCAAAATGTAAAATTTTGTTATGAAGCTCGTTGTATTATGTTGCATTATGTTCTAAATAAATTTGCCATTGTAATGATGTATGCTTTTCATCAAGGTAAGAACAATACAAATACATATAAGACATACATTTATACTCACACATCGTTGCACAAAGTCAGCGTCACGCTGCCTCCCAGGCCGGGGTGCCTATCGATGGCGTCATCACACCGCGCCCTCCTCTCGGTGCGCAAGCCGCGTCAGATCCGGCATGGTGGAGTAGCCCATCGTCAGCATCACCGTTGCCACGGTAACCAACAGACGCCAGACTGCAAATACAATGATAATATAACAACGTGTACAAGCATGATGGTCTCCAATACCACATAAAGCACATTAATGAGCTGAATTCTAATCACTCACAAACAAGTAATAGAATAATAGATGCCAGATGAACTGCCACATCCAACCTGATACTTATATAAAACACGTAGAAAAAACCACAATAATCAAACCCTATTAACAACCTATGGAGACAGAGATAAACTCAACATCCATACTGACATGGTAGCAAAATCCCATCCAATGCATGGGATCAACCATCATGCCAATAATGAATTTGCAAAAGTATAGATACAATTGCAAAAAAGAGAACATCTAAACTCTACACAGAGTATGTTGCACACAAGTGCCGCTGAACGCACTAAATTATAAAAAAACATGTCGGTCCCTGACTGTGGGAAACAGTTTCTGCCATCCATATAGCGGACGTAAATTTAAAATAAAACATAGTGTGACATGCACTACAAAATTCATTATTTATGTTATCACTTGCCCATGCGGACTCATCTATGTCGGCAAGACCGACAGGACATTGAGGGAACGCATGGCATTGCACCGGTCGGCTATTCGGGCAGCTATTTCGTCCGGCCATAGCGAACAACCGGTTGCGCGACATTTCTGTGCAAGGGGGCATAATCTGGCATCCTTGCGGTTCATGATCATTGATCATGTACCTGATTCTATGCGTGGTGGGGATCGATCACGCAATTTATTAAGATGTGAATCCTCTTGGATTTTTAGGTTGCAATCTTTGGCCCCACGAGGCCTTAATGAGAACTTGGGTCTTCATTGTTTTTTATAATTTAGTGCGTTCAGCGGCCTTGTGTGCAACATACTCTGTGTAGAGTTTAGATGTTCTCTTTTTTGCAATTGTATCTATACTTTTGCACATTCATTATTGGCATGATGGTTGATCCCATGCATTGGATGGGATTTTGCTACCATGTCAGTATGGATGTTGAGTTTATCTCTGTCTCCATAGGTTGTTAATAGGGTTTGATTATTGTGGTTTTTTCTACGTGTTTTATATAAGTATCAGGTTGGATGTGGCAGTTCATCTGGCATCTATTATTCTATTACTTGTTTGTGAGTGATTAGAATTCAGCTCATTAATGTGCTTTATGTGGTATTGGAGACCATCATGCTTGTACACGTTGTTATATTATCATTGTATTTGCAGTCTGGCGTCTGTTGGTTACCGTGGCAACGGTGATGCTGACGATGGGCTACTCCACCATGCCGGATCTGACGCGGCTTGCGCACCGAGAGGAGGGCGCGGTGTGATGACGCCATCGATAGGCACCCCGGCCTGGGAGGCAGCGTGACGCTGACTTTGTGCAACGATGTGTGAGTATAAATGTATGTCTTATATGTATTTGTATTGTTCTTACCTTGATGAAGGAGCAATAAAGAGGCTCCGAAACGTCGGTGATTTTCAATACTTACCTGCGTTACTTGCATTTATTCAGAGTGCCGCCTGCTGGGACTGTATGTATGAGGCCTACCCATGGCTTTTTTGGAGGGCACCTGCACCACTGTTTACACTATTGGAGTGCCACCCTAAGGGACTTATATATATATATATATATATATATATATATATATGTATATTGTGACACAGTTAGGTTAGGGGGGTCCCTCTCCTGGGTAGAGGACTCCTTCCTTATACACACACACAGCAGCAGGGAAGCAGCACACCAGTCTGGATGCAAGTACAAGCTGGTCGGTGCCAGTCTTTATTGTACAATGTCAGAAATAACACAAAGAAAACATAAACGTAAATCCTAGCCCTGTCGGGGCACTAACTTCATAGGTAGTTCCCTCACTACCAGAACCTGGCAGGGCCTAATGCCCTCGCCAGCAACAAAGCACAACACAGTACTCACAGATAGGTTTTCCAAGTGTCTCTGAGCAAACTCCCTGTCTGCTCTCCCAGGTGAGACAATCAGCCCTCAACACACTAGGCTTATATTGGCCACTCTCAGGTGGGAACCCAATCAAGCCTGTTACCAAGCTGCGAGAACCAAAACCTGGAGTGGCCGTGGGTGGAGCCCTCCCTCTCCTCTCACCCACAACCCCCAGGTCCCAAACCGGCTTTTCAAAAAGCCGAAACTCAAGCCTGCTACAGTGCAGACTTTCTCCTGGGGGTTTAGAACACATAAGACAGGAATCTGGGACCAATGTACCTGCCACAGACCACTTTGCCAGTGATCCTATCACATATCCCCCCCCTTTGTTTCGACCTGTGGGCCGGAACAACTGAAGCCCCCAAACAATGAATGCGTGACAACGCGTCTGCATTGGCCAGCTGGCTTCCTGGCCTGTGTTCCACTGAAAATTTAAAAGTTTGTAACGCCAAGAACCATCTCATAATTCTCGCATTACTGTCCTTATTTTCAGACATCCACTTCAGAGGGGCATGGTCAGTGATCAATTTGAACTTTCTTCCGACCAAGTAGTACCTGAGAGCCTCTAACGCCCACTTTATGGCCAATGCCTCCTTCTCCACTGTGGCATAGTTTCTCTCATGTACATTCAACTTTCTGCTAAGATAGAAAATAGGGTGTTCCTCACCCTCCTTGTTCTGGGACAGGACTGCCCCTATACCTACTTCTGATGCATCGGTTTGTACTATGAATTCCCTTTCAAAATTAGGAGTCATCAGGACTGGTTGGGAACACAACGCTACTTTCAACTCCTGAAAAGCTTTCTCTGCCTCAGGACTCCATTCTACCATGACTTTTTGTTTGCCTTTGGTCAGGTCAGTCAGTGGGACTGCCATGGTGGCAAAGTTGGGTATAAACCTCCTGTAGTACCCCGTAATTCCCAAGAAGGCTCTCACCTGCTTCTTATTCAGAGGCCGTGGCCAGTTTTGTATGGCATCAACTTTATTGAACTGAGGCTTTATCAGGCCTCTGCCAATGGTGTATCCCAAATATTTTACTTCCTCCATGCCTACACAACACTTTTTTCGGTTGGCTGTCAAAGCTGCCTTATAGATGGAGTCCAACACTGCTTGTACCCTGGGTAAGTGAGACTGCCAATCAGGACTATGAACGACCACGTCATCCAGATAAGCAGCCGCATACCGTCTATGGGGCCTTAGAATCCTGTCCATCATTCTTTGGAAGGTAGCAGGTGCCCCATGTAGCCCGAAGGGCAACATTTTGTACTGAAACAAGCCCTCTGGCACTGAAAAAGCTGTCTTTTGTTTGGCGCTCTCGGTTAATGGTACTTGCCAATACCCTTTGGTTAGGTCAAGAGTGGTTAAATACCTTGCCGTCCCTAGTCTCTCAATCAGTTCATCCACTCTTGGCATCGGGTAGGCATCGAATTTTGAAACACTGTTCAACTTTCGGAATTCATTGCAGAAACGCACACTCCCGTCGGGTTTTGGAATCAACACAATGGGACTTGACCATTCACTATGTGATTCTTCAATAACCCCTAACTCTAGCATATTTTTAATTTCTTTCGACACCGATTCTCTTTGTGCTTCTGGTAACCTATAGGGCTTTAGATTAACTTTAACCCCTGGGTCAGTGATGATGTCATGTTTAATGACCGAGGTTTTCCCAGGTACGTCAGAGAACAGCACCCTATTTCTAAGCAGAAACTCCTTGACCTCTTGTTGTTGAATTGCCGACAGGGTTTTTGCCACTGTCACTTCGGGAACTAAGGGCCCTGGACTTACTGGAGGGTCTCGGACGGCCGACAGTACTGTTCTATCTTTCCAGGGATTTAACAGATTTATATGGTATATCTGTTCCGGCTTTCTTTTCCCCGGCTGGTAAACTTTGTAATTGACCTGCCCCACTCTTTATAAGATTTCAAAGGGCCCTTGCCATTTAGCCAAAAGTTTATTTTCCACAGTGGGAACCAATACTAACACTCTGTCCCCAGGAGCAAAGCTGCGTAACCGAGCATTGCGGTTGTATACCCTCTGCTGTGCCTGTTGAGCCTGTTCCAGGTGCTCTCTCACTATCGGCACTACCGCAGCAATTCTCTCCTGCATTTGAGAAACATACTCAATCACCGTTTTGTAAGGACTAGACTGCCCCTCCCATGTCTCTTTGGCAATGTCTAGTAACCCCCTTGGGTGTCTCCCATACAACAAGTCGAAGGGTGAAAACCCGGTGGAGGACTGGGGAACTTCTCTTATGGCCAACAATAAATACGGCAATAAGTAGTCCCAGTCCCTACCATCCTTGTCGACCACTTTCCTAAGCATGTGTTTTAACGTCTTGTTAAACCTCTCGACCAGCCCATCGGTTTGGGGGTGATAAACCGAAGTTCTTAACTGTTCAATTTTGAACAGGCGGCATAACTCTTTCATGACTTTGGACATAAACGGTGTACCCTGGTCAGTTAGTATCTCCTTAGGTATACCCAGCCTGCTAAAGACATGAACTAGCTCTCTGGCAATGGTCTTTGTTGACGTATTGCGCAACGGGATCGCTTCCGGGTACCTGGTAGCGTAATCCATTATGACCAGAATATACTGGTGTCCCCTGGCAGACTTCATTAAGGGTCCCACCAAATCCATCGCTATTCTTTCAAACGGCACCTCTATGATAGGCAATGGAACTAGTGGACCCTTAAAATGTGGCCTGGGAGCATGATACTGACACTCAGGGCAGGATGCGCAAAAGTCAGATACCTCTTTATGAAGCCCGGTCCAGAAAAACCTCTGCATTATTCGCTCAGTGGTTTTCTCTACCCCTGGATGGCCTGCCGTTATATGACCATGGGCCAGATCCAACACTGTTCTTCTGTAGGCTTTGGGAACTATTAGTTGTTCCACAACATCTTCCCCCTTCTTAGTCACCTGATATAACAAATCCTGACACATTGCCATGTGGGGATAGGACAAAGGACTATCAGGGTCTACGGGTTTACCATCAACTACTTTTACATTCTCCCTGGCTTTTACCAAAGTAGGGTCATTCAACTGCTCCACGGCAAAGACCTCTCTTCTGACCTCTAAATCAGGCAGATGATCACCTGGCCCAACAACACTTCCCACCTCAATGGGAGGCACATCAGTTGGCGGGCCACCGTCACGTTCCGCATTCTCTAGTTCGCCAACCATAGTAGAAAAAGGGAATAACTCTGACTCAGAAGAAACTCCCTCCTCCACTACATCGACAACCTTCTCAAATGGATCGGGGTTGTTCACCTCTGGAACAAAACGGCTTTCCCACAACTTCCAGAAGTGAGCAAAGTCTCTCCCCAATATTGCATCATACACCAGACCATGCACCAAACCCACAGAAACTATAGCAGAGCCACATGGTGTCTCGATGTTCACCTCGGCCGTAACATAATATCGAGTATCCCCATGTATGCAGGTCACACCAACAGTTTTCCCTGTATGCCGCAAGGGGTTCATCAGCTCAGCTTTTATAAGTGTCACCAAGCTACCAGAGTCTAACAGTGCCTCTACTCGGTTGCCATCTACAGTGAGTACACACATGTGCTTATCAGTCTCAGCCTGCCGGTCAGCTGTACAGGCTATCTGTGCAAAGAAAGACCCCCTGCGGTAGACATGAGCAGTATCACATTGCATAAGTTCAGTTGTAAGTGCACAATTAGCGGCAATATGGCCGAAGCCACCACATCGGAAACACTGAGTCATATTAAGGTCTAGTCGTTTACGGGGCAAGAACCTTCCCGGCCTGGCAGGCCTGTCTCCAGGTTCTATACCCTCAGTCTTAGGTACATTCCACCACCCAGCACCCTTCTCCCCTGGAACAGTCTTACCAGTGTCTCTGGGAGTTCGCCGGTGCGCCATCGGGGCTCGGTGGGGCATACTCATCAGCTCCTCAGCCACCACGTACCTCTCCACCAGCTCGACCAACTGGTCCGCGGACTTAGGGTCTGCATGGCTCACCCACTTGCGCAGAGTCACAGGTAATGATCGCAGGTACCGGTCCATCATGACCCTTTCCACGATCTGTGGTCCCATCAGCGTCTCGGGCAGATGGACGAGGTCATGCATCTGTGAACGTGGAGGCTTCTCCTTATGGAACTCCCAGCGGTGGACCCGTTGGGCACGAACAAAGGTGGTGACTCCCAAGTGAGTTAGGATCTCCTGTTTTAGTTTTTATAGTCCTTGGCATCAGCCAGGCATAAGTCAAAATAGGCCTTTTGTGGCTCCCCAGACAAAAAAGGTGCCACCAGACTTGCCCACTGCTCCTTGGGCCAACTCTCCCTTTCGGCCGTTCTTTCAAATGCGGTGAGATAGGCCTCCACATCATCGCCCGAAGTCATCTTCTGGAGGAAGTGACTGGCTCGTACGGAGTGAGTGGTGGTGGGAGGACCAGTACCAACATCTCTGGGCCGGGCGATTAGGTGCTATACCACCTCTTTTATGGCCTGGCTGTTTTCGCTGAGGCCCAGCGGGTTTCCTCGATGGCAACCTGTTGTTGCCCCTGGGCGGTCTCCAAGGCCAACAGTTGCACCCTGGTGGATTCCTGCTGAGCCCTGGTAGCTTCCTGCTGAAGTTTGTTTGTCTCCTGCTGAGCTGCTGTAGCTTGGAGCAAGGCCTTAACAATGTCCTCCATTTTGTCCTGGGGTGTAGGTTGGAAGCTGAACCTTGCCTCTCTGAGCATTGGCTGACGCCTCCTCTATGGGACTCCAAGGACACAGTGTTATTTCCACACTCACAAATTGGGTGTCTGTCCCTTTAATTTTTAAATGGAAAGTTTTCCTCTCGCTGCAACTTCAGTGTGTGTGGGTGCCCGCATATTGTGACACAGTTAGGTTAGGGGGGTCCCTCTCCTGGGTAGAGGACTCCTTCCTTATACACACACACAGCAGCAGGGAAGCAGCACACCAGTCTGGATGCAAGTACAAGCTGGTCGGCGCCAGTCTTTATTGTACAATGTCAGAAATAACACAAAGAAAACATAAACGTAAATCCTAGCCCTGTCGGGGCACTAACTTCACAGGTAGTTCCCTCACTACCAGAACCTGGCAGGGCCTAATGCCCTCGCCAGCAACAAAGCACAACACAGTACTCACAGATAGGTTTTCCAAGTGTCTCTGAGCAAACTCCCTGTCTGCTCTCCCAGGTGAGACAATCAGCCCTCAACACACTAGGCTTATATTGGCCACTCTCAGGTGGGAACCCAATCAAGCCTGTTACCAAGCTGCGAGAACCAAAACCTGGAGTGGCCGTGGGTGGAGCCCTCCCTCTCCTCTCACCCACAACCCCCAGGTCCCAAACCGGCTTTTCAAAAAGCCGAAACTCAAGCCTGCTACAGTGCAGACTTTCTCCTGGGGGTTTAGAACACATAAGACAGGAATCTGGGACCAATGTACCTGCCACAGACCACTTTACCAGTGATCCTATCACAATACATATACATATATATATATATATATATATATATATATAGTATATAGTATATGTATGTGTGTGTGTAGCCAATTAACGTGATAGTGAGATTATTCATAGTCTATGTTACTCAGAGGATCTTAAGGAGCATTTCAGTGAAAACCTAATAAAAATCAGTTCAGTAGATATTTACATACAACCATTAAGCAAAAGTCCTGCTTCCGGCT
Organism: Taudactylus pleione; assembly: GCA_031769625.1. Classification (NCBI taxonomy): domain Eukaryota; kingdom Metazoa; phylum Chordata; class Amphibia; order Anura; family Myobatrachidae; genus Taudactylus; species Taudactylus pleione. The sequence continues at coordinate 25,983,088 of JAUIMM010000039.1, read as the reverse complement.
CCACTTGGGTGGAATTCGGTGACTACGAAAGTCGGGTGCACCTTTTTACCCGCAGCACTGTTACAACCAAGTGAAGACTTTCTCCTAGGTGCTGTGAAATCTCCCCCAAAATGAACTGGAAGCTGCATATGTGTGGTGTGTGCTTACATACTGTATATATGTGTGTTTAGACAATTAACATGATAGTGAGATGATTCATAGTTTCTATTTAGGGGCCCATACACTAGCGACGGATCGCCACTTTCCTGCAATCCTGAGATGCCGAGTTGCAGGATCGGTAAAATCGAACATGTTGGATTTCACTGATTTGCAGATCACGATCAAATATGCAAATTTGCAACATTTGAATTTCACTGATCCTCCGCCGCATTGCGGAACATCGATGGCCTCCGTTCAACATTCCTGACCGGCGGATCAGCGTTTCCGATCCCATTACAGGATCTCTAGACCTCTAGATCTCAAGGAACATTTCAGTGAAAACCCGATCAAATTTATCATGATAGTTACTTGACTTATCAGGAATATATATACGAATTAAAAAAAAATATATATATATATATATATATATATACTGTATATATACACTGTATATCTTAAAAAATTATGTCCAGACAGTGGCAGACTACAGGAATGTGGGACCCAGGTGCAACAATACAATTTGCCTCAAATTGTGAAATTTCCATTAGCTATGTTGCTCAGATACTACTTGCTTGTCAGGCACATTGCACATTACAAAATAGCCATTACCACATAGATAACTACAGTATATTGGGCAGGCAAACCACCCATTGGAAGCCACATGGTTCAGGCCACCTCTCTTCCCATATGTAGGCTGCTGGTATAATTAGCTGCAGTCACATCTGCTCTGGGCATTAGCACTTAAGCTGGGTCCACACTGGAGCGATCAGCGATCGCTCTGCCTCTACTGACGACAGGGCCGGCCCTAGCCAATTTGGTGCCCTAGGCAAGATTTTGGCTGGTGCCCCTAGCAGATAATCCCACCACCAATCTTACAGTGGGTACACAGCTGACCGATATATCTGCAGATCGACAGATCTTCAGATTATGGTTGTTCATGCACACTGAACAAACATCATCTGCGGTCCCGCTGACTGGGGTTCACATAGCAACCCCCTCCCTGCCAGCCTCTGCAGCAAGTGTAAGGGTGGTCTGCTGATCGCCCATACTCACATTACGATGAGCAAATATATCTGCCAATGGCTGTGCTGCACAGCCGGCGCGATATGTCTGTGAATGACATTGTTCACGGACATATTGGACCTCATTCAGAGGCGGTCGCATGGAGCGATTTGTCGTAGCGAGCAATGTTTTTTTCAACTGCGCATGCGTGTGCATGGCAGGACGCGTGCGCAAGCCTGTCTTCTCGATCGCAATCCTCTTGCTCGCTAGTCACTACGAGGTCGTAGCTGTGATTGACATTTCGTGCCATTTGTGGGTGGTTACAGGGGAAGGTGCTTGTGAACGGGGGTGTGGTGGTGCGCACGCAGGCGTGGTTGACCTTAAAAGGGGCGTTTTAAGGGCGTGCATATATTACTGAGCGAGTCATCACACACGTCATCTCGTTGCAATAACGACGCTACTGCTTGCAGAGCTAAGGGTAGCCCAGGGTCTACCTTAAGCATTGCGAGTGCTGGCGATGGTTTCTGCCTCAACCGATGCTTGTAGGCTATTAACAATGTAACAGGTGTTAATCGTGCTGACGTAGGTTGCCGCCTGCGACCGACTCTGAATTAGGCCGTAGAGATAGGAGGTGTGCTTTCATTGTTGTGGGTGTTTCCGCGCTTATAATGTGCGTTGCGACTGAGCGCTCGTTTTGCATATTCTCGATCACTTTGGGTGCGACCTATCGCTCCTGCGCGACCGCCTCTGAATGAGGTCCATTGTGTGTACGGGATATGTTCGGCATGTCGGCAGTCGGGATACCGATGCTTACAATACTGGCGCCGGAATCCTGACGCGGGCATCCAGACCACTAGGATACCAAGAGATATATATATATGATAGATAGACATTGTTACAGTGTGTATATTAAAATATCACCATATAATGTAGAATATATTAAAATCAATATATAATATTAATTGCTTATCCCAGAGCCCAGAGAACTGGTTATTCCAGTCCACACCAGCATACAGATATATATATACACACACACACATATAATATGCACACATATGTATATACACACACACGCATATACGTGTGAAATATACACATATAAATATATATATATATATATATATATATATAGAAATATATATATACACATACATACTGTATGTAACTATGTATATATATATATATAATTATATACACACACATATATTGTAAAGAAATAGGAAAGTGCACAAATGAGCATAGTATAAAAAGCACTTTACTATAATAAAAAAGCACACATACATCCAAATTAGCAGCAATAAGCACATGTACTCAGCACCAACGTCCGCGTCTCCAGAACACACAGCTTTCGCACTTTCCGTAGCCGAGATATCCTGCAACAATAGAGTCTCCTGGTAGCGTTCACAGACACCGAGACAAATGTGTGACGTCATTGTGTCTGCCATCAGTAAGCCACACATGGGTGTGGTTAACTCCGGAACCAGTTATCCTATTATACTTATGCCAGGATGATACCCATAATAGCAGCGTATATAATAATAATAACCATACATAAAGATTTTTTCCTCTCCATAAATCATAGAATCATGCAAAACACTACAATAAAAGTAATAACAAACATTACACATGAATAATCGACACTAACAAGCGATCACTGTTATAAAAAAAAATGAATCCATCGACGCCATGTTTCTGTAGTCCATACAGACACATATGACTAAAAATAACTATTATTTAAATAAATTGCTGATCATCTGAATTTAATAGATAAATAGAAAAAAAATCATTACCACATATATATATATATATATATATATACATATTAATATCCAGTAAAATATATACAGTATATATATATATATGTGTGTGTATATATATATATATATATATATATATGTATAAATACATACACATATTCAGGGCCGAAACTAGGATATCCGTCACCGGGTGCAAGGCAGCAATTTTGCGCCCCCTCCTTTCCTGTACCTGGATTTTGTCCTTGCTCCTCCATAAGGCAGTGCACTACTCAGACGTCCCTGGTATAGTGGCTTACATTATTCCACACACCATAATGCCCATTACACATTATGCCACACACCATAATGCCCATTACACATTATGCCACACACTGTAATGCCTATTACCAAAGTGCAACTTACATATTTGCACGACACCATTTTATATCCCACAGTAAGGCTTCTAATTACTTTAAAATTACCTGCTCATTGCCAGGGGGTTTATGCTCGTTGCCAGGGGTTACATGCTCGTTGCCATGGGGGTTTCATTCTTGTTGTCAGGGGATTTATGCTCGTTGCCAGGGTGCCATGCTTGTTGCCAGGGGTGCCATGCTTGTTGCCATGGGGTTACATGCTCGTTGCCATGGGGTTACATGCTTATTGCCAGGGGTTACATGCTCATTGCCAGGGGTTACATGCTCGTTGCCATGGGGTTTCATGCTCATTACCAGTGGTTTTATGCTCGTTGCCAGGGGTTTTATGCTCATTGCCAAGGGTTTCATGCTCGTTGTCAGGGGTTACATGCTCGTTTCCAATAGGGTTTATGCTCATTTCCAGGAGGGTTTATGCTCGTTTCCAGAGGATTTCACGTGAGAAGATGCAGCTTTCAGCATCTTCTCCCGGCAGCGCCAGCGTTCCCGGCACTTCCGGGAACACTGTGTGTATTGTGCTCCAATAGGACCTCTAGCATCTGTCTCTTCCTTGGCGGCGGCCATTTTTGGATGGCCGTTTTCAGCAGAGTCCATGTGGACGGCTAGTCCGCATGGAATCTGCTGAAAACGGCCATCCAAAAATGACCACCGCCAAGGAAGAGACAGACACTAGAGGTCCAGTAAGGACCTCTAGCATTTGTCTCCTCTTTGGCGGCGGCCATTTTCAGATGGCCACCAGAGTCACCCCCCGCAATCACCACCCGCTGCACGTGCACCTCTAGCCTCCCCCTAGTTGCGGCCCTGACATATTAATATACAGTTATATATATATATACATACATATATATACACACATACTGTACATATATATATATATATGTATATATATATACACACACATATATATATATATATACATATATCTCTCTATATATATATATATATATATATATCTGCATCCCTCTCTGCCTAGTGAGAGCCCAGGCCCCTCCCCCCTCCCAGTCTGAGCTAATTTACTGTAAGACTCACTCTTGTTTGGTGGTCTCTCGTCAGCCCGGCTGGTGTAGGAGTAGCTGGGACCGTCCTGCCTTCTGGGCTGTGCTGCAGTGCCCCTGGTGACTGGTCCGATGGGCACTTGGCGGTGGGTGGTAAATACGGAGGCGGAGCCATGAGTTCTCACTCACGGCTCTGCTCCGCAAAGGCCCATGGGAGGAGTGGCCGTGGCTGGGCATGCGCAGCATGCCCTCCTGCGGCCGCGGTCATCTTCCTCGTCCCCTGTAAGACAGAATGACTGACCTGTCTGTGCTCCTCCTGCGGCCTCGGCCATCTTCATCATCCCTTGTAGCCAGAATGAGCTTCTGTGTAGAAGCTCATTCTGACCTGACTGCACTGCACGATCGGAGCTGAGCTCCGATCGCGGTATCGGTGGGGGGAGCAGCAGAGCTGTGGGATGCCCCTAGGCATTCCAGATGCCCTAGGCATTTGCTTAGAATGCCTATGCCTAGGGCCTACTCTGACGATTTCCCTCGAGCCCAGAACAAGCAATTTTGAGCGTACACACATTGCAGTCTTGTGTACAACCAAACAATATATTGTATCATTTGGTTGATAGCGATTTATCGCTGCTCCTGTACACATTAGAACAACCATCATTAGCATGAAGGCATGAAGGTGACGACAAATCAGTCCTACATATTGCTTGTCCTCCGGTTTGCTGTACACACTGCACGAAAGGCACAAAATTGCAAGTGATATCCCCAGGTTTGATGTGCAGCACATCAAACCTGGCAACCGCAAGAGCGCACAATCATGCGTATACACTGAGCGATGTAGGCAATTACGTTATGGCAAATCGTCCCGACATCGACACAGTGTATACCTGCCTTTAATGCCTTTCAACAGAAGAAGAAAGCGAGAGTATACTGTTGGGATTGCACGTTGGCCACTAATCAGAGGGGTTAGGAGCATCAACCAACATGTAGCCACAACCACTGGACAATTCTATGTGGAAGATGTTACAGTATAACAGGCTTACATTCCATGCTATTTACATTTTTGCTCCCAGGACGGTACCTGGATAATTCATCTAAGCTCCCAGCAGGCTCACTGTTACTACAGTAACCATTAACATATTTACAGTTTCAGAATCCTTAATAAACCTTGGCTATCTTGAGATATCTTGCTGTAGCTATTATTTGTTGCATGATATGTGCGATTGTCTCGTTCTCCTTCATGTTGCTTTGATTTACCCAAAACTACCACTATTAATATGGTAATAGCCTTCTTAAGCAATTATCACTTTGTGCTGATCAAAGTTCTGAACACAAATAGACTATGCAAAGCACCAGGAACTACAAAAAAGTACATAATCTACATCTAGTAAAGAACACATAGATCGAGTAAAAAGAAAAAAATCCTGCCTCAAAGACTATACAATCTGTAACGCCAACCCTGCAAACCGTGATTGCCTTGTAAACATTAAACGCCCACATTAAATATAAGGGAAGTAGATCTGGAACAGAGATACGTCTTCTAGACAAGCCATGTACTGTCTGTGAGACAAGGGTTTCCCAGTTTTGAAGGACAGATGAGTTAAGTGGTGTGTAAACGGAGACACACAAGGACAAGACAGCTAAATGGCAGTTCATTAAGACAACAAGTCCATTAGTTGGAGCAGACTGGCTACTGAGTCTGACTGAGCTATTATCAATTACAGGGTCAGAGAAATGCATAATATTTAAGTACGGATATGGGGTAAATGAACTAACAGTGTGTGGCATTCTGCAGATATTTATTTTTACTTTATCATGAATCAAACGCTCTGCTCCACAGAGGGTTAAACTCCCCTAGTTGAACATCTGGGTAAACCCAGTTCAGGGAGATTGGATGAGATTAGGGAAAACAGCTGGTGTCAGATGGATTTCTTTGATTAATATAGTTCTCTATTTAGTACATTTTGTTTTTCAATAAAACTTTAGGGAGTAAAAAGAGTGTGACAAAGACAGAGGGTGAAATAAATCTTCTGATCCTTATACTGTATATTTGATATATATGTTGTTATTTCCTTTTCTTTTTTTTGTTACTCCTGTTTGTCTGTAGTGCACCTGAAGGAAACACTATTAGATTTACCTACCATGCTGAGCCAGGTTTTGAAACCACTTAAACTAGACTTTAGGACAGGGATGGGGAACCTCAGGCCCTGGGGCCGTACAAGGCCCCCAGAATCTTTTGGTGCTGCCCTCAGAGCTTTATTCTGCTAGCCTCATCTGACTAAAATGTTACTCTGCAGCCAGAATCTATGCAGCAGTGCCGCCTGGAGCATCCTCTGGACCCTTGAGACGGTCACACCGCTGACCTTACGGCTCGCCGGAGCATCCGACATTGCTGCAATCGCTGGCAATTGTGGCCCCGCCCCCGTGTGACATCACACGGAGGGGGCATGGCCTGCACAGGGCCCACTAATAATGTTATATATATATATATCTACATGGCCCTCGGCAGAAAAAAGGTTCCCCCCCCTTGCTTTAGGAATACACCATCCATACTTGCCTACTTCTGCAATGCATTTCAGGGAATTGTGAAAGCAGCATATATAAGTGTTGCACTGAGTGAAGATGGCACATAGAAACAGAATTTGATGGCAGATAAGAACCACTTTGCTGCTATTTTGCGGCACGTACTGCTCTGTCTGAGAGGCGTGCCATACAATTGACTTACATCCAGCTATAAATGAGCCCTCAAAGCAGTTACATAGTTCAACACATGTAAACTAGGTATTTGAAGACTCCATAGCAAAAGTGTGTAAGGGCTCCTATGTACCACCCAGTGGTGAAAAACGTATATAACCCATGTAACTTTGGCAAGGAAGATGGGCCCCCCTCATCTCTGCAGTTACACCCCTTGCACCTAGGATAGTTACGCCCATGTAAACTACATATGTTTAGTATAAAGCTGCATACACCCACAACGATTTAGTAAATGAACGATTTTAGTAAACGATTTTCGTTCATTTTTTCAAGGGAAAAATGAACGAAGACCGTTTACTAAAATCGTTCATTTACTAAATGTAATGAACGATTTATTTTGAACTACAAACGATTTTTGCATATTCCCTTACTGAAAATCGTTGAGTTGGTCAGTCTGACTGAACTACAAACTACAAACGTGAACGCGCATGAACAATAATCGTTCATTGTTTTAACTCAGAAAGTAAACGATTTTTTCAAAGATTGAACAATAAACGATATCATTATAGATAATCGTTCAAAAAAATTGTGTGTGTTTGCACCTTAAGAGGTTGTGCTTTAAGGCAAGTATTGCCTTTAACCCTCTGTATGCTGGATCATTGAACCACAAAATTGATATACTGTTCTCAGAACATAATTTACAAAGTAGTGAGATGGGATAGCTTATAACAAGAAATCGATTTTGCATTTTAGTATTTTGCATTGGTTATCAACTTTATTCAGGCTAACCTTGGGACTAAGGGGTCTATGTATCAAAGCTGGGAGAGCGATACAATTGTGAGATATAAAGTACTAACCAATCAGCTTCCAATTTACATTTTGCAGGCTGTGTTTAAAAAATGATAGTTAGGAGCTGATTGGGTGGCGATTTATTTGTTACAATTTTATCTCTCTCCCAGCTTTGATACATAGAGGGGTATTCAATATGGGAGCGAAAAGTCCGTGCTGGACTTTTCGCTCCACATCGGAGATTTTCCTGGGATAAACTATCGGGCACGCGCCCGCTTTATCCCCGTATTCAATATGAAAACTACGAAAACGGGAACCTGCGAAGTGGGATCTGCGTAAAAAAGCTAATTTTTCCTGTAATAAATTGTAGGACCCCCCTAAAGTTGTAAAAACATGGGGGATCACTATGGGTACCCCCGTTTTAGCCTGCAAATGAAAGTCGGGGATAGCCGCAGCAGGTGTTTTTTCCCGACATTGAAGAAGTGTTGCAGAAGAGCACTTAGGTTATTTTTTTCGTTTTTTTAAGTGGTCCCATCAAATTTGGGGTACATGAAAATGGGTACTAGCATATATTTGTGTCCCTAAAGTAAGTTTTAAAAAATTCTGCAACTATCCACCTGCCACTAATAGCCTATTCTAGAATACACCTGCCGCATATTTGCAGAATAGCCCTGAACCTATTTCCCTATTTCTAAACACTTTTTTGCCATTTTTTTTTTCCACCCCAAATTTTTTATTAATTTTTTGGGGTGTCCCTATTTCTTTTTTAACTTTTTTTGACACAGTTATTTTTAAATGTCATTCCCAGGGGTGCAGGGTATTTTTATAAGCCTGCACCCCTAAACCCCAATTCTGCACTTTTTTTCGCCACCTATTCAGTGGTGAAAAGTTATCCCCGTTTTTTTTCAAAGACTTTTCGAACCTGCGAAAAGTCTTTGAAATTGAATACGGTCTAAAACCAAAACCTCCGAAAATGACGTCATCGGTGCGATGACGAGTTTTCGCTCCATATTGAATACCCCTAATAGGCTCCTAATACTGGGCCAATTCTTAAAAAATACCCATACAAATGTGGCAGACTTCCATATAATACCAGGTGCAGTGATTAGAAAGACAAAGTAAAAACTTTTGTATATACAGTACACTCATGACACAAACATAACTTTCACAGAAAATGTTACAATTTAATTTATGTTGGGATTACATTGCTTGTCATTCATTTATGCTCACAAAGACCCTCTGTTGCATTCCGAATGCAAATGGAATATGCAAGAGCAGAATAGAAGTGAGAAGTAGACTTTGAAATAGTGTGTTATTATTATTGCCTAGACTCCAGAAGAGAGTCTGGCAGTCTCCTTGTAGTCGGGCCAGACAGAGAAACGATGGCAGAATAAAGTGTGAATACATGATTCACTACCTGGGGGGCTGACATTTTGACTACTATGGTGATACAGTAGGTTTGTGGCTTTGTGCAAACATACTGTACATTTTTTTTAAATATCAGTTTATGCATAAATTCACTTATTTCTTTTAGTATACAAATAAATATAATACAGAGAGTATATAATCTCACGTGTTCTCGAGCCACAAACTGCATCCACGTTCACTGATGCAATTTTTTATTTAGACCTTGTAAATATAATTTTCTTAAAAACAAAAATGCAAAGTACAATACAAACCAGTTAAGAGAATAATTGCAACCCATACAGAAAAGTCAGAAAATCCAGAGATTTGTTATTACAACTGTCTGACAAACAGCGCCCTGGTGACAGGAGAAATAACCCCAATTTGGTAGCTGCTTTCAGGCCAACCTCTTGCAGAAATTGCACTTAAATTGTTATTATGGGGAATACTCTGCCACATCTCACCACTACTAATCTATTAAAAACAGGAATACAGAGAAGGTTCTGCCGTCAGCTGAAAGATTACTCAATATGGATTGGTTAAAATAAAAATTTACAAAACATAGATAAGACATGGCCCGCCATTTTAACATGACTTACAATAATAGTCACCCACTGGTGAGACAAATGTAAGACGCTAAAGTCTGAATAAATGTATATGCATACTACTAATATGCTATCATGTTACCTAAGTGATTGTTTCTTCCACTTCGCACTCACCATATAATCAGGCATCAAATCATATTAAAATCAGGAACTTAGGGGCTTATTTATCAATAGTCCCCAATTCTGGCAAAAAAAAAAATCACTTATCGTCACAGTTTTACAATGGAAAATATTGCAGGAGTTTCAGAGCTATAATCAGCTGCCACCACGACTCTGGCCTGGAGCGGTAATTGGGTTGGCATGACTGGTCGACAGTTGGCATGTCAACATACATCAGGCCGACCTGGCCGAACTGTCGACATGCTTAGTATGTAGATAGAGTACATTTCGACACTGATAATGTCTACAAAGATACTATATAGAGACATGATCAATTGTCAACAAACTGTCCCTTGTGGTCTGGTATTGTCCTAACATCTCCCGGTGGCAGCGGCAACTCCAGCGTCGTCTTTCATGCCCCGGCGGTCAAGTGCCGAGCAGATCCGGTGGCGACATCTCAACAGTGGTGTTCTGGGGAGTATTCTACCTCCTATCCTTAATCCTAAAACCTAACCTCCCCCTATAGCCTAACCCAAACTTCCCCCCGCAGCCTAACCCTCCCGTCGGCGCTTAACCTTAACCGTCGGCATCCTCAGAATGATGACGTTTCACATGTCGCACATTCGGAGAATGTCTACATGGCGCAGGTCGACAATGTGGTGAATGTCGACATGTTTACTGTAAACCATCTGACCGGATACCCAAAATTTCACTACAAATGGGGGTCATCATGTGTTAATCTGTGGGGATTGACTCTTTCATGGCTAGGGTGAAAAAACCTAAACATCAGCAAAAAATTGTAAGTTTTTAAGTGCAAAATTATATTATCTGCATGCACAAATGCGCCTGTTTGAGTTTTACCTACTTATGTACATGCCAACATTCCCCAAAAGGGCGTAGGTTTATTGCAAAGGGAGTGTCTCAGTCAAGTTCTAGATCAAGCTCATTGAGATTGATCATGTCTGGTAGTTGGCTAAAGGTACATTGTGGTGAAAATTCACAGCTGAGATGCAGACAGAAAGAGCTGCCGTTGAGGCACATTCTAGGCAGAGTTCTGAGTGTGGACACTATTTAAGAATGAACAATAACTCCTTTAGAACTCGGTAAAGGGATTATGGTATCCGTTCCGTATTTATCAAACAGTGGTAAGCTTAGCATTCCGCTGTTTGTTACAGTAACACTTACGTCTTCTACTGCAATGGGAACTGAGCAAAAGGCTTTCTGGCTTCATCGATGCCTTTCGGGCCTTGCTGAGCCCGCATTGGGTAGAAGTGCCATGAACATGTGCAGACGTCTCTGACGCATGAACATTAAGAAGCAATTTGTCACCAATATGTAGAGGTAGTACAGTCCCTATTGCCGGCCCAGATGACTGTCGTACATACATATTAACCAGCAACCCATCACCGGCAGTAGAAGGCTGCCAACAATACAGAAGAGGACACCACCGAGGAGGGTAGGTAACATTTATTAAATAACTGCAGTATATTCGTTAGTTTCATATGACATTGGTATTAAGTACTGTTCTTAAATGGAGCCCTAAGAGCCAGACAAAGCTGCAGAGACACTGACTGCTTATGTGGAATTATTGGGATTGAAAGCCCAAAAAGGCTATACTTAGTAGAGCTGTGATGACAGCAGAGAACCTGCTGTCTATATCCCTCCTGTTTTCATCTGGGAAGTGCACACTCCATTTCAGCATTTTGTCTGGCATGGCAGGAAAAACCAGTTCAGGCATATTGTACAGGCGGAAGCATCAGAGTGGCTTAAAGTTTCCAAACTTCCTGACTTATTATCAGGCTGTCCTCCTGGGCAGAATCATGGAATGGAATGTGACACTGGTTTGAAACAATGGACTAGAATAGAGAAATCCTTCCTTACCCAAACAATACCAACCTTGGCCTGGACACCAGTCATACGTATATTTTTGCTCAACCCAAGCTTGCCCTTACTCTCTATCGATTCCTACCTATCTATACACTTTAAAATGTCGCTATTTAGCGTTGTAATTTGCACAAGAAATAATTACTCTTCAGACTTTGATTGTGTTTCCAAAGCACAAAAAGATATTATTCACCAGAAAGCAGATAGTTACACGCTGTGATCTAAATAAAATTAGCGTAAACAAATTATACAATCACAAGGTACAGTCGATACATACGCAGGCACTCTGGATCCGGCATCAAAGGTGAAGCCTCCGTCAGAAGAAAGAACAAGCAGACTAACTATTGGAAATAGAGCGTCCGTATATGTACCCTTACAGAGATAGGCAATACAATAGAACAAGTTGGCATAATCCCATTGGTTCTTCTGTTACAGTACAGTTCATAGGTCAGTTTGTAAGATCACAGTCCAGCCTCCAACAGCTCTTTGTGTCCATTTTCCTGCTGAATAACAAGTCTAAACTGGCTGCATTACAGAGTACATTTTAATGCCTTTCTCTATGATCCATAATTTGCAGACGCATGTTGCGATTTCCCCACCGATGGAACCGGAAGTCTGCAAATAAACAGTAGTTTAGAATAGCACCAAACATGGTCTGCTTATCATGCACTAAACCTGAGATCTCAAATACAGTCGCTTTATTACTTACTTAATAATGAATAAAACCTTGAATATAAACCTTAATGCTAAGGAACCTTTTTATGTAAGTGTGCAGTGTGTAAGTGTACGGATATTAAGAAAAGCCGCTAGTTAGCATTGTGCGTCTACGTGTTTGTGAAGTACACCGTGGTACGTGTTTTGCAAGGTTGGTCATATATGTTTCAGTAAATGTATGTATTTGTATACTGAGGACTTTTAACATTGTTCTATTGCGTAGGAATTGTGCGACGCTAAATAGCATTGCCGTATGTACTTATAATGTGTGAGATTCGCTAAAATGGCGCTGGGTGGCCATTCGCAAAATGGCGTCTTGTTGCCATCCGCAAAATGGCGTTGTGCAGATTTTAATTCTAACAGATTCTGTCTCAGCCAATTATCCAGCTTCGACAGTCCACCCTTTGATAGCAAACAACACGCTATCACACTCTGATTTTAAAATTAATTTTAGGCTTACACTATGACAATTATTTAATAATACATTTCATACATGTCTAAATCTATACATCATCTGATGGTACATTCTAGTTCAGGGTTGTAATGCAGTCCTACATTTACCTCAGTATTCATATATTTGTAATATTTGTAATATATGTGCAACACTTTACACCAAATTGGGTGGCCAAAGTTACACAATACCCTTCAGTGACAGCTGTTAAATAATTTCATACTAGTCTATGTTGCACCAGTTCTTTCTTGTAAGCTTGCAACTCCCTACCTGTATACCTAAACGTGTCATCATACATCTCGGTGATATTATCTATTAATTTAGCAAGATCATGGATATATCTAAAATTTTGTGTACCCCGAGCGATCCTGGTGGGATCTAATGTGACTAAAACTTGAAAGCCAGTTGTTTCACTAATTAACTGTGTGGCTTTATGTACATCACCAGGTATCATATTTCTTTTGTCTCTATGTTCATACTGTGTGTGAAGATATGGTTATGGTGAGTTTTTATGAATACCAAGCATTTCACCATGTGTAAGGGTCATAACTTCTGGGACTACTCTTCCCAGGTAACACAAACCTTCAGAACTCAGAGAGAACCACTTATACGCTTTGGTACCACATATAAAATATACATCATCGGGGAGAACATAAGCAATAGTAAACATCAGTAACCCACACATTTCCCTAGCAAGTGATCCTACTTCAGGTTCTCGCAGTTGACTCATACAAGTTTCTCGTTGTAATATCTGGGCAAAATATCCTTCTGGTACCCTACCAATCATTTCTTTGATGTTACTTAGTGTATATTTATACCGGAAGTGTATTCCACCCAACCTAATTGTGCATAACAGTTCAAAATTTATAGGTTCATTATCAGCTCTTAGTGAGAAGGTCATCGTCTGGTTATTTCCCGTCACCACCCAACTTCGTGGGTCATTGGAGTTGGTGACGTTCAAACATAAAAGTGATTTATCTACTTGGTACTGGTGGAGTTTGAAATGAGGTGGTTTGGACTTAAGAAATTTTCCATCCAGTGCATGCCCTCTTTGCGATTCGAAAACTTCAGAGACATTCAATGGGAATGGCACTAACCCTACATTATGCTGTCCTTGAGGCACGTGAGAGCAGACCCAACAGTCAGTTTGGTTTAAAACTTTGCCCACCATGGTATGATAATCCTCTAAAGGATACCCACCCCAATACTGGTTATACTTAGGTTGGCACTGCTGTATGCAATTCTCATTAATTTGGGACCCACAAAACTCACACATACAATAATCCTCAGACGATAGACCTTCACACTGTCTCCGAGTTTCCAACATAGCAGATCTCTTAACAATTACTGTACTGGGTTTGGTCAGATACTCCCCCAATTCGTAGAGCACTCCTTCTCCCAACTCCACTCCATTGATATCACCATCAGCTCCCCTCTCCTTCCTCTGTCCTCCATCACAGAAACCAGAGGTCCCGAAACAACCCAAGATAATGAGAACTCTGGGAGAAAACACAAAGATAACCACAGCAGATCAATCCATTGCTGATAACAATGATCTACAAATTTCTTTAGCTCAGGTATCTCATTGTAACCTTTAACCCTACTGGAACAGGCTCGCAATTGACAGGTCTACGTTATCTGCCTCGATTCCGCCTTGTCTCTCCACCATTTGGTTGACCTTTTTACAGTAGTAGAATGGACCCAGGTATCTCTCTCTGCCACTTTTAAGGAAGTTGTACTCATCAGCAACACCTGATACGGACCTTCCCACCAATCTGTCAAACAACCTGAATGCAAGAAATTTCTGATCATAACAAATTCTCCAGATTCAACATCATGACAGTTTGTTTCTGGCATATCATATGACAACAATTTCAATTTCTGCTGTTGCTGTTTTAACTGTTAACTTTTTACAGTTACCTTGTTACTTTTCAAATCTTCCTGCGGACTTATAATCAAATGAGGTTGCCTACCAAGCAGTATTTCAAAGGGGGATAGATTGAGAGAGGGTCTAGGAGTTGTCCTGATACTATGAAGGACAAGTGGTAGTGCTTCTGGCCAACCCAGTCCAGTTTCTGCCATGATTTTACTTTTATTTTTAAAAGTCCCGTTCATCCTTTCCACCTTGGCACTGGCTTGCAGTCGGTAGGGGGTATGAAGTCTACGATTAATACCCATCAACTTACACGTTTTGGAAGACATCACCTGTGAAATGAGTACCCCTATCACTTTCAATAATTCTAGGCATACCATATCTGCATACAAACTCCTGAACTATTTTCTTAGCAGTAAACGCAGCAGTATTAGTGGCAGCTGGGTATGCCTCAACCCAATTCGAAAACACATCAGTGCACACTAATACATATTTGAGATTCCTGCAGGGTGGTAATTGGATGAAATCAATTTGTATTACCTGAAAAGGTCCGTCGGTGAGAGGAATGTGGGATGGTTCGGTAGGGATTGTTTTCCCAATGTTTTTCCTCAAGCAGGTCAGACAGGACATTGCTCTCTTTTCCACTTGGGAAGAAAAACCCGGTGCACACCAGTATGCTCTCACCAATTTGCACATACCTTGCTTTCCCAAGTGAATCATGTACCACCCCGAAGGCGTACCTAGAGTCAGTGTAGATATTAGCAGATTTACCTTCTGCTAATTCACAAGCTCTTTTTAGTGCCACCAGCTCCGCCACTTGGGCCGAGTGAGGTGGACCTAGAGGTTCGGATTCTATGATGTCTTCATCATTTACCACAGCATAACCTGTACATAATTCTCCAGTGTCAGTTTGTCTCTGACAACACCCATCCTTGTAAAATGTCACATGTACATTTTCTAAAGGTGTATCCTGTATGTCAGGTCTTGCAGTAAAGGTCTGATTCAGATATTCCATACAATAATGTGCATCAATATACCTGCAGAACTCACCTCTCTCCAATCTTTTGTGCATCCTGTTGCACATATGGTAAATACGTTGCTGGATTTAACGTACTGCACCGTTTGATGGTGATGTTTGCAGGTGCTATTAGGGCTAGTTCCCATTTTGTGAACCTAGCTGAGGAGACATGTCTGGTTTGGGCAGAACTCAGCAAAGCAGATACAGTATGCGGAGTATAGACAATGATATTATGGCCTAATACTACATCCTCACTCTTACTGACCAATAGAGCAGCTGCTGCTACACTTCTTAAACACGTTGGGAGTGATCTTGCCACAGTGTCCAATTGTGCACTGTAGTATGCTACGGGCTTACTGGCATCACCATGTTTTTGTGTGAGGACACCTGCTGCACAACCATTAGCTTCCGTACAGTACAAATCAAAATGTTTTTCATAATCAGCTATTCCCAATGCAGGTGCTCTTGTCAGACTATCCTTAAGGTTAAGGAAAGCCTGCTCTGTTTCCTCTGTGTGTATGATACGATCGGGCTTTGAGGAAGAGAATAGGGAGCTCAATCAGAGGCGGTCGTTAGATGCAAGCGGTCACTCAGAATGAGGGCGGCCACTTGCATCTTGTAGTGCCACCTCTTGGTCGATCACTAAGCTGTGGGTCACCACCCACAGCTCTAGCGACCGACCAGGGTGATGGTCTCGATGGTCAAGACCGTCGCGACCATCGGGGCTTGTGACGAGACCCTAAGGTTGGGTCTCGGCACTTGCAAGCCAAAGGGAGCTTCCTGCTCTGATCGAGCAGGAAGCTCCCCACTGACATCACTGCTGATGTCAGTGGGGCCGTCCCCAAATGGCAAGCGTTCCTTTGGAAACACCTCCATTTGGACGGCGACGCCCCCTGCCCACCTCCCAAATGGGGCGAGCTGTCACTCACCATCGACAGCTCGCCCCCTTTGGTGTGAGACCCAGAGTGACAGAGCGCCCCTCGCTAGCCGAGTCTTGCGCATGCGCACATTGGAGCCGGCTCCAACGTGCGCATGCCCAGTGGGGGAACATCAACCTGGTTGCGAGCGCTCAGCGATTGCGACCGGGTCTTAATGACCCCCTAAGTCCTGTAATGGCAAGGCCAAAATAGAAAAACCTGGGATCCACATTCTGCAGTATCCACACATTCCCAAGAAGGTATGGATTTGCTGTTGGTTCTGCGGCAGTGTCATGGTCTGTATGGCTTGGATTCTGTCAGTGGTCAGATGTCGTAACCCCTGGGTTAGGCAATGTCCCAAGTATTTAACCCTGGACTGGCATGGCTGTAGTTTGTTCTTAGCAACCTTGTGTCCTGTTTGCGAGAGATGAAGCAATAAAAGTTTAGTATCATTTAAACATGACCATTGGCATGACCATTGGCAGGTTGAAAAGATTGTAAACAGTCATGTAAGGCCTGGGAGAAGATACTGGGGCTGTCTATGAAGCCCTGGGGCAATTGTGTCCATGTGTATTGTACACCCCTGTATGTAAAAGCGAATAGGTACTGACAGTCAGGATGAAGAGGGACAGAGAAGAAAGCAGAACAGAGGTCAATGACAGTAAAATGGGTTGCATTTGGGTGTGATCTGCATAAGAATGACAGCTGGATTCGGCACTACGGGAAATTGGCTCTCTACTACCTTATTAACCCCTCTAAGGTCTTGTACCAGCCTATAATCCCTCCCACCACTCTTCTTTACAGGAAAGATGGGACTGTTGGCTACACTTGCTGTACGGACTAAAATTCCCTGTTGTAATAACCGCTCAATTATGGGATAAACCCCTATCTTTACCTCCTGTTTTAATGGGTACTGGGGAATTTTTGGAGCTTGTCTACTGCTTTTTAGATTTACCATTACGGGAGCTACATTTGCCATCAATACAGTGTCCTGTCCATCTTTGGTCCAAAGTGAATCTGGTATTTGGGATAACATTTGATCTACCTGAGATGGATTTTTATCTGAACCAGTAGAGTGATACATTAACCTTTGGGGAGTGTCCAATATATCTTTTACCTCGTGTGCCACTCTCTCTGGGATATCTAAGAATATACCATCAGGGACACAATATATGACACATCCCATCTTGCATAACAAATCCCTTCCCAGTAAGTTAGTAGGGGCCGTTGCTGCCAGGAGAAAAGAATGCCTGGTATGCAATGGCCCGATAGTAACCTCTGTGGATTTGGTTAAAGGATAATGTTGCACTTTACCCGTTACACCCATTGCTGGTACTGTTTCGCTGGTCACCTGTAAATTAGCTGGAGATTTTATCACTGATCTGGTCGCCCCTGTGTCTACAAGAAAAGGATGTTTAGTACCAGCTACATCAACCATCATCACCAGTTCTTCCCTAGTACTTCCAGTTAAACTGACTAGCTGTAGACTACAGGTATAACCTGACCCCTATCGTTGACTCTCACTCTCCAATACAGCATTTAAGGCCAGAATTGGAGCAGGTGACTGTGGAGAATTCCCTGCATTCTGCATATATCCCTTATATGGATATCTAGGTACTCCCTGGTTAGGGGGTCCTACCCTCTTCACCTTACAGTTCCTACTTACATGTCCCACTTGTTGCAGTTAAAACACCTTCATGAGTGGAGTGGGGGAAAAGGTAGTTGTGTAGGTTGGGCGGTAGAGAAAGATTGTGAGTGTGGGTATGAATTTTGAGGGTAGTATGGTGGCTGAGGGTAGTATGGGCTTTGTGGTTGAGTGTGATAAATAGGGTAAGGCTGTGTTTGTGGTGGTGCAGGATTGGTGAGCGCGTGCAGCTGTGCAGGTGCATGTGTGTCTGGTGGCTGTAATGGCATATTCATTCCTTCTAGAGCTTGAATGCTAACAGCCATTAGCTTCTCGCTCTGGGTCTCTCTCTTCTTGAGGATGCTTTTATCATGCTCAATAGCAGACTCCCTGAGTGTGTCTACAGTAACTCCCCTCCAGCCAGGTAGAGAGGTCTGTACTCGGGTCTTTAGATTGTCTTTAAGACCGTCCCTAAGTACCGTGATGACCATTTCCCTATGGTGAGTGCTATCTTTAATATCTTCTATCCCAGTGTACTGGGTGATAGTGTCTGCAGAGCTTGGGTACAGTAATCTTCTGCAGATTCACTCTCTTTTTGTTTTATGATGAAAATTTTACTCCAATTAACTACTACCGGACAATATACACCCAATTGAGTTATTATGCGGGTAATGTTACCTTGGTTATCCTCGTCTGTTAAGGGAGCATCTCCCTCCAATACGCAATCCGTGATAAACTTTTTCACGTCGGTATTGTGCAGAAGACACGCCTTTAACACCACTCGCCAATCTTTATTGTTTGGCTCATGAGCATTACCCAAATTTTTCACAAATCTTTGGCATTTTGCTAATTTCTTCTTAGGGTCAGGGAAGTCGGTCATTATGGAATTTAGCTCAGCTCTTGTCCAAGGACAATGCATCACTACATCCCTTGTGGGCACCGCACCATTTGCATCCGGATTCCCAATAGGAACAGTTATTGTCCGGATGGGATGAAGACCAGCCACACTGTTACCTTTGACTTTTTTACCTGGCTTAAGATTTAGTCTATTACTGCTATGTACAGGATTAACAACTACCGTTACAGGTACAGCGGATGTTAACACTTCCTGTACTACCACTGATGAGGATCGGGCCACCTCCTGTGCTCATTGTAATGGAACATCTAACATTTGTATGGCATGGGAAATGGCAGACATAACAACAGGTTCATCAACTGCATCATAAACATTTTCCTTGAGATTTTATCAACGGAGGAAAACAAATTTTGCATTGCCGTCTGTACTTATAATGTGTGAGCTTCGCTAAAATGGCGCTGGGCGGCCATTCGTAAAATGGCATCTTTTTGCCATTCGCAAAATGGCGTCGTGCAGATTTTAATTTGACCAGATTCTGTCTCAGCCAATTATCCAGCTTCGACACCTCTCACAATGGAAGAAACTTAGGGCCCGATTCAGAGGCGTTCGCTATTTGCGAGCGCTCGCTCTGAATCAGGGCGGATTTAAAAAAAAAAAAAAATCTGCCTCCAGGCCACTCGCATAGCTGTGGGTGACCACCCACAGATGTTGCGAGCGGCCTTGCGATGATCGCGATTATCGCGACCATCGAGCTTGCGACGAGACCCTTGTGGTAGGGTCACGGTTCCAGCAAGCCCAAGTTGACTTCCTGCTCTAATAGAGCACTAAGTTCACTACTGACATCACGAATGATGTCAGTAGGGCCGCCCACAAACGGCAGGCGTTCCTTTGTTTGTCCAGCCACTCCCCCTCCACGCCTACAAAATGGGGCGAGCAGTCGATCAACATAGACAGCCGCCCCGTTTTGTAGCAAGCCCCGGAGTGAGTGGTTCTCACTCACTCCGGGGCTCGCGCATTGCGCACTGGCCGACCATCGACTTGCTTGCGAGCGGGTCTGAATCAGGCCCTTAGACTGTTCTGCAGTATCTCCTCTCCTGTCCTCTTTAACCAATATTGATTTCCCACCTGGCAGAATACCCCAGGCTCATTCGGAATTGGTCTCTTGCCCAATCGTAGACCGTACGGCCGCCTCTGAATGAAGGCCAGACTGTGGTGTTTTGGCTTCATGCCCTCTCACCTTTGGGGCCTGTAACCACTGGTCTCACTCACTGCAATTTTGGTAGTCCTACCACTGGGCACCATGTGAGACCCAGTTGTGCACCAACATTACTGATACCTGTAGGAATGGGTTAAAGTATACAGATGTACAGATATACTCCTTTGTTGATTCACATGCAGCCACAGTGCACACAATTCACAAACACAGAAAAAATATTATTTTTTTTAGCACTTGGGGGGAGCACCCCTGACGTACAGAGCACCCCCTGGACAACACTACAGCACCCCTTTAGGACTGGGACACTGCACAGGACTTTGGAGTGGACACAGCCCCTATGGAGAACTGACTGCACAACACAGTCCAGCCAGCCCCTATGGACTTTGAAGTAGTGGACACAGCCCCTATTAACAACAGCAGCACAGCACAACACAGCCAGCCCCTATGGACTTTGAAGTAGTGCACAACAGCAGCACTACACTACACTACACTACACAGCCCTAACTCCCACCCTCCCTCTTCACTGTCCACAGCCGAGTGAGAAAATGGCGCCGACGTGGGTACCTTATATAGGATCCAAAACCCGCGAGACTCGGAAGGCGGGATGATGACGTTTTGCCTCGATTTCAGATCCGAGTCAGGCGGGAAAAGTCGAGCCTGATTCGGATCGGACTCGGATCGGGGGGGCTCGGGGGGGTTCGGATTTCAGAAATCCGAACCCGCTCACCCCTAATATATATATATATATATATATATATATACACATGCAATGTGATACATAAACACAGTGTGGTAACATTGTACTCTGACCCAGTAAAACAGGCCATGTGCTACGAATGGTTAAATTACATCAAAGTATTATGCACAAAAGCTTATATCAAACTTTCCTTCAACTAAACAGTCCACTAAACCTGACATTATTGTAGAGAATATGCACTCCCCCGCCATGCAGATCTATGTGGATTAACCTCAGAAGAGTAGTCCAGGATTCTAACATTTTCAGTTTGTAGTTTCAACTTTAGCGATTAGGAGTCAAGAGGATACATTAGCATTAAACTTAGCAAATCCTCTCAAAGCAACTGACAGCAGCGGCTTTCCTGTTTCCTCATTGCAAAGTCAATCTCAGGGAGGAAAAACAGCGCAGTTATACAAGATGTATCTGTGACATGGCAGCTGGTTTAAAAGATAAACTTTATGGGGTGCATTAGAAGACTGTGCTTCAATATAACATTAGTACGTGCAGAAATTACACACACCACACTGTGTTTTCAATGTGCACTTAAAGAGTAAGTCGCAACCAGTTATCAGCTTTGCTTTAATGGAAACCCGATATAGTATGAAATACACCATTCACAAATGTGAGATCATTACTTTGCACGACTACAGCAAAGAAATATATTTTAAATAGTATAGAGGTAGATAAACATGTCATTCCTTCTCTGTCAGAGCAGCTTTCTTTATAGAAGTCACTCTTATCACACTATAAAGTCTATTCCATAGGCTATACTGTATCACTGAATTAAGACCACAAATAAAATGTTATTACTGTATTGTAATTGATAATATATATTTGCTGCTCATTTACTTGTTTACATATCATACTTAACAACAATTATCTGATTCTTTTTTTTTGTTTTTTTTTATCAGTATCTGCAGGACAGCAAATACTGTACTTGCCTATTCTACCGGAATGTCCGGGAGAATCCTGAATTTTGAAGAGCTCTCCTGGAGTCCTAGGAGAGTAGACCAACCTCCAGGTCCAGGGGCTTGTTGACATGATTTGCAGCAAATCGCGTCAAATCGAACCCACCTCCTGCACCTACCATCTGGACGTCCTCTCAGGGATCTCCCAAAGGGCACATTTAGAAAGTAGTCTTTTGAGGGAAGTTTGCGCTCAGAAAACAAAGACTGTGTCTGACTATTATAATTTCCAACAAAAGACTTCTAGCAGTGGTGAATTTCTGTATTTACCATAAATTATCTACCTGGCAAAGTCCTGCGGTGTTCCCTCTTCTATAGGGTCCTCTGCTGAGTTGCCAGCAACCTAACGTTACCGGTGATGGGTTGTTGACAAAGGCGCATGCACGATGCCAGTCTGCACACAATAATGCAAGCTGGTGGAGATACAGCAATACCTGGAAAGCTTCGCTGAAGCCATAAAGGCATTTGCTGGGGCCCTTTGCTGGCAGTGGGGACCTTACAGCTAACACCATCTATGGATGGCATAAGCAATACAGTCATTAACAGCTTACTGCTGTTTGCTAAATACTAGATGGATGTTATAACTCTTTAAAGGGTTATTATGACTAGTTTTAAATGGAGCCCAAAGTAAGGGAACATATCGCAGGCTTTAAATTTCAGTGGTCATACCTGTTAATATGTGTTTATTTGCAATGTACTGTGTGCTCAGTTTATTTTGTGATGCTAGAATGTATAATTGACACCTCATAGAACATAGTGACACATCAAGACAACTTCCCTCAGGTAAATAAAACAGTGTGTAGTAGCGCTTTTGATGATATTAATAAACATCTTGTTTCATAAACAACTCATAGTTAATAAAAAGAATTATAAAAAGCAATATATTGTAATACAATAAAATTACACTGTATGTTCAGAGAAATTAATTAAAAATAATAGGACAATTGTCACCCTTATTCTATATGCACATAGATAAACATCTGTTCCTATAATGCTCCTGGGTAAAGAAACAATGTTAAAGATGTATTATAACACTTGTATGAATTCACTGGAACTGTCCCGTATATGTAGTGTCAGATGACAACAAGTGGTACTTGGATCAATGGTATAATGGACTGTTCAAAGTAGGGGTGAGCGGGTTCGGATTTCTGAAATCCGAACCCCCCCGAGCCCCCCCGATCCGAGGCAGATCCGAGTCAGGCTCGACTTTTCCCGCCTGACTCGGATCTGAAATCGAGGCAAAACGTCATCATCCCGCCTTCCGAGTCTCGCGGGTTTTGGAACCTATATAAGGTACCCGCGTCGGCGCCATTTTCTCACTCGGCTGTGGACAGTGAAGAGGGAGGGTGGGATTTACGGCTGGCTGGGCTGTGTAGTGTAGTGTAGTGCAGAGTAGTGTTGTGCTGTGCTGTGCTGTGCTGCACTGTGCTGCTGTTGTCCACTACTTCAAAGCCATAGGGGTTGGCTGTGTTGTGCTGTGCTGCTGTTGTTAATAGGGGCTGTGTCCACTACTTCAAAGTCCATAGGGGCTGGCTGGACTGTGTTGTGCAGTCAGTTCTCCATAGGGGCTGTGTCAATCCAAAGTCCTGTGCAGTGTCCCAGTCCTAAAGGGGTGCTGTAGTGTTGTCCAGGGGGTGCTCTGTCCATCACGGGTTGTTCCCCCCAATAATATTTGTTGTGTGTTTGTGAATTGTGTGCGCAGTAGCCGCACGTGCATCAACAAAGTAGTGCCAAGCGTGCGCCTGTGTCATAAGTAAAGGGCCGGCTGGCTTGACCGTTAAAGGGTGCTGTAACCCCCAAAGTACACTCCAGTCCAAACCAAAAAAAAATTTATTTTCTGTGTTTGTGAATTGTGTGCGCAGTAGCCGCACGTGCATCAACAAAGTAGTGCCAAGCATGCGCCTGTGTCATAAGAAACGGGCCGGCTGGCTTGACCATTAAAGGGTGCTGTAACCCCCAAAGTACACTCCAGTCCAAACCAAAAAAAAAATTATTTTCTGTGCTTGTGAATTGTGTGCGCAGTAGCCGCACGTGCATCAACAAAGTAGTGCCAAGCGTGCGCCTGTGTCATAAGTAAAGGGCCGGCTGGCTTGACCGTTAAAGGGTGCTGTAACCCCCAAAGTACACTCCAGTCCAAACCAAAAAAAAAATTATTTTCTGTGTTTGTGAATTGTGTGCGCAGTAGCCGCACGTTCATCAACAAAGTAGTGCCAAGCGTGCGCCTGTGTCATAAGTAAAGGGCCGGCTGGCTTGACCGTTAAAGGGTGCTGTAACCCCCAAAGTACACTCCAGTCCAAACCAAAAAAAAAATTATTTTCTGTGTTTGTGAATTGTGTGCGCAGTAGCCGCACGTGCATCAACAAAGTAGTGCCAAGCGTGCGCCTGTGTCATAAGAAAAGGGCCGGCTGGCTTGACCGTTAAAGGGTGCTGTAACCCCCAAAGTACACTCCAGTCCAAACCAAAAAAAAAATTATTTTCTGTGCTTGTGAATTGTGTGCGCAGTAGCCGCACGTGCATCAACAAAGTAGTGCCAAGCGTGCGCCTGTGTCATAAGTAAAGGGCCGGCTGGCTTGACCGTTAAAGGGTGCTGTAACCCCCAAAGTACACTCCAGTCCAAACCAAAAAAAAATTATTTTCTGTGTTTGTGAATTGTGTGCGCAGTAGCCGCACGTGCATCAACAAAGTAGTGCCAAGCGTGCGCCTGTGTCATAAGTAAAGGGCCGGCTGGCTTGACCATTATAGGGTGCTGTAACCCGCAAAGTACACTCCAGTCCAAACCAAAAAAAAAATTATTTTCTGTGTTTGTGAATTGTGTGCGCAGTAGCCGCACGTGCATCAACAAAGTAGTGCCAAGCGTGTGCCTGTGTCATAAGTAAAGGGCCGGCTGGCTTGACCGTTAAAGGGTGCTGTAACCCCCAAAGTACACTCCAGTCCAAACCAAAAAAATATATATTTTCTGTGTTTGTGAATTGTGTGCGCAGTAGCCGCACGTGCATCAACAAAGTAGTGCCAAGCGTGCGCCTGTGTCATAAGTAAAGGGCCAGCTGGCTTGACCGTTAAGGGTGCTGTAACCCCCAAAGTACACTCCAGTCCAAACCAAAAAAATATATATTTTCTGTGTTTGTGAATTGTGTGCGCAGTAGCCGCACGTGCATCAACAAAGTAGTGCCAAGCATGCGCCTGTGTCATAAGTAAAGGGCCGGCTGGCTTGACCGTTAAAGGGTGCTGTAACCCCCAAAGTACACTCCAGTCCAAACCAAAAAAATATATATTTTCTGTGTTTGTGAATTGTGTGCGCAGTAGCCGCACGTGCATCAACAAAGTAGTGCCAAGCGTGCGCCTGTGTCATAAGTAAAGGGCCGGCTGGCTTGACCGTTAAAGGGTGCTGTAACCCCCAAAGTACACTCCAGTCAAAACCAAAAAAAAAATTATTTTCTGTGTTTGTGAATTGTGTGCGCATTAGCCGCACGTGCATCAACAAAGTAGTGCCAAGCGTGCGCCTGTGTCATAAGTAAAGGGCCAGCTGGCTTGACCGTTAAAGGGTGCTGTAACCCCCAAAGTACACTCCAGTCCAAACCAAAAAAAAAATTATTTTCTGTGTTTGTGAATTGTGTGCGCAGTAGCCGCACGTGCATCAACAAAGTAGTGCCAAGCGTGCGCCTGTGTCATAAGTAAAGGGCCGGCTGGCTTGACCGTTAAAGGGTGCTGTAACCCCCAAAGTACACTCCAGTCCAAACCAAAAAAAAAATTATTTTCTGTGTTTGTGAATTGTGTGCGCAGTAGCCGCACGTGCATCAACAAAGTAGTGCCAAGCGTGCGCCTGTGTCATAAGTAAAGGGCCGGTTGGCTTGACCGTTAAAGGGTGCTGTAACCCCCAAAGTACACTCCAGTCCAAACCAAAAAAAAAATTATTTTCTGTGTTTGTGAATTGTGTGCGCAGTAGCCGCACGTGCATCAACAAAGTACTGCCAAGCGTGCGCCTGTGTCATAAGTAAAGGGCCGGCTGGCTTGACCGTTAAAGGGTGCTGTAACCCCCAAAGTACACTCCAGTCCAAACCAAAAAAAAAATGATTTTCTGTGTTTGTGAATTGTGTGCACAGTAGCCGCACGTGAATCAACAAAGTAGTGCCAAGCGTGCGCCTGTGTCATAAGTAAAGGGCCGGCCGGCTGGCTTGACCGTTAAAGGGTGCTGTAACCCCCAAAGTACACTCCAGTCCAAACCAAAAAAATATATATTTTCTGTGTTTGTGAATTGTGTGCGCAGTAGCCGCACGTGCATCAACAAAGTAGTGCCAAGCGTGCGCCTGTGTCATAAGTAAAGGGCCGGCTGGCTTGACCATTAAAGGGTGCTGTAACCCCCAAAGTACACTCCAGTCCAAACCAAAAAAATATATATTTTCTGTGTTTGTGAATTGTGTGCGCAGTAGCCGCACGTGCATCAACAAAGTAGTGCCAAGCGTGCGCCTGTGTCATAAGTAAAGGGCCGGCTGGCTTGACCGTTAAAGGGTGCTGTAACCCCCAAAGTACACTCCAGTCCAAACCAAAAAAAAAATTATTTTCTGTGTTTGTGAATTGTGTGCGCAGTACCCGCACGTGCATCAACAAAGGAGCAGCGCCAAGCGTGCGCCTGTGTCCCATAAGTAAAGAGCCGGCTGGCTCATTTGTTAAAGGCTGGTGTAACCCACAAAGTGCACTAGTCTCCTGCGAAAATAAAAAAATATTTTCTGTGTTCAGCCGCACGTATATATCAAATCGATATAACATAAATGGAGGACCAAACTTTCTCCAATAAAAATAAAGAAAGATCAAGAACCACTTCCTCCTAGTGCTGAAGCTGCTGCCACTAGTCATGACATAGATGATAACATGCCATCAACGTCGTCTGCCAAGGCCGATGCCCAATGTCATAATATAGGGCACATACAATCCCAAATGACAAAGTTCAGGAAAATGACCTTGAAAAAAACATTTAAATCAGCTGAAGAGAAACGTAAACTTGCCAATATGCCATTTACGACACGGAGTGGCAAGGAATGGCTAAGGTCGATCCCTAGTATGTTCATGACTAGTGGTTCAGCTTCACATGACGATGGAAGCCCTTCTCCCACTAAAAAAATCAAAAGAGTTAAGCTGGCAAAAGCACAGCGAAGAACTGTGCTTTCTAAGAAGATATCACAAATCCCCAAGGAGAGTCCAAGTGTGGTGGTGGTTGCGATGCCTGACCTTCCCAGCACTGGACGGGAAGAGGTGGCTCTTTCCACCATTTGCACGCCCCCTGCAAGTGCTGAAAGCAGCACCCGCAGTCCACTTGCTGATATGCAAATTGAAGATGTCACTGTTGAAGTACAACAGGATGAGGATACTGGTGTAGCTGGCGCTGAGGAGGAAGTTGGCGAGCAGGATTCTGATGGTGATGTGGTTTGTTTAAATCAGGCTCCGGGGGAGACAGTTGTTGTCCGTGGGATGAAAAAGCCCATCACGGTCATGCCTGGGCAGAAGACCAAACATTCCATCTCTTTGGTCTGGCAATATTTCTATCCAAATCCGGACAACAACTGTCTTGCCATATGTACCTTATGTAAAGGTGGAATAAGTAGGGGTAGGGACGTTAACCACCTAGGAACATCCTCCCTTATAGGGCACCTGCAGCGCGTTCATAATAAGTTACTGTCAAGTTCAGAAACTTTGGCTAAGACCGTAAGCAGTCCAGGGACACCTAAATCCCGTTGTCCTGTTGTATCCAAGCGCCTGCAAACCACACCGTCAACACCCTCCTGGTCAATTTCCTCCTTAGTCAGGATCGGAAGTAGTCCTGCAGGCCATGTCACTGGCATGACTGACTCTCCTATCCGGGATTCCTCCGGAGGATCCTGCATTGCTACGCCTCCTGCTGCCGCTGCTGCTGTTGCTGCTGCTGGGAGTCATTCATCATCACAGAGAGGAAGTAGGAACACCACTACTTTTACTAAACAATTGACCCTCCAACAGTCCTTAGCGAGGAGGATGAAGTACGACAGCAGTCATCCTGAAGCAAAACGTATAACTGAGGCCTTGACTGCTATGTTGGTGTTAGACGTGCGTCCAGTATCCGCCTTTAGTGCAGTGGGATTTAGACAATTGCTGGAGGTAGTGTGTCCCCGGTTCCAAATCCCGTCTAGATTCCACTTCACTAGGCAGGCGATACCGAGACTGTACAGAAACGTCAGAAAAAGTGTCCTCAGTGTCCTGAAAAATGCCGTTGTACCCAATGTCCACTTAACCACGGACATGTGGACAAGTGGAACAGGGCAGACTAAGGACTATATGACTGTGACAGCCCACTGGGTAGATGTATCACCTTATGCAGCAATAGCAGCAACGTCGCCAGTCGCAGCATCTCAGAAACGCCAGCTCGTTCCAAGGCAGGCTACGCTGTGTATCACCGGTTTCAGTAAGAGGCACACCGCCGACAACCTCTTAGAGAAACTGAGGGAAATCATCGCCCAGTGGCTTACCCCACTTAGACTCTCCTGGGGATTTGTGATATCTGGCAACGCCACCAATATTGTGCGGGCATTACATCTGGGCAAATTCCAGCACGTCCCATGTTTTGCTCACACAATAAACTTGGTGGTGCAGAATTTTCTGAAAAGCGACAGGGGCGTGCAGGAGACGCTTTGGGTGGCCCGAAAAATTTCAGGACACTTTCGCCATTCAGCGACTGCGTGCCGAAGACTGGAGCGCCAGCAAACACTCTTGAACCTGCCCCGCCATCACCTGAAGAAAGAGGTTGTGACGTGGTGGAACTCAACCCTCTATATGCTTCATAGGATGGAGGAGCAGCAAAAGGCCATTCAAGCCTATACATCCACCTATGACATAGGCAAAGGAGGGGGTATGCACCTGACTCAAGCGCAGTGGAGAATGATTTCCGTGTTGTGCAAGGTTCTCCAGCCCTTCGAACTTGCCACACGTGAAGTCAGTTCAGACACTGCCAGCTTGAGTCAGGTCATTCCCCTCATCAGGCTTTTGTAGAAGTAGCTGGAGAAAGTGAAGGAGGAGCTAAGACGGAGCGATTCCGCTCGGCATGTGGGACTTGTGGATGAAGCCCTTCATTTGCTTTGCCAGGATTCCAGGGTAGTCAATCGGTTGAAATCAGACCACTACATTTTGGCCACCGTGCTCGATCCTAGGTTTAAAGCCTATGTGGTGTCTGTCTTTCCGGCCGACACAAGCCTGCAGAGGTGCAAAGACCTGCTGGTGAACACACTGTCAGCTGAAGCGGAACGTGACACGTCAACAGCTCCTTCTTCATTTTCTCCCGCAACTGGGGCTGCCAGGAAAAAACTTAGGTATCCTAAGCAACCCGCTGGCGGTGATGCAGGGCAGGCAGGACCAAGTTTGGACATCTGGTCCGGACTGAAGGACCTGGCAACAATTTCTGACATGTCTACTGTCACTGCATATGATACTGTCACCATTGACAGAATGGTGGAGGATTACATCGGTGACAGCATCCAAGTAGGCATGTCAGACAGTCCATACCTGTACTGGCAGGAAAAAGAGGCAATTTGGAGGCCCCTGTACAAACTGGCTCTATTTTACCTGAGTTGCCCCCCCTCCAGTGTGTACTCCGAAAGAGTGTTTAGTGCAGCCGGGAACCTTGTCAGCGAAAGGCGTAGGAGGTTGCTTCCACAGAATGTGGAGAAGATGATGTTCATCAAAATGAATTATCAGCTCTTCCAGGGAGACCAGCCTCCAGAACGTACAGAGGGACCTGTGGTGGTGGATTCAAGTGGGGACGAGTTAATACTTTGTGAGGATGAGGATGTACACACTGAAGAGGGTGAGGAATCGGTGGATGAGGAGGATGAGGATGACATCTTGCCTCCGTAGAGCCAGTTTGTGCAGGGACACATTAATTGCCAGCTTGTTTTGTGGGGGCCCAAATGAACCAATCATTTCAGCCACAGTTGTGTGGCAGACCCTGGCGCTGAAATGATTGGTTTGTTAAAGTGTGCATGTCCTGTTTATACAACATAAGGGTGGGTGGGAGGGCCCAAGGACAATTCCATCTTGCACCTCTTTTTTTTCTTTGCATTATGTACAGTTTGGGGCCTAGTTTTTCAAACTGCCATCCTGTCTGCCACTGCAGTATCACGCCTAGATGGGTAACGTGTTTGTGCCGCCCACTCGTGTTGCTTAGCATAGTCATCCAGCTACCTCGGTGCAACCTTTTGGACATAAAAACACTATTGTGAGGTGTGAGGTGTTCAGAATAGACTGGAAATGAGTGGAAATGAAGGTTATTGAGGTTAATAATAGCATAGGAGCAGAAAAACCTACAAATTCTGTGATTTTAGCTGTTTTTATGCTTTTTTTAAAAAAAATACAGATCCAAAACACAAAACCCAGAACCCAAAACACGGAAGGGTGGTTTTGGCAAAACCAATCCAGATCCAAAACACGAAGAAAGATCCAGATCCAAAACCAAAACACAAAACACGAAAAGTGGCCGGTGCACACCCCTAGTTCAAAGTATATTTATCGTTCCTTGCACCGATAGGGGAAATGCTCCTATTGACATACACAATTGATATGTTGCACTTGGAGTCCTCCAAAGTTCATGGTGTGGGACTGTATTAAGGTCCAGTAGATGAAACGGGCAAAATAAGTTCCAAAAAAGCCCCAAGTCGGGTAAATCCAGTGAGCTGGTCCAGAGTGTTCAGTTCAACGGTGACACTGTTAATGAGGTCACTCGGGTAAGTTGGGGTGATGTCCTGGTGTTTCTGATGCATTTCGCTGTGCAAAGTGACCCCCCCAAACGCTGCAGCACAGACCCAGAAACATCGGGTTTGCGCCATACTTGCCGACATTCAGCTCCCTCCTTCCGGAAGGGAGCTGAATGCCTGCATACAGTGGGGGGCGTGGCTGGGCACTGTGTCATCGTGGCCCCGCCCCCTCCTCACAATGCTGAAAATAAAGGCATTGTGAAGCAGGGGGCGGAGCCACAATGATGCGATTCATCAGGCCCCCCCGCTGCAGGGGTTTCTAGTAGTAGTCCGGGGAGTGGGGCGGGGGGGAGGCGGCAACCAGGAGGCTTGCCTGCCTTTCCGGGGGGTTGGGAGCACCACCCAATATTCAGGAGGCTCCCAAGCAAATCGGGAGGGTAGGCAAGCCTGGTTTGCGCACATCTCTGAATCAGGTCCTATGTCAAAGTAGGGTATCTTCAGTTGTACGTGTAGATGCAACTGAAATTAGAATGACTAGGCATTGCTCTCAATTAATTCAGGCACATGTGCAGCACAAAATCACACAAGATACTCCGCAAATTGGCATGTGTTCAACTCTGCATCAGCCCCATAATGCATTTTAAAAGCAGTTTTTACAATAGTGTTTTATTTGATATATGTTAATATAAGCTAATACTTTAAGTGTTTTTAATTTATGTCCCTTTTTAATTAAAGCTAGCCCAGCACCCAAATGTAATAGCATGTGAGTTACATGCACTGGTGCGATTTTGGCGATTTAGCTGCTACATTTGAAGTTTCAATAACTTAAATGACAAAACCGTATTGGTTTATTGCCACTTTTAATCTACCATAGTGACTAAACTGCTGAAATCGTGCTGTGCCTGCAATTCGCAGAATATTAATTTTGGGTCCAGAACTTATTTTACACAACTTGAACTATTGTAGGCACGTGTGCGCCCAATAAAACCAATGGGAGCTTGAATTTGTTGGTTTTTACTTAGTTCCTTTAGGGGAATATAGAATTAGAAAATATGTAAAGTTGAAAGACAAAAGGGTGTGGTATGTTGTTACATCGACAGTGACGACATTCATTGTGTCTACACGGATCATTAGTCAACATGATAGCATGTCCACTTAACGTCCTTGGTGAACAGCAGACACTTACCTGGTCCCAATGCCTGCAGTGGCCCCAGCAAAGCTTCCCTGCGGTCAAGTGACCGTCACTTCTAGCACAGATTGGCGGTTTAGGTGACTTCCTCTTGCTGCAGCCTAACACTATCCTCACCATAGAACCTAATACTTACCTCTTCAGCCTAAACCTAACCGTTGGCATTCTGAGAATGTCAAAATTTTTCATGGCGTCATGTCAGATGTTGCCATTGTGAACATGTCAACATTCTGAGGATGTCAACATGGTGCCTGAGGATGTCAACATGGTGCCTGTTGACATGTCGATACATGTTGACAGTCTAGTATCGACATTGTGGTGACAACTTTTTTGGCTACAATTAGGAGTGCAGGGGGGCAAGTTGCCATTGTAACAGTGTACAATTCGCCCCCCTCGTGACACAATCTCACCCTGGACTCGAACATTTTTACTCACAGGCCTATGCGGCTGCGAACAAAAATGTCCGAGTCCGGCAGTTCCGTAAGTGTGTCATACAGCCGCACCTACTCGCACCAATGAGGGACTTGCCACATAATTGGATCGAGCCCTATGAATGTTAACATGGTAACTGTTGACCATGTTACTGGATTCCTAACAAAAATATACCTAATAGTTTTCTATACAGGTCTGGGGTCCATTATTTGGAAACATCATTCAGAATGTTCCAAACAGCAGACAAAAAGAAGGGAAATAAATTATACATTTCTACACAGAATTCTAGTGATGGGTAAGGCCACCTCTTTATACAATCCAGACCTACCCTCTTATCTGTCTACAATGGTCAGTATGGACATTATATAATGTTTATAGTGGCACGCTTGTTCATCTGCCCTATGTCTATGTACAACCAGAGGGCTCCGGCCACTTTTGGCACTACCATTACTTTGGGCTGCGAGATCTAATCTTTGTATCTACCAGCAAAAATAATAGTGTCATCTCAGGAGGTTTGGAGCCAGATCAAAGGGATGCAGCCTGGCAGCTTTGGGCCTTGGAGCTCACTGAGTCCGGCCACAGTGTTTGGGATTCTAGGAACCCTAGGATGGGGTGACATCTGGCGCTGGCACGCGCCAGTGCTGGAGACTCTGGGTATAAATAGCAGCAGCCTAAAACTATTGGTTTGTTCTGACTCTACAGCAGACCCCACTTAACCAACATGTATGTGCACAATCTCATAGTACAGTAGAAAGTGCTGTAATGCACCAGATAAATTATTAAAATGTGGGTCTGGGTCAGGGGGACTCAGTCACAGGCTCCTTATACAGAAAAAGCTATGTTCCGAGCATTGTGGATAGAGTCCCCACGTATGATGTGGTTACTCCTGTAACAAAATTGAAGCTCTGTTTGTTATATGTTATGGTTGCCCCTGTCACTTATGCATACTGTAGGAAACTTTCTACACTCCAGTTGTTGCTGAACTACATTTCCCATGATCGTTAGAAAGCTGAGGAAGACATTTTGTCAGCTGCAGTGAAATCACTGAGCTTGCTAAGACTTCTGCCGCCCTAGTAATTGCATCACTTGCGCTGATAGTTAAACCCTTGTATTGCACAACAATCCAATTTAGGATAAACTATCCTCTCCAAAATCTTAAGTTTACCTGATTCCTCTCTGTTTATCTCCAATTATATCTAATAACCCCAGCTGGAAACAAGAGCTATATTGTTGAAAACCCCAATTACCGGACACATTGTGTAACCCCAGGAGACAATGTTGAGCATAATTAGCCTTTGCTTTTACAAACCAAAGAAGCCCTCACTCCTAAAATAGAGAAAAACATCATAGTAAAATACCTCTTTATTAAAGTGTCCTAACAGAAATTGTATTTACTCAGCTCTTGTATTACTTATCTCTACAGAACTCTGTAGCATTAAGGACAAGCCCTGGTTCACCATTTTTTTTTTTTTTTACAAACAATCTGTACAGATAAGTGAGACAGAGAAGCTCTTTTGCAGAGACATAATTTTAGGTGCTGGGTAAAGTGGAGCACACTAATAAAATATGATAATAATGAGCAGGAATACAGTGCTGGGCTTTTGTGGTTAGCAATGCATTAGAAGAGCACTAGGAGCCTGTAGCCAAAATCACATAACCTCATTCTCTGTCTGCTTGAGAGGCGAGAAGCAGAAGCAGAACTCCTGTTCATTTAGTTGTACAATTAGAAAGGCATAGCTGGGCTTGACAGTGTATGTATATATATATTACTTATTAACAGTTTCTTATATAGCGCAGCATATTCCTTTGCGCTTTACAATTGTAAACATTAATAGAACAAAACTGGGTAATAACAGACAGATATGTAGGCAGGAAGGCCCTGCTCGCAGGCTTACAATCTATATATATATATATATATATATATATATATATATTGTGATAGGATCACTGGTAAAGTGGTCTGTGGCAGGTACATTTGTCCCAGATTCCTGTCTTTTGTGTTTTAAACCCCCAGGAGAAAGTCTGCAGTGTAGCAGGCTTAAGTTTCGGCTTTTTGAAAAGCCGGTTTGGGACCTGGGGGTTGTGGGTGAGAGGAGAGGGAGGTCTCCACCCACGGCCACTCCAGGTTTTGATTCTCGCAGCCTGGTAACAGGATTGTTAGTTTTCCACTTGAGACTGGCCAATATAAGCCTAGTTTGTTTAGGGCTGATTGTCTCACCTGGGAGAGCAGGCAGGGAGTTTGCTCAGAGACACTTGAAAAACCTATTTGTGAGTACTGTGCTGTGCTTTGTTGCTGGCGAGGGCATTAGGCCCTGCCAGGTTCTGGTAGTGAGGGAACTACCTGTGAAGTTAGTGCCCCGACAGGGCTAGGATTTATATTTATGTTTTCTTTATATTTTCTGTCATTGTACAATAAAGACTGGCGCCGACCAGCTTGTACTTGCATCCAGATTGGTGTGCTGCTTCCCTGCTGCTGTGTGTGTGTGTAAGGAAGGAGTCCTCTACCCAGGAGAGGGACCCCCTAACCTAACTGTGTCACAATATATATAATGTATATAGTTCCAGAGTTCAGCACTCACATCAGTAAATCTATCACATCAGTGCAGCTGCGTGTCCAAAGTCCAAGCGATCACCAGCATACATATGAATTGAAGAGATGGCACTCACCAGTAATTGCAGCTTAGTTTTAATATTCAATTCAAGATAGGCTCACATTAAAAGCTACGTTTCGGTCCCCAAATGGACCTTTCTCAAGCAGTCCAGCCTCATAGTCAAATAGATAATAGGTACATGTCCCAAGTATAAGAATCACTTATAGATATATACACAGACCAATTTATCTGGAATGGGTCAGCATAATGAATTGAACAGGACATTGAAAAATGAGCCAGACTGTCAGCTTCATGTGGCATGTTCCATCTGTGAAGGACATCTAAGCCGTACTAAGTAGTAGTTCGGTAAAATTTGCGCAATAAAATGATAAAATAGCAGCTTAATAGACACTCAAAAAGACTTCTCAAAAAGAATCCAAATAAATACAGTACATAATTAAAATGTCACCAACATCTAAGCCGACACATTTATTTTTAATAGTGTTTTGTCATATATATTTTCTGTTGCTCTGTGAGATTATTTTCCTTTACGATAATACCAAAAGAACATCCTATTGTTATTATTATTAACTACATACAGAATGATGCTAGAATCCATTTCCATTTTGTCACTTCACATGGATGACTAAATTGGACAGACTTGCCCATTTGGCCCTAAGTAGGAGTATTTAGATCACATATGGGTGGTTAGTAGGTAGGTATGGACATCGTATATTGCTTTATGGAAAATTTAGATGTTAGGGAGCCTATTTACTAAGCCTTGGATGGAGATTAAAGTGAATGGAGATAAAGTACCAGCCAACCAGCTCCTAACTGCCATGTTACAGACTGTGGGCCTGATTCAGACACGCTCGCGAGCGCTGAGCGCTCACAAGCGGGTCGATGTTGGGCCAGTGCGCATGAGCACGACGGACCCGGCTCCGTCGTGCGCATGCGCGAGACTCGGATAGTGACGGGCAAGCCGTCGCTATGGGTCTCGCTACAAAGAGGGCGTGCTGTCGATGGTGAGTGGCAGCACGCCCCCTTTGGTGGGTGTGACGGGGGCGTGGCTGGCCAGACGGAGGCGTTCCCATGGGAACGCCTACCATCTGGGGCCGGCCCCACTGACATCACAAGTGATGTCAGTGGGAGTGCTTTTGCTCTGATAGAGCCAAAAGCACTCCGGGGCTTGTGGCAGACAAGACCCTACTACAAGGGTCTCGTCGCAAGCCCGATGGTCACGATGGTCTTGACCATCGCGACCATCTTTTTGGCCACTCACTATAGCTGTGGGTGGTCACCCACAGCTATGCGAGCGGCCAGGAGGCTGCTCTAAAATTCAGAGGGACGGCCCTGATTCAGAGCGAGCGCTCTGTCAGAGCGTCCGGCTTTGAATCAGGGCCTGTGTTTGAAAAATGAAAGTTATGACTTGATTGGTTGGTACTTTATCTCCGTACACTTAATCTCCATGAAGACTTAGTAAATAGACCCGTAGGCTCTAACCTTGGGCTACTCTGCAATCAGTGCAGCCAGTTTGCTTTGTTTCCGCTGCTTCCATCACTAGAGAAATGTGCTGCTGTGTTCTGTCAATGGAAAGAGTCTCCAGTTGGCATGCACCAATTAGCAATTTGCCCGAAAAAAGATTGATTTTCCTCTGACGATATCCACGCCTAATAGTTTTGCAAGTAACCCATATCAATTAAAAAGACTGATATGGGCTCTTTGGTCATCTATCCCTAGTTGTTAGTGCAACAAGCCTTTTTTATCTCAATTATTTACTATTAGGATTTCATGACTACTACCATGGAGTTAGATGAACACCAATTACTCTTGTAGGCAGGATTCTCTACTGCTCTGTGTCTATTGGTTGGTCAGAGCATGCATAAGTTTTTTTATGGTATAGCCTGCACCTTGGCCTTTATAGAGGACAGCAGGTGGGCAGATGAATTAGTTAGGTGGTGCTCACATGCATTTTTTTCATTAGCATATCAAGCACATATTAATTAAGCTAAAACCCATATGGCTGTCAATAGGTGCCTTAGAAGGGACAGTGGGCTAAAGTGGTCAGTGACTGCCAGGGATTGCTGGAACTTGTAGTTCTACAACCATGCTTAATGATTTCTCACTTTATTCCATTAGCGTGGTGCCCACCATCCAAGGGGAGACAGGATATGCACCAGCACTATTCAGAATGAGTCTGGCTTGGCATGGGGAGGGCACTGAATGTTATTTTATGCCAGATTCCTTTAGGGTATCACATCCTGTACAGGCCGCCACCACACTGTGGGTCTTCCTATTATAGTTTTGCCAGGACAATCTGATGCTGATTGTTGCTTTATGGAAGGGAACCTAATGCTCATTGTCCCCTTACTTCGACAAAAGCGAGTTCAAGCTCTATACAGTAGCACAGGTGCTTTATATTTGTTGAATTATAACACTGATATGTAAAGTGAGTGTTGGGGGAGATTCTGGGACCAGACTTATTACTGTCCTGAAGGGTTCTCCTTTCAGTGGTGGTGAACCCCTTTGATGACCACTTGGTTTTAAAATTGGGTGCAATTTGGTGTGGGCATGGCGTTCATGACTCTATGGTAAGGATTTGCCTAGAAAACTCATACACTTACAATGGGCCTGATTCAGAGATAGTTACTATATCGATGTTGGAGCGATCTGTTTGGCACTGTGCATGTACCTAAGCTGCACAACGTACATGTGGAGATGGATTAGCAACGGCGGTCGCAGAGAGGATTTAATCACAAAGTGAGTGGCAGGTAGTCAGCATTTGGGGGGGTTAAAATAGTAGAAAAGCAGTTTCATCAATTTGCGCTAAAATATACTTAACATCCCAGTTTCAGTTGGCATGTATTTTCTGGAATGTCTCCCTCATATAACACCAGTCCAAAAACAAGAGAGGAGAGGAAATATATATTGAAGTACAGTTTTAATGTATGAACATAAACAACATTGAATAAAAAAGATCATGGGGTATACTCTAGTGGCTGTAAAGGAGGCAATTACTGAGTAAAGTGAGAACTGGCAACGGACAGTTCTTAAGAGCATGAGATGTTATATCACCATGTAGAGTCCGGACACTGCACGCGATTTCCTGCTCCAATGTGCTGGGACCTTTAGATGCCACCTGGTATCCCGCGTACCGACGCATTTCGACCCCCGTTCTGTGGTCTGTTTCAAGGTAAGACGTTGTTCACAGCTGGAGATGTCGCAGCATCTTAGGAGAGCAGCTCTGCCTGAGACAGCATAAGCTTACTCAGAAGTTCCATGTGTGACTGATGCTTCCGCTTTTATATATGAGCAGTGGATGTCAGACGCCGGAGGTGAGCGTCCCAGTACACAAGATATCAGCTAAGTCATTTGCATATATTCTCTAGTCTGCTGCATACAGAAACGCAGTCGCAACAGGATTTGCAACCATCTCTGAATCAGGTCCAATGTTGCATACAGTAATAAATATTCTACCCTCATGATTGTATTATGTAGTTATTGTTGGGAAAGGGAATTTTGGTATGGTTATAAGGACTAAGAAAGTCTATGCACTAAGCTTTGGAGAGAGATAAAGTGGATGGAGATAAAGTGCCAACCAATCAGTTGCTGCTAATAATGTCATTTTACATGTGTTTGAAAAATGACAGTTAGGAGCTGATTGGTTGGTACTTTATTTTCATCCACTTTATCTCTCTCAGACCCCTATGGGCCTGATTCAGAGTCGTACGCTAATGCCGCGACCGCTGTGGATCTGTACACCTCTGCTATGCGAAAATATGCAAATCTCGCAGTCGCTGGGAGATGTACTGAGACGCACACCTGTGACTTTCAAATACTGGCATCTACGTCAAATGTTGCGTACAAAGACGCAGCATTGGTCACAGATCATTCGATTGTTGCAGTCCTGAGTGAGCCTATGGTCCCGCAGAATGGCTGTGGCAACTAAAACGCTGGAGCTTTATTCCTTGTGTACGGGATCACAGTTGCAGGGTAAGACTTGCCCCAACATGGTCACGAGACATCTGCATTCTTTACCACCACTCCCTGTTACTCCAAATGCTCCATGACTGCCAATCACACTGCAAGTAAATAGCTGCTGCAAGCAACTATGGTAATGTACCTTGACGCATGCACATTGTGGCTTATACGGATGAGCAGCTCACTGATAATAGCTCAACTTCATAAACATCGGAATAGCGTACATCTCTGAATCAGGCCCTAAGTGCGTGCACAATCTGTAGTCATGAGTTAGGGTGCATACACGCCAGGATAATATCGACACGATTTGGCATGACAAATCATGTATATCGCCTAGTGTGTATGCACTATTGCGCGCTCTCGCTGGTCGCATGCGTTATCGTGTGATTGGCTGTGCTGAACCAGGGCTGGATTATAGGGAGGGCGGTAGGGGCAATAGTCCCGAGGCCCCCATACACTGTCCCTGGCCCCAACCCCCAAGTTGAACTGTTTTTTGGTTTTTCTTCCGGTCATCGGAGCCGCCTGCCGCGGCCCGCGATTAAGCCCCGCCCCTGCATTTGGCTCCACCTCCTTCTGCTGCTGCTGCTGGCCAATATGCCTTTCCCTGCCTCTGAAGCAGTAATTATATATGTATATGTGTACTGTGTGTGTGTATGTATGAATGTATGTGTGTATGTATATACAGTCAGGTGCATAAATATTGGGACCTTGACAGAATTTTCATATTTTGGCCTCTATTCACCACCATCTTCAAGCACATCTTGTTTGTTTAATTTCAAAGCCATTGTGGTGGTGAATAAAGGCCAAAACATGAATATTCTGTCAAGCTCCCAATATTTATGCATCTGACTGTATATATATATATATATATATATATATATACATATATATATATATATATATATATACAACACGTTTGTTACCCAGGGGCCCCCACAGATCTTAATCCGGCCCTGTGCTGAACAGACAATCATACAATATCGCATGAGGCGCCATACATATTAATGAAAGACAGAACAAGTAATCGTTCCGTCGCTCATTAAATTGTGCAGTGTGTACCGGCAATCATGTGATGTCCAGAGAGAAGGCAAATCGCCCTGAACATCAGCAAGATTGCCGGCCGTTTAGGTGTGTACCCACCCTTAGACCAAAGAATCAGTAAAACAAGAAATCAGGTAATAGTATAAAGAGAAATGAAAATTGGTATCAAAGTGATTCCAAAAGGTTCACAGTAAGGAAAACCGGGGCCACATTATGCAGCATAATTTTTTTTTTCTTTATAAAGAATCCACCAAAATAATTTGACATGCAGACTTTGGGCTTTACTTATGAAGCATCGGTTTGTAAGCCTCTGTTTCCCAGCAGGTTGCAGGTGAAAATTTTAAATAGCTCCTGCAGTCAGTATATAGCATGCCGGGCTTTACACTGACTGCAGGTGCTGTTTTCTTATTTTCACCTGCAACACACCAGGAAGCCACAGCTTTTTGAAGTAAAGCACTTTGTGTATGTAGCCAGCGTCGGGGTATTTAGTCTAAAAGGGCTGGGTGGTAGCAACACTACCCCTATAGTAGGGATCCGCACCAGTCATTGGTAACCAGAATAACCCTTTTGAATACAGATAATATTTTATATTTATGTTAATGTATATATAGATAACAGGATGTTATAGGAAATGTGTATATTTTGCACAGGGTGGAAAAAGTCATTGTTGGAGCACAAACACTCAGGGTAGAGGTTAGTGCCATAGGAAAGGAGCTGGTCATATGATGACCAGAGGGATACAGGAAGTGACAGCGGCGGTTGGGTCAGTTGGTGGTTCCCCCCACCAGAACTATACAACAGACTTACCAGCGCTGCGATGAGAGAAAAACCTAGTGGCAGCCAGTAGTCGGATAGTGACAGGCCAGTGTGTGGCTTTCTGGTATTTCTGGTACCTTCAGCGGCAGCTGCCGAACTGCAGTCACTGGACTTTGTGGCGGAGGAGAAGTAAGAGGCTCCAAGCAGGCACTTGATGGTGGGGGCCAGCAGTTGTTAAGGTAGCCTGAGATCTCCAGGGGTCATGGTTTCCAGGGCAGGCAGCCGCGTCAGAGAAGACTCCAGGCCGGGGGAGTGAATGAAGTAGACGGACGGCTGGCCAGACAGTTAAGTAAGCCGGTGAAGTGCAAGCCGAAGCAGTCAGTTTAATCTAGGAGCCATAGTAGCCGTAAAGGCTGCATGGGACCTGGATAGGTATAGCAACCTTGCTTTACCAATTGAGGGTACCAACATATATAAACCACTTTGCTTATACAGAAGCCCAGTAAGCTTCGCTAATACAGAACAGAGGGATCAGCCAAAGGCCAAGACCATTAAAGAGGAGCAAGTTAACAACCCAGAATATATAGAGATATAGGGGAAGTCCTCATTTGTCTTAGATAGGATAGTGATAGTGACTTATACTTCAAACAGTTTTGTTGCCCACTCTCTTTGAGCGTTTACCACCTATTGCCAACATATGTAAACTGATACAATATATATATATATATATATATATATATATGTGTGTGTGTGTATTTAGCTATCACTGAGGAGCAATAATAGTGAAAGAGAAAGTGGAGCAGAAGTACACCAGTGGAAAGTAGGGTGAGTTGAGTCTCCTAATGAAATAAGACTATCTGATGCAGCTGAATATAACTTGTTACAGAGTCACTTATTCAGTCTACAGAGGATTCAAGGCTGCAACATTGTAACAATTACATCTTTCATGGACATCAGACCCAGAGAGAGAGGAACATCTAGTAAGGAATTAGTTTTAAAGAAATCTGGGGATATTGTAAATATTTCACCTATAAACTCTCACTTTGACTTTTGCCCCTCTATCGGAGCCTGTATATTTATGCTGTTTAATAAGAGTGTAAACTGATACCGTAAGCTGAGAACAGGGTTCACCTTTAAGCGGAGATATTATTTGGTCCGTAAAAGAGGACCGACGGAAACTATCTATTCTGCCAGGAGGCTATATTCAAGACTTTGACTTATAGTAAGTGACTATAACAAAAAGAAACCAGAACTGTGGTAAGGACATTTTAAGTTATAGGGAATCCCGAGAGTTTATCCAATCCATTGTATATTTATATGTGTATTGTTATATTGTCAAAATACTGCTTGATGTTATAATAGTATAATTATATTGGTAGGAGTGTTATAATTGAAACTTAATAGCATAGGTTGCTTTTGCAACTATATTTGATTTTCTTTGATAAAAGAATAACTAATATATATATATATATATATATATATATATATATATATATTGCATGATTTACTTGCCTGAAGGAGTGTAGAGAAACTGTTGAGGAGCCAGAACCTGACATAAAAGATAAGTGATTGGGTATGTAATGTATGAAATTGTATCCTAATACAATAAACACTAACACTATACACCCCAAGTATAATGCTGTCATTACATAGTATGGGCTTTCCCAGGTTAGCCTAGATAATTTATATCAAATACAAATCTGGGTGGAGGCACTATTTACTAACTGGTAACGAAGGGTTACATGTGTGATTAAGACGCTAAACTTACACATAAACTTACACAGATCCGAGGTGAGAACCGAGCTAGGCTCGGGTTTTCACGCATGACTCGGATCCGAATACGAGGCAAAATGCGTCATCCTCCCCTTGTCGGATTCTCGCGGGTTTTGAATTATATAATGGTCCCCGCGATAGGCGCCATTTGACTGAGAACACCGCAGACGTAGTCATTCACTGTCAGTCACTCAGTGAGTGTGTCCAGTCTGGGTCTAGGCCTGAAGGCTGCTGCTGTGTTGTCCATAAAGGGGCTTAGGTTGCAGTATATAAAGGGGGGCTTCCTTCAGTGGGTGCTGCAGCTGCTGTGCCACTTGTCCTGTCAATTAACTGTGGCTGCTGCTGTGTTGTTGTCAGGCCTGGCAACAGGGGGGGACTAAGGGGACACCAGTACCGGGCCCCATGGGTCAGGGGGGGCCCAATGATTCAGGGAAAGAAAAAAAAATGGATCAGCAACATGGTCACCTATTAATACTTTTTAAACGACTGTGTGTGCTGCTGTAGACAAGAAGCTGCAGCATGTCCAGCAGAAGCTCCTCTCACCGTCACCCTTCCTTCCCTCCTTCCCCCAAGTCACACTGTGACACGCAGGGGCCGGTGTTCCTCCCTACTGGGCCCGCATCCACACCTACCCTGCACTGCTCCAGCACCGATAGCAAACTGTTCTCACTTTTGCTTCCTGTTCCTCACCATCGGAGAGGAACCATCAGTGTTGTTAACTCTGAAATGGAAAACAAGCAACTGATAAGTAAAAAATAAGCCCAAACCAATCCTAAAAAGTTCAATAAAAAAAGCCCAATTTATGGGGTTGTCTCTTTGTCCTCACTCTCTACCTGCCTAACTTCCTTTATTCCCCCTCTTCTCTAACCTAAATATGTTAGAGTATGCACAGCCTTATCTGCCTATATTGCTTTTCTCCCTTTACACCAGCCTCCACATTTTTACCTCCTCCCTCTTTTCATACCTCATTCCCTTGCCAGCCTCCAGCTGGGTACACACTTGCCGATGTGTGTGTCCATGGATGCGACACCTGACCACACAATATATATCGGGCAGTCGATACATACTGCACGATGTGGTGACTAAATGTCCGATATGTCGGGCACCGGCTCCATCCACTATGCCGGCGTCAGCACCTGGGTCATTCCATCGGCCCTACATGCAGGCCGACAGAACAACCCCGAACCCGCGGAAGTGCTCAGGGTCACGCATAGTGGGTACACACTGGCCGATGTGGACGATATGTCGGCCCAATCAGCAGGATCAGGTGACACATCGTCTAGTGTGTACCCACCTTTCCTTTACCTGACTCTTCTTTTCCACATTTCTCTCACCCCTCTTCTTTACCCCATTCATTCCTATCACCTGTCTAATTCCATTATCCCATCTTTTTAATAGCCTCAGAAATTTTAACTCGCCCCCATGTACCTGCCTCATTTCTATTATCTAGTTTACCTCTCTTTCTTGCCTGCCCCCTCCAACTTCACCCTGTCCACTGGCTACTGCCCTCTATTCCCCAGACACAACCTTCCCCCCTCTCTCAGTCACTACCAGTGCAAAAAACACATATCACACGCACATTTACTTACCTCCAGGGGTGCCTCGGCAATACACACAAAAAAAGCCCAAAAACAAGCACGCTTAAAAAAACAAGCCCAAAAACAAGCAACAAGCTACTTGCAAAAAAAGCAAGCAATTTGCAAAAACAACAAGCCTAATTCCGCTTGTTATAAGCTTACTTGGCAACTATGGGAACCACGTTCAACTCCGCCCTGTCTAACGGTCTGTCACCCCCCTCCCATGGCACCCCCGACCCCCCTCTCATGGCACACCAAACCCCCCTCTTTCGGCACCCTCGACTCCCCCCCTCTTGTGGTACACCCGAACCTCCTATCACGGCACCCCTGACACTCCCTCTTGTGGCACACCCGACCCCCCCTCTCGCAGCACCCCCGATCCCTCCCTCTCATGGTACCCCCGATCCTCCCCCTCTTGTGGCACACACGACCCCTCCCATTCGCGGCACCCTCGACCCTCC
The DNA here is from genome assembly GCA_031769625.1 of Taudactylus pleione. NCBI lineage: Eukaryota > Metazoa > Chordata > Amphibia > Anura > Myobatrachidae > Taudactylus > Taudactylus pleione. Next base: position 25,938,432 of record JAUIMM010000039.1, on the reverse strand, counting down.
CCTCTCGTGGCACACCTGACCGCCCTTCGTGGCACCCCCCCTCGCAGCACCCCCGACCCCACCCTAGTGGCACTCTCAACCCCCTCTCTTGCGGCAACCCGACATCCCCTTTGCGGAACCCCCCCTTGCAGCACCCTCGACCCCCCCTCGCGGCACCCTCGACCCCTCCACTCTCGCGGAACACCTGACCTCCCCCCCTCTCGCCCCACCCCCCACACTACAAGTCTTCCTCTTTAGGTGGTCCAGTTGATAAAGACGTGTAGAAAAGGTCTCTCAGGCCTGGTAAGTAACTACTTATTATTATGTAAATTATCTGTGTGTACATATATATATATATATATATATATATACATACAGTCAGGTGCATAAATATTGGGACATTGACAGAATTTTCATATTTTGGCCTCTATTCACCACCACAATGGCTTTGAAATGAAACAAACAAGATGTGCTTTAACTGCAGACTTTCAGATTTAATTTGAGGGTAATTACATCCAAATCAGGTGAACGGTGTAGGAATTACAAAGGTTTCTATATGTGCCTCCCACTTTTTAAGGAGCCAAAAGTAATGGGACTATCAACTCAAAAGCTATTTCATGGACAGTTGTGGGCTATTCCCTCATTATTTCATTATCAATTAAGCAGGTAAAAGGTCTGGAGTTGATTCTAGGTGTGACATTTGCATTTGGAATTAGTTGCTGTCGACTCTCAATATGAGATCCAAAGAGCAGACTTTCAGATTTAATTTGAGGGTAATTACATCCAAATCAGGTGAACGGTGTAGGAATTACAAAGGTTTCTATATGTGCCTCCCACTTTTTAAGGAGCCAAAAGTAATGGGACTATCAACTCAAAAGCTATTTCATGGACAGTTGTGGGCTATTCCCTCGTTATTTCATTATCAATTAAGCAGGTAAAAGGTCTGGAGTTGATTCTAGGTGTGACATTTGCATTTGGAATTAGTTGCTGTCGACTCTCAATATGAGATCCAAAGAGCTGTCACTATCAGTGAAGCAAGCCATCATTAGGCTGAAAAATCAAAACAAACCCATCAGAGAGATAGCAAAAACATTAGGTGTGGCCAAATCAACTGTTTGGAATATTCTTAAAAAGAATGAACGCACCGGAGAGCTCAGCAACACCAAAAGACCCGGAAGACCATGGAAAACAACTGTGGTGGATGACAGAAGAATTATTTCCCTGGTGAAGAAAAAACCCTTCACAACAGTTGGCCAAATCAAGAACACTCTCCAGGAGGTAGGTGTATATGTGTCAAAGTCAACAATCAAGAGAAGACTTCACAAGAGTGAATGTAGAGGGTTCACCACAAGATGTAAACCATTGGTGAGCCTCAAAAACAGGAAGACCAGATTAGAGTTTGCCAAACAACATCTAAAAAAGCCATTACAGTTCTGGAACAACATCCTATGGACAGATGAGACAAAGATCAACTTGTACCAGAGTGATGGGAAGAGAAGAGTATGGAGAAGGAAAGGAAATGCTCATGATCCAAAACATACCACCTCATCAGTGAAGCATGGTGGTGGTAGTGTCATGGCGTGGGCATGTATGGCTGCCAATGGAACTGCTTCCCTTGTATTTATTGATGATGTGACTGCTGACAAAAGCAGCAGAATGAATTCTGAAGTGTTTTGGGCAATATTATATGCTCATATTCAGTCAAATGCTTCAGAACTCACTGGACAGCGCTTCACAGTGCAGATGGACAATGACCCGAAGCATACTGCAAAAGCAACCAAAGAGTTTTTTAAGGCTAAAAAGTGGAATGTTATGCAATGGCCAAGTCAGTCCCCTGACCTGAATCCGATTGAGCATGCATTTCACTTGATGAAGACAAAACTGAAGGGAAAATGCCCCAAGAACAAGCAGGAACTGAAGACATTTGCAGTAGAGGCCTGGCAGAGCATCACCAGGGATGAAACCCAGCGTCTGGTGATGTCTATGCGTTACAGACTTCAGGCTGTAATTGCCTGCAAAGGATTTGCAACAAAGTATTAAAAGTGAAAGTTAGATATAGGATTGTTTAGTTTGTCCCATTACTTTTGGCCCCTTAAAAAGTGGGAGGCACATATAGAAACCGTTGTAATTCCTACACCGTTCACCTGATTTGGATGTAATTACCCTCAAATTAAATCTGAAAGTCTGCAGTTAAAGCACATCTTGTTTGTTTCATTTCAAAGCCATTGTAGTGGTGAATAGAGGCCAAAATATTAAAATTCTGTCAATGTCCCAATATTTATGCACCTGACTGTATTTGTATATATATATATATATATATATATATATGTGTGTGTATGTACTGTATATATATATATATATATATATATATATGTGTGTGTGTACATATATATGTGTGTGTGTAGATATATATATATATATATATATATATATATATAAAAAATACAGAAAAACTCGGCACTCACCAGTCCATGCAGTAAGACAGGCTCCGGTGCCCTCCTAAGGGGTATTGCTCCCCCACAGATAATCCACAGTCTAAAGGGGCAGCACTCAGAGACTTCGGAATAAAGTGAAAACAGACCCCCTCCAGGGTAACTTTAATGTGACATACAGGTCAACGTTTTGGGGACCGCATCCCCTTTCTTTTTTCACTTTTATTCCAAAGTCTCTGGGTGCTGCCTCTTTAGACTGTATATATATATATATATATATATATATATATATGTACATATATGTACGTATGTATGTGTACATATATATAATATATATATATATATATATACATATATATTAAGGATACTGGATTTCAACCTCTATACGCACCTACCTATACCTTCTAAATCCTGCCTATAAACCTCTAAAATTGACGCTATTTGCATACACAGTCATACAATAAAATAAAGACTTTAGACCTTGAACATGTGTTTCCAAAGCACAAAGTATTATTCAAGTAAAGTACAGTCAGTTACACGCTGTGATCTATGTACAATTTAGCGCAAAGAATTATACAGACCCAAGATACAGTTATACATACCCACGCGCTCTGGACCAGATACCGGCATCAGCAAGAAACCTCCGTCAATCAGCAATCAGCAAGAAGACTCCAGACTGGGGTCACAACACACACATTTACACCCTTACAGAAACAGACAACACAATAGAGAGGTTTGTTGCTGATCCCATTGGTTACCAGTGCGGGTGCATCTGTTACAGGTTTTGCAGCTGGGGTTAAAAGCACCAAGTGTTAAATGCACAAAGTGAGATTACATAACAGTTAATCAAACAGTTGAACAAACATTGACCAACATCTAAGGTAATTTCAGAATAAGAAACTGATTGCTTTAAAATTTGTCTAAAAATAACAAACCTAAAACTCACCATGTACTACACATTTCTTTTTATCAACACCCTCCTTTGTATTTTCTCTAAGGACATAACATCCCTAACTCTCCCTGCATCTCACCTCTCTGGGCACACTGCCGCCCTATTGAGTCACTCACCTCTTCTAAAAACTAATGAGCTTTCTTTCATCAAAAATTTACTATTACAGCCTCATTGTGTCACTATAAAAAACTTTTACACACCTACAACTATAGCTACTTCTCCATCCTTCTGCTTTTATTATCTGGTGACATATCACCAAATCCAGGCCCCACACACACACACAGCGTTTTTACTATGGAATAAATATCCTGCAAACCTCACATGTCTCCCATCACCCTCCAAATCAATAAATGTGCCTTATAGAATTCACACTTGATCACAACTTATTATTTTACATCTGAACATCTCTTTACAATAACTACTTTCACCAATTTCTACATTTACCTGAGACTGCTGGTTCACACATTAACCAAACTCTCTAAATAGCCCTTCATGAAGTGGCTTCAGCTACCCGTCAGACTTCACGTAAACTGACATAACAGCCATGGCTTTTCACAGACACCTACAAAAACTGCCTCTTAAAGTAGAATGTCAGTGGCGTAAATCTTAATTCAAATGACTTCCACACATACTGTAAAATAGGAATCCAGCCATCTGTCAGCCTAACCCTCTGTCCCATGCTCACTGTCTACCCCATCCGTGTCACCCCTGTCTGTTTGCCCATCCCCTCTAGAATGTAAGCTCTCAAGAGCAGGGCCCTCTTTCCTCTTGTGCTTATCCTTTCTTTACTTACATTATCTGCTCTATACTCAAAAGCACCTAACCCGTGACTTTTGCCATCCTGCTTCTGTTGCAGCAGTGTTTATATACCATGTACTTGTCTTGTAGTGTCTTAAGCTGTATGACACTGTTTTCTTGTTCTGCTCAACTGTTTATGTGCTATGTTTGTGCACTATGTTTATGTACTATGTAAGGTGCTGCGGAACCCTTGTGGTGCCACTAAACCAGCTTCGACAGTCTACCCTTTGATAGCGAACAACATGCTATCACACTCTGATTTAAAATTAATTTAGGCATACATTTATATATTACTTAATGTTATTAGGGGATGGCACAAGGTGGTTCTTAATCCATCAATAATGTGTCTCTAGGAGTGGACATAAAACTACCATTATACGCACACTGCGGACCTTAGGAGATCACGTGAAAGATGTGGGGATGCACCAGTCCTATAAAGGAAGTTTTGATGGGGAATAGAGACTTACATCATCTAAGATGTTTGAATGAGAAAAATAACATTTTAATAATACTTTTTATGCACATCTAAATATAATACATTATATGATGGTATTTCTAGTTCAGTGTTGTAATGCAGTTCTACATTTACCTCAGTATTTACCTTATTTTTAAATTTTCCACACTTCAACACATTAGGAACACACTTGACACATATGCCAATTACTATGATGACCACCAGTATAAGGATCAGGAGTTTACCTATGCTTGCGATCATTTCCTGGACCCACTCCCATAGACCTGAGAACCACTTCACTGGGTTCAACCATGAAACCCATTCCTCTACCTTCTCCTCTACTTCAGCCACTGAAGCATTATGGTTCTTCCGAAATTCCTATTTTAGCTGCAGAATTTCATCCATCTTCCGGTCTATCACCTTCTTGGGGTCACTGGTGTTATTAGTAATATATGTGCAGCACTTTACTCCAAACTGTGGTGGCCAAAGTTATGCAATACCCTCCCGTGACAGCTGTTAAATTATTTAGCACTAGTCTGTGTTGCACCAGTTCTTTCTTGTACGCTTGCAATTCCCTACCTGTATACCTGAAGGTGTCATCATACATCTGGGTGATATTATATATCAATTTAGCAAGATCTTGGATATATGTAAAATTTAGCGTACCCCGAGTGAACCTGGTGGGATCCAATGCGACTAAAACTTGAAAGCCAGTTGTCTCACTAATTAACTGAGTGGCTTTATGCACGTCACCAGGTATCATATTTCTTTGGTCTCTGTGTTCATACTGTGTGTGAAGATATGGTGATGGAGTGTTTTTATGAATACCAAGCATTTCACCATGTGTAAGGGTCATAATTTCTGGAAGTAGTCTTCCCAAATAATATAAGAATTATGGTACTAAGATTGGTCAGACACTCCCCTGATTTGGCATAGCACTCCTCCTCCTGACTCCACTCCATCAGCACTGCCATCAGCTCCCATCTCCTCTATCGGCCCTCCATCACAGAAACTGGTATCCCCAAACAGATCATCACGAAACTCTGGAAGAAAGAACTAGGATGACCACACCAGACCACTCCATTGCTGGAAGTACTGATCTACACATTTCTTTAGCTCAGGTATCTCACCGCACCTTTTAACCGTCCTGGAACAGGCTCGCAATCGACAGGTTCGCGTTATCTACCTCGACTCCGCCCTGTATCTCCACTGGTTGGTTGACCTTTCTACAGTGAGTGGAATGGACCCAGGTATCTCTCTCAGCCACCTTCAGCAACACCTGATTCGGACCTTCCCAACAATCAGTCAAACAAACTGAGCTAAAAAAAATTCGGATCATAACAAATTCCCCAGGTTTGACATCATGACAGTTTGCATCAGACATGTTAGGAAATAACATTTTCAATTTCAGTTGTTCTTACTCATCTTCGTGAGATACTGCACAGTAACCTCATTATCATATTTTCACATGAGGCTGCCTGTTAAGCAGTATCTGAAAGGGGGACAGATAAAAAGACAGTCTGGGATGATCTTGATATTAATACCCATCACCTTACACATGTTCTGGAAGACGGCACCTGTGAAATGAGTACCCCTATCACTTTTAATAATTCTAGGGATAACGTATCTGCATACAAATTCCTGCAATTAAATCCTGTTATCAATAGCTACTGCTGTAAATATTGCCTGGGCCCCTGGGTTGGACAGTATTCAGAGTATTTGACCTTAGCCTGGCATGGAGAGATAAAGCACAACAGTTTAATATCATTTAATCATGACCTAAATAAATCGTCCACATTTTACATTAGAACATATCCATTGGCAGGTTGAAAAGATTGTAAACAGTCATATAAGGCCTGGGAGAAGATACTGGGGTTGTCTATGAACCTATGGAACACTGACAGTCAGAGTGTTAGGGCACAGGGAAGAAAGCAGAACAGAGATTGGGTATCAGTTACATCAATTACCATTACCAGTTTTTCCCTAGTACTTCCCGTCAACCTGTCTATCTGCAGACCACAAGTATGACCCGACTCCTAGCGTTGGCTCCCACTCTCCAATAAAGCATTAACAGCCACAATTGGAGCTGGTGCCTGTTGGACATTTGCTGGTCTCTGTGCATATCCCTTATGGGGATATCCAGGTACTCCCTGGTTTGGGGGTCCTACTCTTTTTGCCGTGCAGCTCTTACTTATGTGTCCTGGCTGGTTGCAATTAAAACACTTCTGAGGAAAGGATTGTTGTGTGGGTTGAGCAGGACAGAAAGGTGGCGGGTATGGGTAAGGATATTGAGGAAAAGGATACTGTGGGAGGTACGGAGCTTGTGGGTAGTATGGGACTTGTGGTTGTGTAGGATAAGTGGGATAGGGCTGTGTTTGCTGTGGTGTAGGATTAGTGAGGGTGTATAACTGTTCAGGTGCAGGTATGTGTGTGGGTGCAGTTGTATCTGCTGGCTGTGACGTTACCGTCATTCCTTCCAGAGCTTGAATACTGACAGCCATTAGTTTCTTGCTCTGGGTCTCTCTCTTCTTTGAGATGTTTTTGTCATGTTCTATGGCGGATTCTATGAGGGTATCTATTGTGACTCCCCTCCAGCCACGCTGTGAGGGATTTTGGGCACTACTCCATTTGCATCAGCATGCCCATTCGGAACAGTGATTGTCCGGATGGGATGCAGACCTGCCGCATTGCTACCTTTGACCTTATTACCTGGCTGGGGCTTTAGTCTGTTGCTGCAACGTATAGTATTAAAAACTTCCTCCATGGGCGCAGAGGAGTTTAACACTTCCCGTGCTGTTACTGATGGAGATGGTGGTACCACTTGGGCTTGTCGTGGTGCCGCATCTAACATGTGTACAGCATGGGAAATGGCAGACATGACAATAGGCTCATCATCCACATCATAAACATTTTCTTTATGGTTACTTAAGAGAGGGTACAAATTGCAGTTTTATGAGTTTTTCAATAACTGTACCTGCACCCCTATCCACATAAGGTGGTGGTGGTGCACGTGAACTGCTGGCAATACCTTATGCTACGCTACCTTGCCGCACGTGCATGCCATTTTATGGCTCGCATGCATTGCAATTTAGTGCCGCGGGTGTATTTTCTGGCAATGCGTTCGCAACGCTAGTTAGCGTCACTTGCACATTTTTAAGCCATGCATCCCCTTCATGCTGCCACAACTTTAAACATTCATAATATTTTACCTTTTTCTCTCAAGAGCGCATCAGACTGATGTGATCCCGGACATTATCCAATACATCTTTATCAAACCTACCAATCATGGGAAACGGTCTAACACTCTTCATCATTATTTTAAACCATACGCCACAATACCTTATTGCATAAGCACCGTACTTAGTATGCATAATACGACGGGCCGATCCAAGCGGCACTTCCATTAGCAGCACATCATTGTCTAACCTCTATTGTTTGCGTGGCTCCCATCTTGGGACAACTCCTACGTTTTTCAATAAAAAATTTAATTGGTGAAAGACAATCAAGATACTTTCACTTACCTGTGGATGCCTTTGAAAAAGGGTGTATCCGCGAACCCTATGGAGGACTTCTAGACTCCTCCACTCACCTACGGAAGTAAAGGCCGCTTCCACTCAGCAATCCCTTTTTGACTACGTTTCAACTGCTAGGGGGCAGCAAAGTACCCTTTGTTTTCCAGTTGATATCATCCACCCTCTCACCAGCTCACAATCATAGTCTAACCAATACTATGCGGGTCAATTATAGTGTTCAAATAAGCCTAACAGATCACACACATTGATTACTGAACACTATAATCACTCTGGGAGCCGAACCCTAACAACAACCCATACACCTGCTTTGTGTAAAGTAAACGGTAAGCTGCTACCGAGTCACTAGGCCATTCGTTACGCCTAGCACTTAAGGGTCCTACGATACCCTTATCATTTAGGTCCCGTGTTACACCCTAAATAAGTACTCACAGTTACACACTTTTTTCCTGCGCAGAAAAATACATGTTAACCCAGTTATTGGCAACAATTGACAATGTTACCTTATCGGCTTTGTTTAAACACGTGGCAGCACTACCGGAAGTATGTATACGCTATTTTGCGACTAGTCGCATACACAATAATGCGACTACTACACAACCGTATGACTTAACGTTAGCTGCGCACGCAAAAGTGCGCCTCTGCTGCGTGCACAAAAATGCGACTCAGCCGTGAACACAATACTACGGTACCCTTTTTAGCGTAAAATACTATCAACAAAGGAAAACAAACTTTTTCCTTTCTTGTCCCTGGATTCTAGTCAGCGTACCTTGACTCACACGATAACGGATAGCGATCTCTCAGCATCGAGTGGTTGCAGGGAAAACTGCGTGTGGCCACTATCCACCCTTTGGTGAGATGTCGATAACCGTATTTTATCGTGTGACCTCATACTATGAGCCCCCAACTAAGGATACTGGATTTCAACCTCTTTACACATCTACCTATTCCTTCTAAACCCTGCCTATAAACCTCTAAAATTGACGCTATTTGCGTACGCAGTCATACAGTAAAATAAAGACTTTAGACCTTGAACATATGTTTCCAAAGCACAAAGTATTATTCTTTTCTAATTCCTTTTCTCAGGAAGCTGTTTTTCTAGTTGCTAACTGATACTGTGTTTGTTTTGGTATTTCTCTATGCAAGGTTGTCCCCAGAATGGGCCTGTAATGGCTTCTAAAAACATTATCAAAAACATTGCCATCTGTACTTAGCTCATGAGTTGTAACTTAAAATGGCGCTGGTCGCATAATGGCATCTTGCAGATTCTTATTTTTAAGATGGAGTCTGGTTGCCATTCGCAAGATGGCATCGCTCCAAGCTAATTTTACACTGATTCTGTCTCAGCCACTAAACCAGCTTCGACAATATGTATGTGTGTGTGAATAGGAGGAAAGCAGTCATAATCCCGAATCCAGAATGCTGACACCGGAATCCCGACACTTGTCAGAATACCGGTGCCGGCATCATGGCAGCTGGGATTCCGAAGATAAGTAATGAGGTTAAGGGGAGGGTTAGGGTTTGGCACTAGCTAGGGGAGGGTTAGGTTTAGACACTAAGGGGGAGATTGGGTTTAGGCATCGGGGAGGGAGAGGTAGGGAGAAGGGGGAGGGTTAGGATACCGACCGACGGTATCCTAACCCTGTCAGGGTGCCAGCGTAAGGATTCTGACCTCCAGATTCCCAACGGTGGGGGGGGGCCCAGAGATATCAGTGTACCGGGCCCCAAATTTTCTATTGCCGGCCCTGGTTGTTGTCCTGCCCATCAGACTAGGGCTGCAGACAATAAAGGGGTGCTGTGTTGTCCAGGGGGGGTGCTCTGTCAATTAGGGGAGCTCTTCTCCAGTGTCAAAAAAAATGTAAGTACTTTTTTTTAGTGTGTGTGTGTGCATTAGCAACTTAGCTGCGTTATTATTGTTCGGTGACACTGCCGCAGTTTATCATCCATGTATTTGTGACTCTGCAGGTGGTCTGTCCGCACTCGGTAGGGGTGCTTTGTTGTCCATAAATAAGGGGTGCTGTCTGTGTTGTTCATCAAGGAGCTGCTGCCTCATTCAGGGGTGCTCTTCCCCAGTGTCCAAAAAAATAAAAGTGCTTTTTTTTGTGTGTGTGTGTGTGTTAGCAACTTAGCTGCACTATTATTGTTTGGTGACACTGCCGGCCAGACCGCAGTTTATCGTCCACGTATTGTGACACTATAAGTCGTAGCGCAGTGTGTTATTCTTATTCATAAAAAATCTTGTGACACCAAGTGTTAGCACATTGTGTTATTCTTATTCATAAATAGTTAATCTTGTGACACTGTAAGTGGTAGCACAGTCTAGTAGTTAACTTTTCACTTCTTTCCAAAATTGTGAATAAATTATTAGTCTACACGTCAAGACCACAACAAAGTGTTAAATGACATGCGTTATATATAAACATGACATCACTGTAAGTGGCAGCGCAGTGTTATGCTTATTCAGAAATAATTAATCTTGTGACATGTAAGTGGTAGCAGTGTGTTATTAATATTCATAAATAATTAATCTTGTGACACTAAGTGGTAGCGCAGTGTGTTATTCTTATTCATAAATATTTTTTTCTTGTGACACTAAGTGGTAGTGCAGTGTGTTCTTATTCTTAAATAATTAATCTTGTGACACTGTAAGTGGTAGCGCAGTGTGTTATTCTTATTCATAAATAATCTTGTGACACTAAGTGGCAGCGCAGTGTGTTATTCTTTTCTTATTCATAAAAAATCTTATGACACTGTATGTCATTGATACCGCAGTGTAATATTTAAAATTGGTATAAATTGATGTGTGTGCTGTACCCCACTTCACTCATGTTTGTGATATGGAGAACAATCAGTTGAGAGGAGAGCAGGAACCACATACTAGTGCTGGAGCTACTGCCAGTGCCACCAGTCATGACGATACTAGTCCATCTACATCATCTGCTAAAGCCGATGGCCAAGGGTGTACAGGGCTTAAGTCAGGGCATCTAAAAACAAGAATCAATCTTTTACAGTGGTAAAAAAGAAAACATCAAAGGGTTAGTTAGCTGCAGAAAGAGAAAATTGGCAATATGCCAGTTTCACCACATGAAGTGGCAAGGAAAGGCTAAGGTCTTGGCCTTTTTAATGGCTGGTGGTTCTGCCTCTTATGAAGATGTAAGCACAAGTGAACATGCTGACATAGAAATCGAGAATGCTTCTGTGGAAGTGCACCAGGATGAGCAGGATATTTGTGTAGCTGACACTAATAAGGATGTTGATGATGAGGATGTGGTTGATGAGGATGTTGTTTGTGTAAATTAAGCACCAGTGGGTGAAACAGTTTTTGCCCATGATAAGGAAAAGCCAGTTGTCATGCCTGGGCACAAGACAAAAAAACTTGGTTGTGTTGACTCATCTGCATCACCAGTGGGTTTTTTGGGAAAGTTTAGTTTTTTCTCGACAGATGCAGTTGCTGGAGAAATTGAAGGAGAAGCCACCGCTGCATCATGTGCCACTTGAGCTGACACTTTTATTGCCAACAGCTCTTTGCATCTCTTCATATCTATGTCCATTGGGAAGAAAAACAATGTTTTCATCCCATCTGAGATGAAAATCTACTCCCAGCAGCAGCAGCAGGCATAGCGCTCAATGATTCTCAAGAAAGACACAACGTAAGACTTAAATCTTGCTTTTGCTCTGTTCAGCTTGTCCACATATCTGTGGTTAAGTGGACAGTGGGTACAATGGCATTTTGGAGGCCACTAATTAAGTTTTTTTTAATGTCCCTGTACAGGTTGGGAATTGCTTTTCTAGTGAAGTGGAATCTTTGCAAAGGATTGTTTAACAGTCAATTGTTTTTTTAAAGCACTACTAGTAGTCTTCCTGGTCCCCTTCTGGGATGAAAATCCACACCCAGCAGCAGCAGCAGCAGGCATGTCACTCAAAGATTCTACTGGGGCAAGGACTGATGTGAATGAGTAAAATATTTTTTGTAAATGCCTCCCCTTCTCCCTCATAAATTTGCTTCAGAATAAAAATATTAAATTTAATTTACTACTAATCAAATCTTTCTTTCCCTGCATACAACTACATACATACTCCAATTCCCTCAGGCCTCTTGAATAATAAAAACATTTGTTTCCTGATGTGCCATGTTGGAAGTTGAACTGCCAGTGCTGCTGCAATATTTAACATGCGGTTGCTGAAAGCCAAAAATGTCCAGAAATGTTTATGGGGACAGACTGCATCTCCTTTTAAACCTCCATTTAAACCACCAAGTTAATTTTGTGGGCAAAACATGGGACATATTGTTCACCCATGTTCTCCCCTCCTACCTCATAAATGTGCTTCGGAATCAAAAAATGAAATTAAAATTACTACCAATCAACCCTTCCTGTCCCTGCCTTCAACTACATACATACTCCAACTCCCTCAGGCCTCTTCATTAATGAAAACATATGTTTCCTTATGTGCCATGTTGGAAGTTGAACTGCCACGTTTTTGTGCCACCCACTGCTGCCGCTTAGCTTAGTCAGCCACATAGCTTGGTGCAAATTTTGGACCTAAACCGGATGAAAACAATATTGTGAGCTGTGAGGTGGTTAAAATTGATTGGAAACTAGTGGAAATTAATGTTATTGAGGTTAATAATACTGTAGGAACAAAAAAAAAACTAATTATGTGATTTTAGCAGATTTTATCAAGTTTTGAAAAAAAATACAGATCCAAAACCGAAACACGCAATGGGAGGTTTTGGCAAAACCAAATCCAGATCCAAAACACAAGGATATACCGATCCAAAACCAAAACACGGGGGTCGGCGCACATCCCTTGTAATAATGCAAAATCAAATCTGCAGTGGTAATAAAAAGCAGACCCTAATATAATGGCTAGGCCTGATGCAGGAACTAATCTTATGGAGTACGTACAATACACACTTCAATCTGATGGCTATCATACAAAGCAAAGACAATTCCAGTAGATACAATAAAAATTAGATTGTCATGGTGGATAGTGATGGAACAGGCATTTTACAAAGTCTTTAAAATAGTTATGAAGTTGTTTACTTATTAGCTGCGACACAGGATTCACATCTAAGCAGACACAAGTTGTATCGTAGTTCAGCATTTCACACATATTTTTAGCAAACTCAAAGAAAGGCAAATTACTTATTTATTGGCATATATGTCAAACAGGGTAACACCATAAAAGGCAAGTTCATCTTTCATGTACACAACTTAAGGTAGCAGGAATGCTAATCACAATTGTTAAAACCATTGTTTAGGTTATACAGGAGAAGTAGCTGTTCCTAAACATTCCTTGAAAATACAGGTTTAAGCACAACATTATCTATTTCATTATGATGTATTTCAATAATGAGTTAATATTGATTATGAGTCATCAGATTAAGATTTTTCCTCACCATTCCTCCATTTGATTAATGTTGATCACCAATAAAATGAAATTATCCTGTATGACCAAGAAGGGCAACAAAATATAATAAAATGGTAAAAAGGAAAGGTTATTGTGTAGGGGTTAGGTCTTGCATGCCTATGCATGAATATATAAATAAAGGGCATCCATGATTCTCATTTCCCTTTTCCTTACTATAATGTCATCATACAGATTTTCCTATACCACCTTTATCTTGCGGGATGATTTGCATGCACTGGTTGTTATTGGTGTACACATAAAAACGCATATAAAATTATGTAGATTATAAAAGTCTCTCTCTCTCTCTCTCTCTCTCTCTCTCTCTCTCTCTCTCTCTCTGTCTCCCCCATCAAAAAAGTAAGCTATTAGACCACAAAGCGACATGTGATAGAGCGACAAATCTTATATATAAAATTCATTGGTCTGTTTGTTTGTTTGTCAGTCCAGTTATGCATTCGGACACCCCTGTACCGATTGGGATGAAACCAACGCTTGGTGGTCCAGTTGGATCCTGGTCGGACATCACGTTGGTGTACGCTGGGTAGAAATTTGACCCAGGAAGCCTGTTCTGGGTCTTCCACTGGATGGATTTGGACAAAAACTTCACAGAGTGATAACATTGGATCCCAGAAGACATACTAGGGGGTTGAGGTCGGACCTCCCATTAGTGTACACTGGACAGAACCTCGACCCAGGGAGCCTGTTCTGGGCCTTCCACTGGATGGATTTGGATGAAAACTTCACAGAGGAGTGGCAATTGGTCTGTGTACCTAATGGCTTGGTAGGGATCCTGGTCAGACCTCATGGAGCAGTGCACCGTGCAGAACTTTGACTCAGGGAGCCTGTTCTGCGCCTTCCACTGGATGGATTTGGATGACATAACATAATAAAACTTAATAACGTGAAGATTTAAACCCGGGCAACGATGGATACTTCAGCTAGTACTGAATAAAGCCAGAAATCATATTAGACAAACCCTAGCCTAACCAGGCAAACCGTTCCTTACCTTCTCTTGGTATATTTTGGAAATTATGTTGCAACCTCTTGAATTTGTGCTTATATGATGAATGTCTGAAATATATGTGCAATACTTTTGACCTATCAGAGCATAGGTTCCGCCTTTTGTGGCCAACAAGGTGTCTAGTGCCTGTATATTCTGTAAGGTAACTTTCAGTGTCTGTGCTACTTCACAAAGCTTGGTAAAATCATTGAATATCATTTATTTATTTCATGCATTATCTCAGAACATCGATGTAATCTATCAAACAATATGTCCATGCCTACTTGTGGGAATATTGCATTCTAAACCTGCTCATTTATATTCTAGAAAGCTTACTTACTGTAATTAAAATATGTACATGCATCAATCTAGAACTCCTTGGTAAACTGTGTGTTATAGAAACATAGGGGCATATTCAATTAGGGGTGTGCACCGGCCACTTTTCGTGTTTTGTGTTTTGGTTTTGGATCTGGATCTTTCTTCGTGTTTTGGATCTGGATTGGTTTTGCCAAAACCACCCTTCCGTGTTTTGGGTTCTGGGTTTTGTGTTTTGGATCTGTATTTTTTTGAAAAAAAGCATAAAAACAGCTAAAATCACAAAATTTGTAGGTTTTTCTGCTCCTATGCTATTATTAACCTCAATAACCTTAATTTCCACTCATTTCCAGTCTATTCTGAACACCTCACACCTCACAATAGTGTTTTTATGTCCAAAAGGTTGCACCGAGGTAGCTGGATGACTATGCTAAGCGACACGAGTGGGCGGCACAAACACGTGACCCATCTAGGCGTGAAACTGCAGTGGCAGACAGGATGGCAGTTTGAAAAACTAGGCCCCAAACTGTACATAATGCAAAGAAAAAAAAGAGGTGCAAGATGGAATTGTCCTTGGGCCCTCCCACCCACCCTTATGTTGTATAAACAGGACATGCACACTTTAACAAACCAATCATTTCAGCGCCAGGGTCTGCCACAAAACTGTGGCTGAAATGATTGGTTCGTTTGGGCCCCCACAAAACAAGCTGGCAATTAATCTGTCCCTGCACAAACTGGCTCTACGGAGGCAAAATGTCATCCTCATCCTCCTCATCCACCGATTCCTCATCCTCTTCAGTGTGTACATCCTCATCCTCACAGACTATTAATTCGTCCCCGCTGGAATCCACAACCACAGGTCCCTCTGTACGTTCTGGAGGCTGGTCTCCCTGGAAGAGTTGATAATTCATTTTATGAACATCATCTTCTCCACATTTTGTGGAAGCAACCTCCTACGCCTTTCGCTGACAAGGTTCCCGGCTGCACTAAACACTCTTTCGGAGTACACACTGGAGGGGGGGCAACTCAGGTAAAATAGAGCCAGTTTGTACAGGGACCTCCAAATTGCTTCTTCTTCCTGCCAGTACAGGTACGGACTGTCTGACATGCCTACTTGGATGCTGTCACCGATGTAATCCTTTAACAGACAGACGCACGCTTGTCGCTGCTGCTTTGAGGATGCAAGTGCAGCTACAGCCCACACAATTCACAAAGACAGAAAAAAAAAGAACAATATTTTTATTGTTTGTGTAGCACACTTTGAGGGTGTCACCACCCTTTAACAGACAGACGCATGCTTGTCGCTGCTGCTTTAAGGATGCAGGTGCGGCTACAGCCCACACATTTCACAAAGACCGAAAAAAAAAGAACAATATTTTTATTGTTTGTGTAGCACACTTTGAGGGTGTCACCACCCTTTAACAGACAGACGCACGCTTGTCGCTGCTGCTTTGAGGATGCAGGTGGAATCTAGACGGGATTTGGAACCGGGGACACACTACCTCCATCAATTGTCTAAATCCCACTGCACTAATGGCGGATACCGGATGCACGTCTAACACCAACATAGCAGTCAAGGCCTCAGTTATACGTTTTGCTTCAGGATGACTGCTGTCGTACTTCATCCTCATCGCTAGGGACTGTTGGAGGGTCAATTGTTTAGTAAAAGTAGTGATGTTCCTACTTCCTCTCTGGGATGATGAACAACTCCCAGCAGCAGCAACAGCACTAGGAGGAAGTGGTTCTTGATCTTTCCCTATTTTATTTTTATTGGAGAAAGTTTGGTCCTCCATTTATGTTATATTGATATATACGTGCGGCTAAAGCGCACACAAACACAGAAAATATTTTTTTATTTTTGCTGGAGAGTAGTGCACTTTGTGGGTTACACCACCCTTTAAGAAATGAGCCAGCCGGCTCTTTACTTATGGGACACAGGCGCACGCTTCGCGCTGCTCCTTTGTTGATGCACGTGCAGCCACAGTGCACACAAGTCACAAACACAGAAAATATATATTTTTTTGGTTTGGACTGGAGTGTACTTTGGGGGTTACAGCACCCTTTAACGGTCAAGCCAGCCGGCCCTTTACTTATGACACAGGCGCACGCTTGGCACTACTTTGTTGATGCACGTGCGGCTACTGCGCACACAATTCACAAACACAGAAAATATATATTTTTTTGGTTTGGAGTGTACTTTGGGGGTTACAGCACCCTTTAACGGTCAAGCCAGCCGGCCCTTTACTTATGACACAGGCGCACGCTTGGCACTACTTTGTTGATGCACGTGCGGCTACTGCGCACACAATTCACAAACACAGAAAATAATTTTTTTTTGGTTTGGACTGGAGTGTACTTTGGGGGTTACAGCACCCTTTAACGGTCAAGCCAGCCGGCTCTTTACTTATGACACAGGCGCACGCTTGGCACTACTTTGTTGATGCACGTGCGGCTACTGCGCACACAATTCACAAACACAGAAAATAATTTTTTTTTTGGTTTGGACTGGAGTGTACTTTCGGGGGTTACAGCACCCTTAACGGTCAAGCCAGCCGGCCCTTTACTTATGACACAGGCGCACGCTTGGCACTACTTTGTTGATGCACGTGCGGCTACTGCGCACACAATTCACAAACACAGAAAATAATTTTTTTTGGGGTTTGGACTGGAGTGTACTTTCGGGGGTTACAGCACCCTTAACGGTCAAGCCAGCCGGCCCTTTACTTATGACACAGGCGCACGTTTGGCACTACTTTGTTGATGCACGTGCGGCTACTGCGCACACAATTCACAAACACAGAAAATAATTTTTTTTTTGGTTTGGACTGGAGTGTACTTTCGGGGGTTACAGCACCCTTAACGGTCAAGCCAGCCGGCCCTTTACTTATGACACAGGCGCACGTTTGGCACTACTTTGTTGATGCACGTGCGGCTACTGCGCACACAATTCACAAACACAGAAAATAATTTTTTTTTTGGTTTGGACTGGAGTGTACTTTCGGGGGTTACAGCACCCTTAACGATCAAGCCAGCCGGCCCTTTACTTATGACACAGGCGCACGCTTGGCACTACTTTGTTGATGCACGTGCGGCTACTGCGCACACAATTCACAAACACAGAAAATAATTTTTTTTTGGTTTGGACTGGAGTGTACTTTCGGGGGTTACAGCACCCTTTAACGGTCAAGCCAGCCGGCCCTTTACTTATGACACAGGCGCACGCTTGGCACTACTTTGTTGATGCACGTGCGGCTACTGCGCACACAATTCACAAACACAGAAAATATATTATTTTTTTAGCACTTGGGGGGAGCACCCCTGATGGACAGAGCACCCCCTGGACAACATTACAGCACCCCTTTAGGACTGGGACACTGCACAGGACTTTGGAGTGGACACAGCCCCTATGGAGAACTGACTGCACAACACAGTCCAGCCAGCCCCTATGGACTTTGAAGTAGTGGACACAGCCCCTATTAACAACAGCAGCACAGCACAACACAGCCAGCCCCTATGGACTTTGAAGTAGTGGACAACAGCAGCACTACACTACACTACACTACACAGCACTAACTCCCACCCTCCCTCTTCACTGTCCACAGCCGAGTGAGAAAATGGCGCCGACACGGGTACCTTATATAGGATCCAAAACCCGCGAGACTCGGAAGGCGGGATGATGACGTTTTGCCTCGATGTCAGATCCGAGTCAGGCGGGAAAAGTCGAGCCTGACTCGGATCGGACTCGGATCGGGGGGGCTCGGGGGGGTTCGGATTTCAGAAATCCGAACCCGCTCACCCCTATATTCAATAGGTTGCGAGAATAGCAAAAAAACAGCACCTGCGAGGTTTTTCCTGGAGGTGCAGGTTTTTTGCTATTCTATTAGGTGTGTGGTTTTTTATTAAACACGCATCACAAGGTTTTTTCCACGCACCTCCTGAGCAAGCTTGATTTTTCCTAAAATTGTTGATTTTAGGTTAAATCATCCACACTGGCTCTGACACCCCCACAGCGCCCCCCCCCCTGAGGACTAATTATCAATTTTTAAGTATCCAATTAGCTTAATTAGTCCTTAATTACTTACCTCCAGCAGCACTGTCTTCTTCATCCTGCATCGGGAGCCGGCTCTTCTGTAACAGTGGTGAGTATGTTAGTGTGTGTGGTGTCTGTTAGTGTGTATGAGTGTGTGTGTGTGTGTGTCCCGGTGTCAGTGTGCCCCTGCAGTGCTAGTGTGGCCCCCCGGAATGGGCACTGGGAAAGCTACATCTCCTTGCAGCCCTTGCTCCTCCCACCAGCCCCTGGGACTCCCAGCAGCCCCCTCTCCAGTACGAAGAGAGAGGGGAGGCCGCCGGGAGCTGCAGAGACTACTGGATACCCTCGGTAAGGTAAGTATTTTTTTTATCAGTAAAAAATATGCGCAGCAGGGTTCTCAGAACTGAAAACCCTGCGACCAGTATTTTTGGAATTGAATACCGCGGGTATCGGCAGCGCGCATACCCGCGGTATTTCTAAATTGGGTGCGAAGGGCGCAAGGTTTTTACCTTGCTAAACCTCGCGCCCAATTGGATATGCCCCATAGAATTTGACGGCAGATAAGAACCACTTGGCCCATCTAGTCTGCCCCATTTTTAAACACCCTTGTTGATCCTTACCCTTATCCTTGTTGATCCTTGTTACCCTTATTGATCCTTACTTTTTCTGAAGGATATCCTTATGTCTATCCCATGCGTGTTTAAATTGCTCTACTCTCTTAGCCTCTACCACCTCTGATGGGAGGCTATTCCACTTGTCCACTATCCTTTCTGTGAAGTAATTTTTCCTCAAATTTCCCCTGAACCTACCTCCCTCCAGTTTTAGAACATGTCCTCTTGTTCTAATACTTCTCTTTCTTTGAAGAATGTCTCCTTCCTTTACCTTGTTAAAACCCTTTATATATTTGAACATTTCCACAATGTCCCCCCTTTCCCTTCTCTGCTCCAAACTATACATATTAAGATCTTTTAGTCTTTCCTGGTACGTTTTGTGGTGTAGATCTTGCACCATTTTAGTTGCCCTTCTTTGTACAGTCTTTGTTATCATTATAGCTGATATCACTCGGCCCAGAAAGCAAGTTCCATTTGCTCCTGCTTGTAGCCAGGAATATATATATATTTATTCCCACATGAAATAAAACCCTTAGGTAACGTATATGAATCACTACGTGTTACTGGCCTTGGAGCAGAGGGCTCGATTCAGCCCCACTGACTAGATGCATTCGCTTGCTAGATGCGTATGCAAATCCGGCTAACAGCAAGACAGGCGATCGCACGGCAAGGCATTAGCTCGCCCAATATGTCTTGGCGTACAATCACTCTGTGTGCAGACGCCCACCAGCCTGTCTTAAGATGCCCACTTACGCACATCATCTCCAGGAAGTGTATGCAACCATCGGTAACAACGAGTACCATTGGATGCATTCGCAGCACTTGTGGTTGACCATAACCTACCGCAAGCACTGCAAGTGGTTCAATGTAAAATTCAGCCAAGTGACGTGTACTATGATGCTGCATCTTAATTATGCCTCTGAAACGGCACACCTGCGTTTGCACCTCCACTTCCCCGTTTCTAGCGGCCAGCCCATGTCACCAACCATGCGCAGTGAGCAAATGCTTCCCAATCGCTCGTACTGGTTCGCCCACATGCACTGCGATGCGTATGCATGCGCAAAATGCAAAACATCGGCTGGCTGCGTGCAAACGCATCCTATCGAGCAGGTCTGAATCGGGCCCAGAATACCATATGTGAGTCTGTATCTTGACCAGTGTTAGTAAATCTTAAAATACTATGGGGTCTATTTACTAAGCAGTGTTAGGAGAGAGAGTGAAAAGTGATAAGAAAGTGATAAGGTGCCAGCCAATCAGCTCCCAACTGTCATTTTTCAAATACAGCCTGTGAGATGATGTTGGGAGCTGATTGGCTGGCACCTTATCACTTCCTTATCACTTTTCACTCTGTCTCCTAACACTGCTTAGTAAATAGACCCCTGAATCACTATCACTCTTTGGAGGGTAATTATGACATCAGAAACCTGATCTTCCTATTTGTCTGTTAAAAAGATATCATGATTGTAAAATATTGTATGACCAGCAAGGCTATGAACATTTGTACAAATGTAAGGCGTTACACTTATGTTCATCATCCTAAGATATTAATTTTAGGTACCGTAGGATACTGAATACCTACTATTCAATAGTTGAGTCACATATTTGCTTATTGTACTGATCATTCCAACCTTATCAGTACTCCAGGTTATTGGAACTACATACAGTTGTGTCAGCAATAAAGAGTGAAAGATTAGAACAAATATAGCAATGCATCTAACGGGTGACTAGGACAGTTGACAGGTGCAATCAGTGTATGCATCGGTTTATAAATTACTAACGACCTGCTCCGGCTTTGCACAGGAGCAGTTTCATCTTGCCATAGCCCCCTGCATCTCATAAAAAACTACGCCATGTCACCACAGACCCTTGCATCTCAACACAATCCACTGCTTTTTACTCCTGCCTCCTGCATCTCACCAGTGTCACCACAACCCCCACCAAGGGGGGGTGACAAGGGCGGTCATCCCGGGGCCCCCACACTACAGCCCACGGGGGGGTTCTGTATACCTAGAACCCCCTCCCTGACAGACCAATTCCCCCCTTCACCGCACATAATGGGGGTGGAGCCAATACGGTAAGCATGTGGGCGGGGCCTAATGATGTGAGGTTCTCACCCCCATTAGCAACCTGCAGCTGCTGCATACAAATGTAAGTGTATCTTTGTACTGTTTCATTGTGTATCTACAGTATGTGTATGTGTTTATTTATTGTGATAAGGTCGGGGTAGTGGGTCCCTCTCCTGGGGTAAATGGACACCACCTTACACACAGCAGCCAGGAAACAGCACTCCAGTCATGGATTTTCGTGCAAGCTGGATGGTGCCAGTTTTTATTGTGCAATTTAAAAAATCAAATAAACAAAACATAAAATAAACCCTAGCCCGGCTGGGCACTAACTAGATAACAAGTTCCCTATCTAACAGAACACTAAACAAAATCCCTGTCCACAGTACCGTACCTTCTGGTTTACAGCCAATAGTGTCTCAGAGCAAGCTAACCTGCGGCCTGCTCTCCCAGGTATGAGACACTCAGCTACAACTGAACACAGCTTAAATCAGCCAGTTCCAGGTGTAAGCCCTAATGAGCCTGCTACCAGGCTGAAAGGCCCAAAACCTGGAGTGGCCTGTGGATGGAGCCCTCCCTCTCCTCACATCCACATCCCCAGGACCCAAAACTGGCTTTTCCAAAAGCCGATTCTCTGGTCTGTTTACAAATCAGACTTCTCCTAGTGGTTTTGAGAACACATAGGCCAAAAGCCTAGGACAAACATACCTGCCATTGACCACTTTACCAGTGCTTCTATCACATTATGTGTATGTGCTATTGTATATACAGTTAGCGTGTGTATACTGTGTATGTGTTGGTGTGTATATATATATTAATGCACAGGTTCTCAAACTCGGTCCTCAGGACCCCAAACAGTGCATGTTTTCCAGGTTTCCTCACAGAATCACGAGTGAGATAATTAGCTCCACCTATGGATCTTGTAAAATGCGTTAGAGAGTAATGAGTACACCTGTGCACCTGCAGGGTGACCTGGAAAACATGACCTGTGTGGGGTTCTGAGGACCGAGTTTGAGAACCACTGTGTTAATGTGTGTATTTGTGATAGTGTGTGTATATATACTGTGTAAGTGTGTGTTTGTAGGTGTTTATGTGTGTGTATACATTATATGTATGTTAGTATGTTATATATAATATATATGTTTGACACATATATATATGATATATATGTGTGCGTGCGTGTTTAACACGCATGGTGGGGGGTAGGGGTAGGCGCCATGTGGTGAGTGGAGTAGGGGGAGTAGGCTCCATGTCGAAAATCATTTGATGGTGTTTCGATGGTTATTTGTTTGTTTGTTTTTTATTCCTGATAGCTATGCCTCCCCTGGATCCTTCCTTTCTACTGTGTCTGCATCAGGGCATCTTCATGGGTTCATTGGAGGTTGTCTCATTCTCTGCCTGCCTCAGATATGACCCTGCTCAGTGCCTGACTCCCTCCCCTCCCTAGGCTGCAGCTAAGTAACAGGGCACATTGCTATCTCTGTATGGCTCTCACTGTCTCAGGGAGCCCTTGGCCCTGCAGCAGTCAGTCACTCACACAGTACAACTCAGTTTCAGATGCTCTCTTGCTGTTTCAGCACCCTGGTCAGCTCCTATACAGCAGTTTGGTGCAAGTTTTTATTTCTGTGACTTTCTTCACTAAAATCATCACTGCTCTGTTCACTTTTGTCACAGATGAAAGGTTCATACACCTAACCTTCGTCGACCAATGCTATATAGAATAGTGAAAACCCCTATCAATATCCATCAATTGGTTCAAGAGATTAGCCCTAAGGAACAGACAGACCCGTAAACTGGGGACTTTATTTTATATATCTAGAGATGATGGTTAAGCACAGAAGGGTATACGTTTTTTTAATTTAGGTGGTGACTAACTGTACACAGGTGTTATTATGCCCACTAGTTATAGGGTTAATATGGTCATTGTGGTTGGGTACAGCTGTGATTTCCTATTGCCTTCCTTTTTGCTCTTTTTTTACTTTTTGCAGTGAAATGCATGAATTCAATAGTTCTTGTTTTTCTACCTTTATTGCTTAAGTGTTGTAAATAATTCCTGGTGTGGTACTTCTCACCTCTGATCAAGGACTCCTTTTCTCAGTAATTTGTTTAGTACAATTAAATCTCCAGGCTGTATAGAGTGTCAATGTGCATCCAAGTCTTTGAGGAAGGAGTTCACAACCTGTTTATAATTCTATCATATATTTCCACTTCACTACTACTTTGTGGGTGGCTGGTTGTTTGTATCATTTGCATGAAACTGTACTGTGTAAGCTACTGTACACCTCGATCAGAGGAAATAACTTATGATAGCCCAAATCTGCACAGAAACTGAGCCAAAAGCTTTTTGCATCAATTTGCACAGTAGCTTTTGAACAGAGCCAAGCTTCAACTTACTTGGAGAATATGGGGTATATTTACTAAGCCTTGGATAGAGAAAAATTGAACGGAGATAAAGAAGCAGCCAATCGGCTCCTAAAGCAGCCCATACACGGTATCTATCAGTGTGTACCCTACTTTACTTCTTTTCCTTTGATCCCAACTGAATCTGATCCATAATATACAATCAGATCATTGCAGTTGGAACCCATTATGGTCTGAACTGGCATGGTGAAAACAGTGACCGAGTCAAAAGGACTGGAAAATTGCAATGCTTTGAGAATCGAGGATACACTAGGACATTTGACATCTGGGCAGGGCCACTAGAAGAGTTGGTGGTGGAAATCAGTGTTGCCAACTCTGATATGGAAAACAAGCAACTTATAAGTAAAAAACAAATCCAAAACAAGCCCAAACCAATCCTAAAAAGCCCAATAAAAAAGCCCAATTTATAGGGGTCTCTCTATGTCCTCACTCTCTACCTGCCTAACCTAATTTATTCCCCCTCTTCTCTAAACTAAATATTTCAGTTTATGCACAGCCTTACCTGCCTATATTGCTTTTCTCCCTTTACACCAGCCTCCATATTTTTACCTCCTCCTTCTTTTCATACCTCATTCCCAGACTTCAGCTGGGTACACACTTGCCGATGTGTGTATCCAGTGATGCGATGTCTGACCACGCAATATATATCGGGCAGTTGAAAAAATTGATCTGGGAGAGTATACATCTTAACATCTGAAACAGGTTAGATTGACAGTATAGATTCATGCATCCAATAAAGTAACGTGGGTTCTACACTAGGCCAACGGACTGGACGACCGATCCAATGATTGCTAAGGTTTATGCAGAAGTGATCTTAAGCAAACACACTTACAAATCGTCCGCCTGATCTGTCAGGCCAGCAGACTCCATTTGAATATGCCCGCCCACTTGTGATGTCATATTCAATGGATTCTGTGCCCAATATATTGTTTGGTCGTGTGTGCACAACCATTGATGTGACCACTATTTATGTATGAAATATCACATCTGCTGTTCACAGATATATTGTGTGTACACAATGGGCGATCACTGGGACAATATATCTTTTGTTGGCTGTACGAAGGATATATCGACCAGTGTGTGTGTACCCAGCATAATATTGTAAGTTGTCTATTTGGAGACACAAATTCAGTTTAATCAAAGGTTCCTGTAAATGAAATAGACTTTTGGTTTTACACAAAACAGAATCTATATTTACTGTATATATAGTATATACTTC
Source organism: Taudactylus pleione (assembly GCA_031769625.1). NCBI lineage: Eukaryota > Metazoa > Chordata > Amphibia > Anura > Myobatrachidae > Taudactylus > Taudactylus pleione. The sequence continues at coordinate 25,913,216 of JAUIMM010000039.1, read as the reverse complement.
ACTCACTCTTTGTTATTATCTCTTTCTGTTTTAGTCTTTTGTATTGTTATGAAGCCTTGACAATTGTACCGGAGTGGAACCGAAATGTTGGCAACTATGGATTCTGTGCATGCTAATAAAGCTTAAAGCATGTTTTGGACTTCAAAAGTCTGGCGAGTGCCTTTATCTTTGCATATAGTACATGTGACATCCTTTATCGTTGGGTTACCCACAGTTCAGTGGAAACTCTAAAGAAGCACCCCAGCAAATTACAAGATATACGGTGTGAGTGCTGGACCACGGATACCATATATATATATATATATACACAAGATATATACTGTATATACACATATATATATATGTATATATATATATATATATATATGTGTGTGTGTGTATACACATACACACATTATAACAATTCTGATAGTGCTTCTGAAACATTATTGAGGTAGGAGTCCCCTCTGGGTAATCTACCACATTAGAGCTGTTTCATCCCATTGTTTTATCCTACCTTAATGTAATATATCTTTTACAAGAGCCTCACAGTTTTCTTATTCAATATGCAGAGCCCCTGGGTCTCGCCAGACTGTAGAATTTCAAAATGATAAGTAACACGCAAAACAATCAGTCACTTCCTATGCTATACTGTACCTGACACATTCAATCACCCTGAGTAAGGACCTGCAAGTATTCTACACTACGCATTGAAGGCACTGAGATTAGTCTTCACACCCATATGGACACTAACTTCACTGCGAAGGCTTTGTAGGAACATCCAGTAAGCGTTCAGTGGAACACAAGAGAGAAAAAAGCCAAGATATAATGCCAGGTGCGCTTATTGGATCCAATAATTTTCTAAGAATAATCCTCTGTAAAATATATAATTAAAACATAAGTTTTATTAGTTATTTGTTAAAAACTATATATATATCTCTTGTCCAGATTTTGGCGAAATATAGTAAACATTTTTTAAAGATATTTATAATAGAAAAGATGTTTGTTGAAAATATAAAAAAAGTGATTAAGATTTAAAATAAATTCCTACTGTCTTCGGACTAATTAACATCTATTGTTCACCTTCCCGAATTAGATGTTATAATATAAGTGAATACTATCAGAGAGCAATGTTACAATTATTATATTGCTCCGTATAGTTTATTTTAGCATTATTCGAATTAGCTTATTAATAAACAAATTATATAATAATTCTAATAATATTTCACAGAGATGGAGCACCTAGGGAGTTAATATCCCAATGTTGAGAATAATATACTTGGAATGAATCCGTTTCAATTCACTGACATATTTATCTCCTTCCTACTTTCATAGCTGATTGTTTAATTTTGTATCTTTCTGCTATGTTACATTATACAGTAGTGTTTCTTTTCAATAGAGTAACAATGTAGTTCAGTACACAATCCTATTCTGAGATCCTGTAACTAGATTTGATTCAACGACACATGCTTCTCATTCCTACCTTTATAGCTTCATTGTTAAACTTGATATGTAACCGTTGAATCGCAGAGTGGTCTTTCTTTATATTACAGTAACAATTAACAATTAAGTTATATTCACAGCCCTGGATTGTAACCTTGTGACTGGATTTATGGGAGATGTCGTGCAAACCAGTCAGTTCCTGTGTATTATTAATTCTATCAACATAGATGAGAATATTCCATTTAAATTCTGGGGAGCGTTTATCATTTCTGCACTTTCAGCTAGTAGGTGCTTCTGTGTCACTCATTGTCAGTGGCGGTTCTAGGGGCGGGCTAATAGGGCCGTCGCCCAGAGCGCCGGCCCCTAGAGGGCGCCACTGAATCCCCAGAAAAAAAAAAATCCCATAAGAAAAAAAAAAATCCCAGGTCCAGTCCCCCCCGAGCTAGCCGCCGCAGGGAGGCTCCATTTGCCGGGCGCCCACTGATATTTGATATCAGCGGGCACCCAGCTCCCTCCCTGCAGCAGCAGCCGAAAGCCGGAGCTCACTCCTGAGCTCCGGCTCCCGCAGAGAGCACTATGGGAGGGACGTCATGACGTCTCTCCCTTAGATCCGTGCTGGAGCCGTGGACAGACCGGACGGCAGCGGACACCGGAGCGGGGCCTAAGGTAAGTATTGTGTTTGTATTTCAAATGTATTTTTTCTTTTTCAGAAGGGAGGCATGGAGGCATAGCTATAGGGGGGCATTGCTGTAAGGGGGCATGGCTATAGCGGGGCATTACTACTGGGGGCATGGCTATAGGGGGCATTACTACTGGAGGCATGGCAATAGGGGGCATGGCTATAGGGGGGCATTACTACTGGGGGCATGGCTATAGGGGGCATGGCTATAGGGGGGCATTACTACTGGGGTTATGGCTATATGGGGGATTACTAAAGGGGCATGGCTATAGGGCATTACTACTGGGGGCACGACTATAAGGGGGCATTAAAATAGGGGGCATTACTTCTGGAGGCACTTCTATAGGGGGAATTACTACTGTAGGCACTACTATAGGGGGCATTACTACTTTGGGTACTACTATAGGGGGAGCTACTAACGTGTGCACTACTATAGGGGGCATTACTACTGTGGGCACTACTATTGGGGGCATTACCAATGGGGGCACTACTATAGGGGACTTTACCAATGGGGGCATTACCAATGGGGGCATTACCACTGCAGGCACTACTAATGAGGACACTGCATGGGGGGCACCACTACCAGGGCCATTGTGTAAGGGGCACCACTGCTGTGAGCATTCTATAAGGGGCACCACTACTGTGAGCATTGTATTAGGGGCACTAATACTGTGGGCATTGTGTACAAGGCGCACTAATTTGGGCATTGTGTAAAAGGGGCAGCACTGTGTGTCATAACATGAATATGGGACTAATGTGTGGCGTGATTTGAATTGGGGATACTGTATTATAAAGGTAATTACTGCGTGTGGCATAATGTGTTATAAAGGGCATTACAGCATGTGGCATAAATGTGTTATAAAGGGCATTACTGCGTGTGGCATAATGTGTTATAAAGGGCATTACTGTGTGTGGCATAATGTGTTTATAAAGGGCATTACTGTGTAAGGTGCATTACTGCACATGGCAATTACTCGCCATGAGAGGAGAGCTTGGGGGAAGCCCAGCACCTTCATAAGTGCTGGGCACGCCCCACAGTGATTAATTGGGGGTGTTCCGCAAGGACATGCACCCTTTCTGGAAGCATGTGCGCTTTCAGCATGCGCAGAAGAACGCCATCTAAAAAAGTAAATTTTTTTGGGTTGGGGCGCAACTGTGAACTTTCGCCCTGAGCTCCACAATGTCTAGAACCGGCCCTGCTCATTGTCACTGGATAAATGTGTACTAGTGTCCCTTCTATGCTTTATTATATAACAACCGATAGAGTATATTTCACATATCATAGGATGTTGCCCTATGATTTATAGGGAGTGCAATGCGGTCAGGCTTATCTTCGCATGCTTTCAATTCATCATGCCCTCATTGTATATAAATAAATGCTCCTTATAGCCTCCGTAAATATCACTGTCGGGAATGAGTGCTCGGTGCTTTAATCAGGGCAGGCTCCAGGGTTTGGAGCACCCTGTGCCGGTCTTTGAGAAGGTGCCCTAACAACCGATTTTGGGGGCATGGCCTAATTAACATAGGTCACGCCCCCTGTATGACGTTATTTGGAGGCGCGCCTCCAAGTACCGTCAGGCTGGGGATAAAGCCCAGCACTCCATCACTGGCTGGGCTTCCCCCAGGCATCCATTCACACTCCGGGGGCACTCCGGGGGTCCGGCACCGCCGCACAGCTGCGGCGGTGGGGGTCCCCAACCTCCCAATTTGACCACCCTTGGGCCACTTCCCGCTGAAATTGAGATGCTGGAGAGGGGTGCCACCCTCAACGGGTCGAACACCCCTAGAGCCGGCCCTGGCTTCAATACATAAGATGCAAGTTTAGCATAATGTTGCTAGATCCGACGGTAGCATGGATCAACATCCACAAATAAAGATGCTCTTAAAAAGGGAAGTTACATAGAGGCTGATTCTGAGGCCAGACAAAGTGGCTGTAGTTGTGGGCAGTTGTGAGAGCCTGATTTACTACTTTATGCTAAAGCAAGTACAGTATCTGTTCAACTAATGCGGGGGTTAGTGCTTGTGCTAGCGGAAATCAGTGCCACCTATTGGTTTTAGGCTGGCTGCCACAACCATCATCATCATTATCAGGGACGGCCCCAGGTCTACTAGTACCCTGTGTGTGAAATTCTGGAGTCTGACTCCCCCACCCCTTCCTGATCCAATTATATCTATTATCAGTGGTGCCACTATGGGAGTTCATGGTTTGTAGGCCGCGAACGGGTGTCACTCTCGGAGGGGGTGACACCAAAATGCCAGCTCCTCCTCAGTGACATGAGCCCGGTGTTGCAGTGTGACATTCTCCTGCAGCACTCGGCTTCTGTCACAGAGGAGAAGCCAAAAGTGCAGGCACTAGTCTCCAGGGGCAGCCCAGCATCTCTACAGATGCTGGGCACGCCCCCAGCGTAATGTAATCGGGATTTCCATGAGGCCACGCCTCCTTTATGTTAGGCCAGGCAGGGGGCTTTAAAGCCATACCGTCTATAATTAAAGCCCCCACATTAAAAAAGAACAAACACACACTCATTGTCCCCGACATGAAAAAAAACACTCACACATTGGCCCCCACAGGGAAACACACACACACATAGGCCCCCTCATGAAAACAAAAAACACATTGGCCCCACATGGAAAAAAAACCCACACACATTGGCCTCACAGACAGAAAAAACACACATTGGCCACCACAGGGAAAAACACAAACACATTGGCCCCTACAGGAAAAAAATAAAACACATTGATTCCACAATTGCCCCAACAGGAAAAATAAGTACATAAATAAAACATATATTGATCCACAGGAAAAGCATAAAATAAAGCACATTAATTCAATGATTGCCCCACAGGAAAAACAATAAGACATACATTGGTTCATTGCTCCCACAGCCAGAAAAAAAAAAGAAACATTGATTACTTTTAATTTTTCACCCAGCCCCTTACAGAAGACTGAGTGATCTCATCTCACTTACTGGACTGGAGAGCTAATTGTATGAGACCAGCTTCCCGACCAGTTAGTGCCTCCACTCACTCCAGAAAGTCCAGCGAGTGCCTCCCTCCAGAGAGTCCAGACCAGACCAGTGGGTTGGAACTTGCTCCCACTCCCTCTCCTCACTCAGGCCCTCAGCAACTCACGTCTGTCCTCAACTCCCAGCACCTTATCACTGTCCTCAGCCCCTCATCACCGTCCTCAGCCACCAGCACCTAATCACCGTCCACAGCTCCTCCTCACTATCCTCAGCCCCTCATGCAGAGGTGCAGCATGTGGCCAGGTTGCCGGGAGTGCATGCGTGACACGGCGCCCCCCCAATGTGTCAGGGAGGAGACGTGTCCAGCATGTGGGGTTAAATTAAAGGGAAATAAAAGTAAACATTTGGGGCAGTATAGAATTGGGGCATGGAGGGCTAGATATATATTCCAATTCCACTAATAAAATCCAGTTTTGTATATATGCAATAAAAATACCTCACCTGTATGGTGGTTTCTCAGCAACACCAGACCCCTGTCACACCACCCCTCTGCCACACCAGCCCCCTATAACACCACCCCTCGGCCACACAAGCGCCCTGTCACACCACCCCTCTGCCACACCACCCTTCTGCCACACCAGCCCCCTATCACACCAACCCACTGCCACACCAGCCCCCTGTCACACCACACCACTGCCACACCAGCGCCCTGTCACACTACCCCTCTGCCCCACCAGCCCCCTGTCACACCACCCCTCTGCCACACCAGCACCCTGTCACACCACCACTCTGCCACACCAGCCCCCTGTCACATCACCCCTCTGCCACACCACCTCTCTGCCACACCAGTGCCCTGTCACACCACCCCTCTGCCACACCAGCCCCGTCACACCACCCCTCTGCCACACCAGCGTCTTGTCACACCACCCCTCTGCCACACCAGCCTTCTTTCCTAGCCCCCTCAGACTTACCTTCTCTTCAGCGTGCATGCTCCTCTTCCTGTTCCTCGCTGTGGCATGAAGAGAGACGCAGTGGGTGAGCCACACATGCGCAAAAGGCGCATGTTAGTGATCCTGCTGGGACCTGGTGCCCGACAGCTGTTGGATGACTGCAGCTATGACAGCCTGCCCTCGCTACGCCCCTGCCCTCATCACCGTCCTCAGCCCCTCAGCACCATTCTCAGCCCCTCATCACTTCTGAGTAAGAAACTGTAAGTATTTGACACTATACTGCTCCCACTATGGGGTGGCGCCCCTGTGTGGCCACTCAGCTGGAAGTTTATTTTTTACAATTGATGTTTTTTTCCTACACTAATTGAAGCCTAAAGGGTCACGCATGCACGTACTCTTTCAGACTGGTCCAGCAAATGGATAGTAACTTAATCCTACCACTCTGGCTGCAATTGCTGCTGCAGCGATATTCTATTGATAAGTTGCAGCAATAGGTCATTGATTTCAAAAATTTACCTTACAGCCCCATATTAAAAAACAGACCCCTGTGTCCTTGTAGAAAATATAGGCTGCTAATACAAACCTCACAATTCATCTTACAAGAACAGTTGTAATACTGAGGACTTAACTGTATACTTTGCTTGATACTTAGCAGTATAGCAGGGTTCGGAATATTATGTCGACATAGTTATGTCGACAATGAAATTGTCGACATTTACCATATTGATACTGAAAATGTTTTGATAATGTGCTTCTGTGGTCTATCCCTAACACTAACCCTAATGTCGAGATTTTGACAATGTTGCCATTTCAAATGTTGACTTCTGTCCATGACAACATTTCCAGGTGTTGACATTTATGATATCTACATTTTCACCATGTGAACATGATAACTATGTACACTCTAGTGTTGATATTATGAATGTCAACAGTCAATGTCAACTTCATGAATGCATACCATAAAGGTGGAATCGGCATGATTCCCGGCAGCGCCTGGCCAACAGCAGCAGAGTTCCTGGCAGCAGAAGCCCGACAGCGCTGGAAATCCAGATTGTGGATAGGTAATTACTAACTAACCTAACATAACCCCCTAACCCTCCTTAGGGGTGCCTAACCCTAACCTCCCCCTCAAGTCCCTAACCCTAATCCCCCCTCTAAGTGCCTAACCCTAACCCCCCCCCTTCCCCGCTGCCTAAACCTAAGGGGGTCAATCAGACCCACTCGCGAGCGGCAGTACGCTCGCAAGTGGGTCGATGTTCCCCACTGCGCATGCGCACGACGGAGGCTCCCTCGTGCGCATGCGCGAGACCCGGGGAGCGACGGGCTTTCCATCGCTCCGGGTCTCGCACCAAAGGGGGCGTGCTGTCGATGTTGATTGACAGCACGCCCCCTTTGGTGGGCGTGCCGGGTGCGTGGCGACCAGACGGAGGCGTTCCCATGGGAACGCCTATTGTCTGAAGCCGGCCCCACTGACATCACTAGTGATGTCAGTGGGAGTGATTTTGGCTCTGATAGAGCCAAAATCACTCCAGGGCTTGTGGCAGGGAGACCCTACCGCAGGGTCTCCGTCGCAAGCCCAATGGTCGCGATGGTCAAGACCATCGCGACCATCATCATGTACGCTCGCATATGCTGTGGGTGGTCACCCACAGCTATACGAGCGGCCAGGAGGCCGCTCCATTTTCATGGAGGAGGGCCCTGATTCAGAGCGAGCTCTCTGGTCAGAGCGTTCAGCTCTGAATCATGCCCTAAGTCTCCCGGGGGGTGCCTAACCCTAAGTCCCCCCGGGGGTGCCTAACCCTAACCCTCCCTCCCCCTAGCCTAACCCTAACCCTCCTGGGGGGTGCCTAACCCTAATTTCACCCCGGGTGCCGTAAACCTAACCCTTCCCTCCCGCGGCTGCCCGCTCAAGGTTCCCGGCATCCCTTCGATCGGGATGCCGGCATCCCTTCGATCGGGATGCCGGGAGCTTGTCTCCCGGTATCGGGGAAATGTCAGGCATCTACATCTAGACGCCCGGCATTTCATCCCTCGCCGGGATATGACATTCCGGAAGCCGGCTGCCGGTATTAAGGCAGCCGGCTTCCCGATTGTATACCATAAAGGTTATCACCCTGGCTACTATAGTTACCTCATTTGGAATGACAAATCTGGGCGCTAGTCTTTGACTGGTTGTGCCACCTAACAAGGAAGACCGTATGAGGTGATTTATCAAAGCTTGGAGAGAGATAAAGTGGATAGAAATAAAGTACCAACCAATCAGCTCCTAACTGTCTTGTTAGGAAAATAACAGCAGCTCATTGATCTGCAATATATCTCTCTCCACCTTATCTCTCTCTAAGGTTTGATACATCTTCCCCTATGAGTTACTAGCGGCAACAGATTTTAAACATCTGTTCCTTTTGCTCATAACTGGATTATCCCGATAAGACTTGAAATACGGTGTTGCTCAAGTACAGTCTGTGGCTGACAGTGCCCATGAAACATTCTGAGGATAAATGAGAAGTGATTGCCACTGTCAGTGTTAAACAAATATTGTTTCTGTTTCCCAGCATTCTGAATTAAAATTTACCAGAGTCAAAAAAGGGGGCAGTGGATTTTCAGTTCTTCCAATTGAAGCCACATTTTCTCTGTTTAGCGGATTGGCATAAAATATAGCTCTGTAATAAAGTCTGTCTGTTCGTGTATTTGCGCTGATGAGATTATCTGCCATTTTTTATACAAATAAATAGGCGAATAATTCTGCATACTATGAAATCCCTTTATTTTGCCGTTTATTTTGCAGCAGGAAAACTAGATATACTGCTGCTATTAGATCATTTTAAAGACCTAAACTTGAGTTTTTATGCGTAGACGGTAGTGAAGGACTTGATTAATATGTCTAATTACTCTGCTAGTTCAGAACTGCGTTATTGGTGGCCTGTAAAAGAGAACTAGACATGCCTGCTGTAACGGAAAGTAAGAAACAGTTGCAAGCTTCTTCGCATCGGGGAGCTGAACTATTATAGTATGTCTTGCCCTATGGTGGTAAACGGGTTAATTAATTACTTTGCAAAATGGTCAAACATTCACATGCATTAGATTAGTAAATCTGTCAGACTGCCATTATACAAACCATCCTGTGGTCCGGCTGTCCTGCTACTACATTTGCTGTGGTATGCACTTATGTTCAATAGAAGCTATTATCCACAAGCGCAGTTTGATAATGCAGTAGTGTATTTGGTTATTTGTATACAGTATGGTCATATTAAACCGTCGCATTAGAAAAACAATGTTTTAGATGTCTTTTAAAGACACACAGGGCCTGATTCAGAATTGCATGCTTGGAAATAAATGTGGATAGCCATCTGTATTCAGAGTTGCACACATCTAGGCAACCACACTGCCCCCATCTGTTCGCTGATGGAAGTAGTCATCACAATACGCCCTCTGCACACCTGTCCCAGTTGCCACCCAGTTACATCGACTCACCCACAAGTGGAGTTGCAGCTGAGATACGTACTTTGAATCGCCTGTAGTTGCTCAAAGTTGCGTACGCAGCCTCTGGCACCTGCGCAGTTACTAAACAGGAGATCTGTATGCAGAGAGTACTGGCGTGCAACTCTGATACAGGGATTACTAACCCTATTTTTTTTTTTTTAATCGTTTATTAGATATATAGAGACAAACAACAAAACTACATAGCAAAAAACATTGAGCTATATATAAAGAGAAAATAGTACATATACAGAGAGAAAAAATCACATTAAAATTAAAAATAAACAAAGTAGGCGACTTAATAACAGTTCTTCAACAATATCAAAATTGAAGAGGATAACAGCCTAAATATCAATGAAAATATTGAAAGTACATGTGATAGAAGATAAAGTAGAACAGTAGGATATTTGAGGAAAAGGAAAGGGGAGAAGGTGGGGAGGGGAAGGAGGTAGTATAAGCGAACCAGGGAGACACACAAAAAAATAAACAGGAGTGTAATTATGGATCACGGTTCAGATGAGTACCAGGGAGACCATACTGAGTGAAACTTATCCACTGTCACGGTCAGAGTTTCTCAGCATGATGGTCACCAGGTATTACCTGTGAGGTCGTTGTGGCGGATGGGTCTCTGGCAGCGGTGCTGGTGTTTGGCAAGGGGCATTGGCTGCGCGTGGTTCTGTGTGGACACATTGTCACTAGGCCTGGTGAGGTCTGGCAGTGTTTCCGTTCCGTTGGCATGGGCGCCGCCATCTTGCCTGTGGCCATGTGATTCCAGCTGTCCAATCCTGGTAGGTCATGTGGTCATTCCAGCCAGTCACAGCGTGGCACTGAATATTTAGGAAGGTCCAGAGCCTTCCTTCCTTTGCCAGTGCAATGTGTTTCTTAGCTGCGGCTGAGAGAGAGTATCTGTGCCTTACCTGTCTCCAAGCACTACTAGCCTGAACCTTGCCTGCTTCAACCTGCTGGACTTACCCTGCACCCTCCATCTACCTTTTCACCTGCCTGAGTACCTGAACCTGCTGTTTCCCTGTACCTTGCCTCCATTCACTCCCAGCTGGACTTCATTACCTCTGCCTGCATTCTGTTACAGATCACCATACCTGCATTCTGTTACAGCTCCCCATACTTGTATACTAGACTGTTCCTGCCTGTCACTATCTGGACATCCTCCCATTAACCCCCACTACAGTTATCAAGCGCACTTTAGTGCTATACCTGGACTTTTTCATTTGCTATTCCCATGTCTTCTAAACCACTTATTTAAAACTCCACTTTTTCACTTAAGTCTGCTTCTGTGTCTGCTCCTATCACCACCCCGGGTCCACAACAAAATCAGAACCTCACATCCACTGTATTATTCAAAAGACTAGTAGTGTACTCCATCTTAGATACAAACCAGATTCTGTTCAGGAGTTCCTTACGGGTTGGAGTATCTGTTTTTTTCAAATTACATGCTAATTGATATTTGGCTGCACAGGAGATGTGTATGATCAGTTTGTTAGTGTTTTTGGATGTCTGGTCAACTGTGGCACAAAGTAATAGGTTGGCAGGGGAGAGAAAGAAAGGTAGGGCTAAAGCTGACTATATAAGGGAGCGGACAATGTTCCAGAATGGAATCATTTTGGGGCAGGTCCACCAAGTATGAAAAAATGTGCCAACTTGGACGCATTGCCTCCAACACATGTCAGAAGTGTTAGAAAACATTTGATGGAGGCACTTATCTAAGTACAATCTAGTAAAAAATTTATATATAATTTACTCGGCTAGCCACACAAAGAGAACATTTGGAAATAGCGAGACATATTGTTTCCCAAGTATCATCGCCCAATGGATGTCCTAAATCTGCCTCCCATGCAAGTTCGTGTATAGAAAGTGAGGGGAACTCCAATGTCAAAATAGAATGGTAAAGAAAGGATATAGTACCCCTGTCAGCAGGTCGGTATATGCAAAGTCTTTCTATAGGAGAATGATTTCGAGGCGGGATAGCAGAAAGCGAAGAGGTAACAAAACAGCGAATTTGAAAATATTGGTAGTGGGAGTAGTTGGGGATGCCATGTTTTTCCTGGATATCACCAAAACACCGTGGGGCGAATTGTCCTACAATGTGACGGAAGCGAGTAATACCTGCCACTGACCAGACAGATGCCATGGTGGGTTAGAGGCCTGACGGGAAAGTAGGATTGTTCCAAAAGGGGGGTCTGAGGTGACGGGTATGTGGAAAGAGCAAATTTTTGTTATGGTTATCCCATACGGAGAGTGTCATAGCTATTGCTGGGGTTGAGAGGGCGGTCCGAGGTCTGTGTTTGCATGGTAGTCAAGGTAGATGAGTGATTGAGTCCACACCCACCAGAGCAAGGTCAACCCAGCGTTTAGAAAAATTAGAAGTATGTCAAGCACCCATTTGACTCAAACGAGAAGCATTATAGTACCGTAGGAGCATAGGTAACCCCAATCCCCTGTCAGAGGATCATCTGGCTAAAATATCTCGTCGTATGCAGGATTTTTTATGGTTCCAGGTAAATTTGCAGTACAAAGATTGGAGTAGATTAAGAACTCGGGTTGATATCGCAACCGGAAGCGTCTGAAACAAGTACAGCAATTTTGGTAGAACATTCATCTTAATAGCATTTATAAGCCCAACCCACAAAATAAAATAGGTCCTCCATTGTAAAAGATCACGTTCAACTGACGTGAGCAAGGGAGAGTAATTCTTTTATATAGACGGTCATATGTTTTGGTGATATTGACCCCAAGATATTGCAAGGAGTCTTTCCTCCAATTGAATAAAATATTTATTTGCAACAGTTGTTTCAGACTCCCCGAGAGGTGAAGAGGGAGAGCTTCATATTTGCTATGGTTAATTTTGTAGCCCGACAAATCTCCATATATGGATAATTCACAAAATAAGGTTGAAAGAGAGGTGAGCAGTTTAGTCAAAGTGAAAAGAACATCATCGGCAAATAAGGAAATAAAATATTGAGAGTCTCCAACAGCCACACCGGCAATATTGGGATTGTTACGTATTCTCCTAGCCAGTGGTTCTATAATGAGTGCAAAAATAAGGGGCGATAAAGGGCATCCTTTTCGCGTCCCATTGGTTATAGAAAAAGGATCTGAAAGTAATCCCCCAGCAAGAACAGCAGCAGAAGTATTAAGGTAAAGGGCCTTAATGGCCTGTTAGAATTTACCCCTAAAACCAAAAGCAGTAAGCGTGTGCATCATAAATGGCCAGGAGACCCTTTCAAAGGCCTTCTCCGCGTCTAGAGCAAGCACAAGAGAAGGAAGTTGGTGTGTATTTATATAGTGAATAATGTCCACTGTACGTCTGATGCCTGCCTAAACGGGACAAAGCCCATCTGATCGGGGTGAATAAGGTTGGGTAATAGGGGATTGAACCTAATTGCAAGGATTTTAGCGATCATTTTCAAATCAGCATTAAGTAGTGAGATACAGTAGGTCGATAATTAGAAGGGATGAGAGGATCCTTATTTGGTTTGGGAATGACCGTGATGGTGGCTTTGATAGTAGATGGGTGGAAGGTTTCACTATCTAGAATTTTGTTAAACATCTCAGTTAGGTGTGGGATTAAGGAGGCTTGGAACGTTTTATAGTAGGATATTGGGAATCCCTCAGGGCCAGGTGCTTTGGAGGGTTTTTGTGTTTTAGGGGCATTACGGGGTTTCCTCCTCAGTAATGGGAAGTCCAAGCATTCCCGCCACCTGTGGGTCAATACAGGGAAGACCACAGGAAGAAATGTATTCAACGGTTTGTAAACTGATATTGGGGTCCGCAGTGGTTGAGTCTGAGAGGTTATACAATTGGTCATATTATTGAGAGTCACCAGTCCCATCTCGTAGGGCCGGCATGTCAGTTTTAGCTTTCCGTGATTTTAACCTGTTGGCCAATAATGTGTCCGCTTTATTACTCTTTTCATAACAACGCTGATTAAGCCAGCGCAGGGATTTCTCAGCTTTTTCAGATAGAAGGGCGTTAAGGTCGCTTCTAGCTGATGTAAGTGTTTCAAAGAAAAGGAAATGGATTGCGTTTGTGGGAAGTTTCTAAACGCTTAACTTCCTCAGTCAGAGGAAGAGCCAGTTTAAATTTATGCTCCTTATTTCTATAAGAAGCGTAGCTAATAATGTGTCCTCGGACAACGGATTTATGGGCCTCCCAAACCAAAGGTGAACAGGGGGAATTTGCTGCATTAATAGAAAAATAATCAACCAGTGTGGACCTAAGTTTATCTTGAAATTGTGGTATATTCAAAAGGGTTTCATTTAATTGCCAAGAGGGTCTAGATGAAGGTTTTTCGGGGAGATCAAAAGTGGTTGCGAGGATAGAGTGGTCCGACCACTTATTAGTTATAATAGATGAGTCTATTAAGTGTCTGGAAGCTACTAACCCTATTTTTTATTGAACATTTGTATTTATTCAATTTAAGGTGTAAGAGATGATTGTACCACATTTTTCCTTTTGCAGGTATTTTCCTAGCTTACAAAACTTGCTTAGAGAGCCATTAATTTTGTCATACAGTATCTCCTCACATTACGCTGGCAAGCAGTGTGGAAAGAGCTGGTGATGCATTACTTTTCAAAGGACTTGTATTGGGTTTATAAATATTTATCCTTACAACCTCGCGGACAGTGATTCATCTTTCACAGATTGCATGTTATACAACAGACAGCACCATAAGAGGGCAATTTTATGCCTTGTGCTATCCCTACTGCCAAATACTGTATACACGCAGTCACACCAAGGGGACAGGTCTGCTGGCACCAGGAAGAAGAGGACTAAGTAGAGCATCCCAAGTATCTTCTAGGTAGCTTAACAGGCTGCAGGGTGTGTGTGTTCTGGGCAGCTCTGCTGACTGCAGGGTGCCATTCCAGGCAGCAATGGTGTTGCCCCTGGGCCCTGCCGGCGCACACCTAGTTACAAGGGTTGGCAACCTCCAGAACGAGTGCCAGATGTGGTACAAGGAACAGTTTTAAGCAGTTGCAGGGTGGGTTCTTCAGCGCAGTCTAAAACTGGCAGTTTTAGCCAAAGGGAGCTAGCTGACACAGGAGTCTGGGGGTAGGCAAATCCAGCATGCCTGTCAAATGCACAGAAACCCAGCTGATCTCAGGTGAGTTTAGCAATACCCGCAGGCAGCACTTACCTAATAGGCCAGAGGCAATTTGCAACATGTTGGGTTTGAATATGGCGGTTTGGCAATGATTTTCCAAAAATGTTGCCTTTATCATATCAGGGGTTTTTAGGCCCAAAAACACACTGAAAAGCCACATTTCAACAAAATTACTGTTTTCATAATTTTACCTTAAAAAGCTATGGGTTGTAAGGAGGAATGGCTTAGTGGAATTATACCATTTTGGTGGACCTGTGGGTCTGGTCAGATTTAGGAGTTCAGGATATGACTATTACAGACAGCATGCATAGTGTCACGATCCGTTGCAGTACCACTCTCCTACCAGTAGGGCTGCTCTCCCCAGTGGTGCCTTACAGCACATTCCAGCCGACCTACTCCTATGGCCTGTCTGACTTCCTGTAGCTAGGGTTGATTGCCTTATTTTAGCAGCTGTGGGCTGCACCTGTGACTCCTTTAAGTAAAGCTTAAACCACAATGCTTCATGCCAGAGCTTTGGTGTCAAACTTGTGGTCTCAGACTCTCCATGTCATGCTCCTGTACCCCACTTACCTTGTTGGCTTTGCTCCTGATCTCTCTGTGTTGCCATTCGATGGCTCCCAGTGTCCTCCCGAATACCTACCCAGCATCACTTCAGTATTCAAGTTATTTTTCTGTTCATCTGCATTCCTCAGTGTTATCAGGGACATTACTCTTATCTGCATTCCTGCTCACCTATATTCACCAGTGCAATCCGGGACATTACAATTATTGCATTCCTGTCCATCTGCAATCCACATTGTCAGTGGCGGGCTGGGCCGGGGGGCAGGGTGCCATGTGCCCCCCGGGCCGCAGCGTCATGCGGGCCGCAGGCCACGGTGCAGACTGTGTCACTGTGACACAGCTGCACTGCGTGTGTAGCGCTGACCGGACGGAGTTCGGTCAGCGCAACACAGCACAAACACACAGCCGCCGGAGCCGGCAGCTGTGTGTTTGCTTTAGCAGCTGATGAGAGTCAGACAGACTCTCATCAGCTGCTGCTCCCACTGCCAGAGCCGGACATCTTCCGGCTCCCGCAGTGGGTAAAATGGGAGTGAAGCATCACTCCCATGACGCGTCACTCCCATAATGCAAAGCGGCGGACGGAGGAGCTGATCTCGGCGGCGGGACCAGGAGCGGGTGTCAGGTAAGTGTTTTTTCTTTTTTAGTTTTTTTTTATTATGTCTCAACTGCGGGGGGGACTCCTGGGAGCACTATAAGGGGGGGACTCCTGGGAACACTACAAGGGGGGGACTCCTGGGAGCACTACAAGGGGTGGACTCCTGGGGGCACTACAAGGGGGGGACTCCTGGGAGCACTACAAGGGGGGGATTACTGGGGGCACTACAAGGGGGGGACTCCTGGGAGCACTACAAGGGGGGGACACCTGGGGGCACTACAAGGGGGGGACTCCTGGGAGCACTACAAGGGGGGGACTACTGGGAGCACTACAGGGGGGGAATACTACTGGGGGCACTACAAGGGGGGGACTCTTGGGAGCACTACAAGGGGGGGACTACTACTACTGGGGGCACTACAAGGGCAGGACTACTACTACTGGGGGCACTACAAGGGGGGTACTACTACTGGGGGGGACTACTACTAGGGGCACTACAAGGGGAGGGGACTACTACTAGGGGCATTGCATAGGGGGGAGGGGACTACTACTAGGGGCACTACATAGGGGGGAGGGGACTACCACTGGGGGCACTGCATCGAGGGACCACTGCTGGGGGCTCTATCTAAAGGGCAATAGTGGGGGTACTGCATAGGGGGAAGACTACAACTGGGGCCACTATTTAAGGGGCACTGCATAAGGGTTACCACTACTGGGGGCACTATATAAGGGGCTTACTACAGGGGGCACAAGGGGCACTGCATAGTGGAGATCACTACTGGGGGCACTACTCAAGGCCTGCATAAGGGTGTCCTCCTGTGGCACAGGGTGGCACTGCATATGGGCACTACGACAAGGGGCTGCCCCATATCTTTATTTTTACCTTACATTAATCCCATATGGACCTGCCTCCTCCCTAGAACACTTGAGGGGGTGGGGGGGGCGCCCCAGCACGCACGTTCTTTCGAGCACCCTGGCTACATGCTACTCCTCTGCCAGGGCCGCCTGCATGCATTTGCCCCCCAGGCTAAAAGTTGCCAGCCAGCCCCTGCACATTGTTATCAAGACATTACTATTATTGCGCTCCTGTTCATCTGCATTCACCAGTGTTATTGTGGAATTTACTGTTATTTGCATTTCTATTCACCAGTGCAATCAGGGACATTACTATTAGTTACAGTAGACCCAGTTAACATGAGAATCAGTCTGCTCACTCTGGGTTCTGCACTCTGTCGTGTGTGCCTTGTCAAGTACCAGTTTTCAGTTCCGTGCATCAGGTTCCAGTTCTGAGTTCCCTGCATCAGGTTCCAGTTCTGAGTTCCCTGCATCAGACTCCAATGATATCTGAAAACCTGTACCTGTATTGCTCTAGCATGTTCCAGAGACATCCTAAAAACCAGCTCCTGTTTCCAAATGTACCTTCCATATTGTACTTATGAAATCTGGAACTGCCTCTGAAACTAGATTGTTAACCTGTGTCTCCAGCCTGTTTACACTTCTGCACTGTATCCCATGTGTGAATAAATATTGTTGCTTCACACCTACACTGGTGGCCAAAATTGCGGACACATTTTAAAATTTGAATGTTTTTCAACTTTGAATGCTTATAAAAACTGTTTCACTTCACGCAGTGCAATAATTCATATATCAAATGAAAGGAAATGTAATGCTGCATTCAACACAATGAACAGAGGTCAATTATTTGCATTACAAGGGAAGTTATGCTACTTTCAGTCAGACAAAGAAGCACAGATGCATGAGATTCAAGAAGCGGATTGTAGTAACAGCTACTACCAGCCAATCAGAACCGTTGTTCTGAGGACCAATCAGCTGTCGCTTATGAGCAGGTGCAAGGTCATGTTCAAAGGTGGGAAAGGTCAGTTTGGCTGTTTCATTTTGCAGAATAAAGTTGGTTACTGAAGTGCAATTACGGTTGGATGTTTGTGTGTATTGTTTAGTGCTATTGACAGTGTAAAAAATAAATACAACAATGTCGTCCAGGCAAAGTGGTGACTGGTCAACCAGGAAGAGATCCAGGATTGTGGTGTTACGTGAAAATGGTCTTTCGTATGCAGCAATTGCGAGAGAAGTTGGTGGGAATGTGACAACATCAGGAGAGCAAAAGTTTTGTTTACGCTATCATGAAACACAATCTATACAAACAAAGAAGAAAAAGGCTGGAAAAAGTGCACAACAGCTGTTGATGATAGAAGAATAAAACAAATATGCGTCAGGGACAGATGGCTGTCATCTGCGGCCATTAGCAGTGAACTGAGTCCAACTGGTGTTTTTGTCAGTGCAAGAACGGTACAGAGAAGACTAACGGAGGTTAGCCTAAAAGGTAGGATTCCTCGAAAAAAGCCATTTCTGAATAAAAAGCAGTGGGAGAAATGAATACAGTGGGCAAAAGAACACATTGCCTGGACAGAAGGTCAGTGGAAACAAGTGATATGGAGTGAGGAAACTAAGATATCGATATTTGGTAGTGATGGGAGAAAATATGTGAGACGTCGCATCTGGGAATAGGTACATCCAGACTGCATTCAAGCGACAACAAAGAATCCTACAAGTGTTATGATCTGGGCATGAATGACAGCAGATGCTGTAGGCCACCTTTATGTCATAGATGGCACACTGAACAGCAGAAAGTACATTGACACCATCCTACAACCAAAACTTCTACCTTCTATCAGGGATCTTTTTCCAGATAATGCCCCATTTTTTTTCAAGCAGGATTCAGCTCCCTGCCACAGTGCACGGATATGCAAACAGTGGTTCACGGAGAATGACAAACAGGTGCGGGGATGGCCAGGAAACAGCCCAGACCTGAACCCCATAGAACATTTGTGGTTCTGTTTGAAAAAACTGGTACATCTGAGACGTCCATCCAATAAAAGACAATTAATTGAGGCTATAATTGTCTCATGGCACCACATGAGGTTCAGAATTACAAAACACTAAACATGTGCGGAATCTTGGTGTTGCCCTGGATAGTGGCTTGACACTTAAACATCAGGTATCAGCCACAATCAAATCCTCATTCTTTCATCTAAGGAACAGCCAGAATCAAGCACTTAATTCCCTCAGATCTGCCTAAAGATGTATTTATATCATCACGCCTAGACTACTGCAACGCCTTCTACCTCGTCTGTTGGCCAATCAGCGGCCTGGCTGTTGAACGGTTGCCAAAATGTAGTGATCCAATTGCAAGATATTGACAATCCTTTGGTGCTGGCGAAGCAAAGAAAGAACTTGATCTACAAGTCCAAGATTCTTAGTGGAATCACTTTGTTTCATCTCCTCCAGTTTCTCTAGCTGCTTTTACAGTAGTTTTATTACTATATACCTGAGCTCACTTCATTAGTTACTACTTCAAATGGTTTTAGTAGCTTGCATAAAACAGTGTATTCTCCAGTGTGCTGGACTAAGGACATTCATCCTCCTCTTCCTATGTAATGACTTGTTGTGTAGGTTTGGATGGCTTGTTGCTGTTCCTCCATTTGACAAAGCATATAAAGGGTAGAATTCCACCTGGTCAGTACCTCTTGCTTCAGTTGGTGGCATGTCAATTTGAACTATTCTTGCAGTTGCTACAATTCTCTCCATGTGGTTGCAGAATGCTGAAAATGTCCAGAAATTTTTTAGGACAAAGACAGAATCTCCTGCACACCCCTGTCATTTAAAAAAAATCTGGACCACCAAGTTTATTATGTGGGCAAAACATGGGATGTATTCAAATTCACCAAGTTGTAATGCTCTCACAATGTTACTTGCATTATCAGAAATGACAAATCCTGAGGAGAGTCCTAGCGGGGTAAGCCATTTTGCTATGACATCCCTGAGTTTTTCTAACAGGTTGATAATGGTATGTCTCTTAGTGAAGCCAGTGATACAGAGAGTAGCCTACCAGGGAATGAGCTGGAGTTGTGTGTTAGATGCTGCTGCTGAAGGTGATACACCCACCCAGTGGGCCGTAACAGTCGAGTAATTTTTTGTTTAACAAGTACTGCTTCACCACATATTTGTGGTTAAGTGGATAGTGAGTACAATGGCATTTACTAGGCCAATAAATATTTTTATTTAGGTCCTGCTACAGAGAAATAATTGCTGCTCTGGTAAAATGGGGATATAATTTGGTAGCAGGGACATAGGATCTCAATTAACTGTCTAAAACCAGATGCATTGATAGTGGATTTTGGACACAGACCTAATGCTAGCATAGCCATCATGACTTCAGTGATGTACTCTGTAACTGGATAGCAACTTTTATACTTGCTTCTTCTTGCAAAGGATTGTTTCACAGTCAATAGTTGTTTGAAACTAGTCTTCTTGATCCAGCAAGCTTAGCACACAAGGATTCTTCTGGAGAATCTTGGATAGGGGAGGAGTCAGTTAGCTTTCTCAAAGTGGATGCTGGAGGACTACCTCTGATCATTAATGAGGAGATAGATGATGAAGGTGTTGGCGGTGGAGATTGCATGTGCTGAGATCTATCCATGCTGCTGGACTGCTTGTTGTTATTTTTTTACAGGATTTTTGAGATTTTCCCAAATAATTTGCATGAACTTGTTGCAAATGATGTAACGGGGAGGAAGTTCCTAGATGGTTAATGTCCCTACCTCTACTTACTTTAGCTTCACAAATGCTACAGATGGTTTGACAAATTTGTCAGGATTTAGGTAAAAATAATTCCACGTGAAAGAGGTGGCTTTTTGGTCTTGACAATGGTCTTCTTCTTATCATGAGCAAAAACTTCTGCCACTGGTGGCTGACTTACTCTGGCACAAACAACATTCTCATCATCAACATCCTCATTAGTGTCAGATACACAAATATCCCCCTCATGCTGTTGCTCTTCCACAGTAGCATCCACTTTTACTTTACTTTTACTGCTGCTCATCCCCATATTTGCAGAGCATGTGGAAGTGGTGGAAGGAGGCTTCTTTAGGAGTACAGTGACATAAATTTCAAACTCACACATAGCACCCATGGACACACTAATGCTGGGTACACATTACACATTGCGATGAATGACATATCATGCAGACATGATATATCATTCACCAGCTGCATTCACAAGCATGGGGTCATTCATCAAATTGACAGATTGAGTAGCATGTAGGCTCAATCTGTCGATGCGATGAATGACCCCAACGGGAGCACCCATAGTCACTCATAGTGGATACACACTTGCCGATGTGGACTATATGTCAGCCCGATTCGTTGAATTGGGCGACATATTGTCTAATGTGTACCCAGCTTTAGACTCTCCTCAACGGACCTTCGACAAAGTTTACTGCAACACACAACCTCAAGAGGAAAGATCTTCTAATCCAGGACAGAGGTAGGGTAAGTGAGGGTCAGTTACAGCAATACCCTAAAGCACATGGAAGAGCTTTTTCTGCAAAGCCATATTGGATGCCGTATCGCCCCAAACAACTCCCATAAATATACCTAAAAGGTCTATAAACATTTATATGTTGAATGTTTTTATACATTTGTTTTAGGTTGTTTTTATGCTTTTTCTATCATTCTTAGCACTTGTTTTTAACATTTTTATTTGACTACTTTTTTACTGAGCCGCTTGTGAAGTCAAAGCGCAGGACACTTTCTTTAAATTAGTCTTAACATGTAGACTTAAAGTGAGTAGGTGAGGTTTCAGAAGATGACTGTGTTTGGCCCCGGCTTCCACAATAGGTATTATAGTGCATGAAACAGCAGTAGCCTTTCCTTATCACTGTATGTGGTGTATGGAATGTTGGCAATTTTATGATTTTCTACAGTAAATTTTAAAGGTGATGTTTTCTTTAATATTGTGAAATATTGCTTAGATTTCAGGTGCCCTTTATTTCCTTTGGACCACCTTTAGTAGATGTTGTAATACTATTAATACTATTATGACTGCTGGCAGCAGCCGCAGCACACGTACTGGGTTGCTGCTCCTAACAACTGATCCATATTGACTTACAGCGTTCCTAGTGTAAGGGACCCTTATGATGTTATATTTTTTAACACACAAGTTTTAAAATTGTATTATTTTTAGAGATGAGCGGGTTCAGATTAGTTCTGATTTCCACGCCAAGTTTGGATTTTTCCCGCAAAAAAAAGGGACTCAGAAAAAGGCAAAATGTCATTTTTCATGGACAAACATCATCATTCCTGGACTTTTGTCTAGGAATGATGATGTTTGTCCATGAAAAAATTACGTTTTGCCTCTTTCTGAGTCCCGTTTTTTTGAGGAACTTGGCGTGGAAATCCGAACTAATCCGAACCCGCTCATCTCTAATTATTTTATGGATAACAGTGACTGAACACATAACACAGTGCCTAACAGCTCTCCTAGTATAAGGGTGCCACCCTAATGAGTTTATGTTTTTTAACACAAAAGTTTTAAAACATTTTTTTTATAACAGTGCCTGAACACACAACACAGTGCCTCACATGTCTCCTAGTAATGGTGGCACCCTAATGACATTATATTTTTTAAAACACAAGTTTTATTTAAATTTTTTTAACAGTGCCTGGACATACAATACACTGCCTCACAGCGCTCCTATGGCATTTATTTTTATTACACAGTGACCCTTTAACTTAAACACAGTGCTCCAGTCCTAAATACATTTTTTTAAATGACAACTGTACCCATTTAAGTTAAACACAGTGCTCCTGTTCTAATGGCATGATTGTAATTTAAAAACAAAGTCCCCTGTAGGTTTTAACTCAATGCTACAGTCCACTCCTTCTAATGACATTTTTTAGTGCTCCACAGTGCTCCTAATAATGTTTTTATGATGACAAAGTGCTCCTGTAGGGTTTTTTAACACAGTGCTCCAGTCCACTCTTCCTAATGGCATTCTTTAGTGCCTCACAGTGCTGCAGCTTACAGTCGCACACCCTCTCCCTCTGGTCTTCTGTGTGAAAAGGCGCCCGATCATGAGAGAGGAACTTTGATATGCATTCGAAAACACGCATGATAAGATGCCAGGGAGATAGCCTTTTACCTTGCTTTGGGACCCAAACATGGCGGGCAGACACGAGACCCAGCTCTGTCGATTCAGAACCCCTATGTTTGGGTGTGTTCTGTTTCCACAGAAACCAAACTGCATGTCTCTAATTTGAGATAAATAATTTCAGGAGCCACCTTCAGTTTAGAGATGGACATGACTTCAGTTATGCCTGTTAGGCATTGGGAATACCAGTGTGGGGAGAGCGGGAAGTTAATTGGTAACTATACCACTAAGGACATCTCAGGTTCACCTTTTTATGGACTTCAAAGTGATCGTAATTTTATAGGTCTTTTACAGTCAGCCTTATATCAGGGGCGGATTGGCAGGTATTTTTTGTGTGAAAAATCCCGGTGGGCCGAATGGTTGTGGGGCCGCTTTTCTGTGAGGCCACGCCCCTTATTTGCGTCACCCGCCGGCTCCTGTACAGACTTTCACAGGCGCCCGGCTGCCTGTCAGCTCTGGATGGCCGCTGCCTTAGCCTCTCTCTCTCGTGAGAAGAGAGGCCAGCGGCAGCCTATTCAAACCCCGCCCATCATGTTGCAGGGAGGTAAGTAGCGGCGGAGGTGTGCGACCGCGCAGGCAGTCTGTTAGCCTGATCATCTCCGCTCCACTCTTTCCTCCCCAGGCTGTGAAGTGTCAGGTTTAATTTTACAGCCTGTGGAGAGGACAGAGCGGAGAGGAGACAATCTGGCTAGCTACAGCAGGGCAATGGGGCTGGCTGGGAGATGGAGACTGGACTCGAGATTTCTGGTCTGGGGCCGTGGCCCGCAGGTGACAGCGGCCGTCGGCATGACAGCGAGGGAGGTAAGCTGTGGCGGAGGTGGGGGACCGCGCAGGAGTCTGTTAGCCTGATTATCTCCTCTCCACTCTAACCTCGCCAGGCTGTGAAGTGTCAAGTTTAATTTCACAGCCTGGGGAGAGGGCAGAGCGGAGAGGAGACAATCTGGCTAGCTGCAGCAGTGCAGGGCAATGGGGCTGGCTGGGGGATGGAGACTGGACTTGGGATGTCTGGTGTGGGGGCCCTGCTAAGGAGATAATGAAATCATCTGTCTAAGGGGGAGGGGAGTTGATCTGTCTAAGGGGGGGGGGAGATCTGCTGGGGAGATGCTGAACTAGGGGGAGGGGGTCTTCTATACTAGGGGGGATATGATCTGTCTGTGGGGTTATTTTGTGCCAAGGGGAGATGGTCTTTCTGTGGGGGATGGGGGGCTGCTATAGTGAGATTATCTGTCTGTGGGGTGGGCTCATTTTGTTCTAAGGGGAGATTATATTTCTGTGGGAGGAGTCTGCTATACTAGGGGGAGATGATCTTTGTGGGTTGGGGCTATTTTGTGCCAAGCAGACATGGTCTTTCTGTGGAGGAGAGGGGTCTGCTATACTTGGGGGGGAGATGATCTGTCTGTGGTGCGGGGTGATTTTGTGCTAAGCGGAGATGGTCTTTCAATGCGGGAGAGGTGGTCTGCTATACAAGGGGGGAGATGATGTTTGGAGTCATTTTGTGGTAAGGGGAGATGATCTGTCTGAGAGGGAAGGGGGCTATACTGTGCTAAGGGAGATGATCTGTGTGTGGGGGGCTATTCTGTGCTAAGGTGAGATAATAATCTGCGGGGAGGAGGGTTATTCTGTGCTAGGGCAGGATGATGGTACTGGGGAGACACAGGATTATGGTGTTGGGGAGGCACAGAAGGATGGTGCTGAAAAGACACATGGGGGATGGTCTGGGGACACACTAAGGCAATGGTGCTGGAGGCACACATAGAGGATGGTAGGACCGCTGGTACTATTAGAAGAAATGACTGGGGAACAATAATCATCAGTAAGACAACAATTCTAATTAAATCATATTACTGATGTAAATGGTACCAAATGAGCAAACATATTTTATAAATATAAAATTGTTTGATATGGGAAACTCACATTTATTATCTGGTAAGAATATGCTCATTCACATGTTGTGCTTATTCACTTGAGAGAGGGACTGTGGACAAGCCCATCAACTCCTGGAGCGGTAGGCATGCCCCCAGCATGACTGAAACAGGGGGAGTGGCTTGGGGCATGGCTTTTTTCATTAGTCCACACCCATTTCCATGAGGCCGCATCCACTTTTTCGGCACGCACCAAAGGCGCGCGCACATAGGGCCACTTTCACTGTTTTTTCCAGGGCCACTTTAAAATCCCAATCCGCCCCTGCCTTATATTTAGGGCAAGGATGGGGAATCTCAGGCCCCCGAAATCATTTGGTCTGGCCCTCTGAGCTTTTTTCTGCTAGCCTCTTCTTGCTAGTAGGGAACCTAGAATGGCACCCTGCAGCCAGAATCTATGCTGCAGTGCTGCCTGGAGTATCCTTAGGATGCTTCAGACGGTCACACCGCTGCCTTTACACCTCCCCAGAGTATCCTCAGGATGCTCCGGACATTGCTGTAATCACCAGAAAATGTGACATCACATGGAGGGGACGTGGCCTGCATCGGGTCTGCAAATAATGTTATATAGATATTAAAATGGCCCCCGGCAGAAAAAAGGTTCAACACCCCTGATCTAGGGGTTACTTTATTCTGCATATAACAACAAAAAATGGTGCATCCATTTGTAGTGCACATCCACCCATATCAAAATTAGGGGTCAGCGGGTTCGGATTTCTGAAATCCGAACCCCCCCGAGCCCCCCCGATCCGAGGCTGATCCGAGTCAGGCTCGACTTTTCCTGCCTGACTCGCATCTGAAATCAAGGCAAAACGTCATCATCCCGCCTTCTGGGTCTCGCGGGTTTTGGATCCTATATAAGGTACCCGTGTCGGCGCCATTTTCTCACTCGGCTGTGGACAGTGAAGAGGGAGGGTGGGAGTTAGGGTTGGCTGGGCTGTGTAGTGTAGTGTAGTGTAGTGTAGTGCAGTGTAGTGTTGTGCTGTGCTGTGCTGCTGTTGTCCATAGGGGCTGTGTCCACTCCTCCAAAGTCCATAGGGGCTGGCTGGACTGTGTTGTGCAGTCAGTTGTCCATAGGGGCTGTGTCCACTCCAAAGTCCTGTGCAGTGTCCGTCCTAAAGGGGTGCTGTAGTGTTGTCCAGGGGGTGCTCTGTCCATCAGGGGTACTCCCCCAAGTGCAAACAATTTCTGTGTTTGTGAATTGTGTGCACAGTAGCCGCACATGCATCAACAAAGTAGTGCCAAGCGTGCGCCTGTGTCATAAGTAAAGGGCCATCTGGCTTGACCGTTAAAGGGTGCTGTAACCCCCAAAGTACACTCCAAACAAAATAAAAAAATATTTTCTGTGTTTGTGAATTGTGTGCACTGTGGCTGCACGTGCATCAACAAAGGAGCAGCGCCAAGCGTGCGCCTGTGTCCCATAAGTAAAGGGACGGCTGGCTTGTCCATTAAAGGGTGCTGTAACCCCCAAAGTACACTCCAAACAAAATAAAAAAATATTTTCTGTGTTTGTGAATTGTGTGCACTGTGGCTGCACGTGCATCAACAAAGGAGCAGCGCCAAGCATGCGCCTGTGTCCCATTAGTAAAGGGCCGGGTGGCTTGTCCGTTAAAGGGTGCTGTAACCCCCAAAGTACACTCCAAACAAAATAAAAAAATATTTTCTGTGTTTGTGTGTGCCTTAGCCGCACGTATATATCAATATAACATAAATGGAGGACCAAACTTTCTCCGATTAAAATAAAATAGGGAAAGATCAAGAACCACTTCCTCCTAGTGCTGTTGCTGCTGCTGGGAGTTGTTCATCATCCCAGAGAGGAAGTAGCAAGACCACTACTTTTACTAAACAATTGACCCTCCAACAGTCCTTAGCGAGGAGGATGAAGTACGACAGCAGTCATCCTGAAGCAAAACGTATAACTGAGGCCTTAACTGCTATGTTGGTGTTAGATGTGCGTCTGGTATCCGCCATTAGTGCAGTTGGATTTAGACAATTGATGGAGGTAGTGTGTCCCCGGTTCCAAATCCCGTCTAGATTCCACCTGCATCCTCAAAGCAGCAGCGACAAGCATGCATCTGTCTGTTAAAGGGTGGTGTAACCCTCAAAGTGCGCTCCAAAAGCAATAAAAAAATTCTTCTTTTTTTTTCTGTCTTTGTGAATTGTGTGCACTGTAGCTGCACGTGCATCAACAAAGGAGCAGCGCCAAGCGTGCGCCTGTGTCCCATAAGTCTGTTAAAGGGTGGTATAACCCCCAAAGTGCTCCAAAAAATAAAAAACTATTTTTTTTCTGTGTTTGTGGCTTGTGTGCGATGTAGCCGCACATGCATCAACACAGTAGCAGCGCCAAGGGTGCGCCTGTGTCATAAGTCAAGGGCCGGTTTGGACATCTGGTCAGGACTGAAGGACGTGCCAACAATTTCTGACAAGTCTACTGTCACTGCATATGATACTGTCCTCAAAGCAGCAGCGACAAGCGTGCGTCTGTCTGTTAAAGGGTGGTGTAACCCTCAAAGTGCGCTCCACAAACAATAAAAAAAATTCTTCTTTTTTTTCTGTCTTTGTGAATTGTGTGGGCTGTAGCCGCACCTGCATCCTCAAAGCAGCAGCGACAAGGGTGCGTCTGTCTGTTAAAGGATTACATCGGTGACAGCATCCAAGTAGGCATGTCAGACAGTCCGTACATGTACTGGCAGGAAAAAGAGGCAATTTGGAGGCCCCTGTACAAACTGGCTCTATTTTACCTGAGTTGCCCCCCCTCCAGTGTGTACTCCGAAAGAGTGTTTAGTGCAGCCGGGAACCTTGTCAGCGAAAGGCGTAGGAGGTTGCTTCCACAAAATGTGGAGAAGATGATGTTCATAAAAATTAATTATCAACTCTTTCAGGGAGACCAGCCTCCATAACGTACAGAGGGACCTGTGGTGGTGGATTCCAGCGGGGATGAATTAATACTCTGTGAGGATGAGGATGTACACAACACTGAAGAGGGTGAGGAATCGGTGAATGAGGAGGATGAGGACGACATCTTGCCTCCGTAGAGCCAGGGACAGATTAATTGCCAGCTTGTTTTGTGGGGGCCCAAACGAACCAATCATTTCAGCCACAGTCGTGTGGCAGACCCTGGCGCTGAAATGATTGGGTTGTTAAAGTGTGCATATCCTGTTTATACAACATAATGGTGGGTGGGAGGGCCCAAGGACAATTCCATCTTGCACCTCTTTTTTTTCTTTGCTTTATGTACTGTTTGGGGCCTCGTTTTTCAAACTGCCATCCGGTCTGCCACTGCAGTGTCACTCCTAGATGGGTCACGTGTTTGTGCCGCCCACTCGTGTCGCTTAGCATAGTCATCCAGCTACCTCGGTGCAACCTTTTGGACATAAAAACACTATTGTGAGGTGTGAGGTGTTCAGAATAGACTGGAAATGAGTGGAAATTAAGGTTATTGAGGTTAATAATAGCATAGGAGCAGAAAAACCCACAAATTCTGTGATTTTAGCTGTTTTTATGCTTTTTTAAAAAAAAATACAGATCCAAAACACAAAACCCAGAACCCAAAACACGGAAGGGTGGTTTTGGCAAAACCAATCCAGATCCAAAACACGAAGAAAGATCCAGATCCAAAACCAAAACACAAAACACGAAAAGTGGCCGGTGCACACCCCTAATCAAAATGATTACAACTTACAGCTCCTTATGACTGGAGACACAGGACAGAGATGGGATGGGGCAGGTAAGCATAGACCAAGTACAGTAATAGCGTGTTAACATAATTACCTCTCTTATAGTGGCAATTATGCAGATACACCTGTCATGAGGCGTATATTGTGTGGTGCTGAAGGCCTTGTGCAAATATACCGTATAATGTTAGCAATGGTATTTAATTGCTTTTGATGATATAATTACAGAATGACTTCAGCTTCTGAAGACACAGCAAGACCCACTATTCGCATTATTTTATTGCCATTTACCTATGGACTGCTTCAGGAAAGATTATTTCCATTTAATTTATAAATGGATAAACAACAGATAGAGGGGCCTATTCATCATACCTAAACTTTCTCTGAAGGTAATTAGGTTCAGAACACAAATGGAGTTCTACCTAATTACCAGAGGAATTCATCATTCCTCCTCTCCATAACTATCTATTTCGAAAAGCTGTCATTTCTGCGATGACAGCTTTTCAGGAAATAGTTATCTCTATCTACTCTTAACTTACTGCAGCAGTAATCCGTGCTGCACATGCGCTGTTACATTCGTAAAACCAGTGCATGCGCAGCACTACCTACAGCTGTGGTAATTTTGTGTTCCCCTCCCACCTCCCCCCTGTCCCCGCACTTACCTGCCCGCTGTAGCGCCTCCGGCTCCGGTGGCTGTGCTGTCACGTGTTCTCCCAGCTGACCACAGTAGTTTTAAAAAAAAAAAAGTTTTTTTTTTCTAAACTTTATTGTGTTCTGCTGGGAGAACACTTGTCAGACCAGCCTCTGGAGCCAGAGGATGCACCAGAGCGACGGAGGGAGATGCCGGGGGACCTGCACACGCTGACACGGGTAAGTGTTACCTGCTATTCGCCACCTTACAGTGGCGAATAGTAACTCAATCAAATTCCGAAAATACATAATTTTCGGAATTTGATGAATACCATAATTTCCGCATCCCCATACTAATGTACTAATGTATGGAGAGTGTGGAAATTATCGCAGGGGGACTTAGCAAGGAGATATCAGTCAGGGCCGGATTACTAATGGGCCGGGTGGAGCTCCAGCTCCAGGCCAACCATTCAAATAGGCCCAACGCAGTGCAGACAGGAAAAAAAAATCCCTGTGAACACTGTCTGCACTACTTTGAATCCGACATTGCAGTGATGGAGGATTCGAAGTCTGGTCCATTCACCCCCCTCCGCGCATCGGCAGTCCGAAGCTCCGTCACTGACTGTCCAATTTCTCTCCCTGGCCCTGCAGTCTGAGGCTCCGCCCCCATGCCGCCCGAAGCTCCGCCCCCATGCTGCCCGAAGCTCCGCCCCCCCGGTCGTACTAGCTTCCCTGACCATGTGAAATTGGCTCCGGTTCCCTGGGTCATCTGAAGCCCAGCCGTTTCACCCAAGGGGCCACTACTCCCCTCCTCCCTGCGCAATGAAATTAAACTATTAGGTTAGCCTTTTGAGCAGAGTGCAGAGGCTGAGCTGCTGTGAGAAGAAGCCAGCATGCTTAACCAGCGTTCCTTCCCACAGGTCAGTGTAATGTCTGGCATCTATTAAGTGTGTGTATGTGTGTGTATGTATATATGTGTATATATACACAAATGTGTGTGTGTATGTATATATATATATATATATATATATATAAAATGTGTGTGTGTGTATATATATATCTATATGTTTTTGTATATGTGTGCACATGTATGTAAATATATATATGTTTTTGTATATGTGTGGGTATATATATATATATATATATATATATAGATCAGTTGTTGAACCTGGCACTCCCATACTCGCAGTGGTGTATCTATAATGAGTGCAGTGTGTGCGGTGTGGGGCCCCCGGGTCCAGGGGGGCCCCGCACCGCACACACTGCACCCATATTTTTTTTAAACTTACCTGTCCGAGGTCCCGCGTCGGGGGTCACTGCTGCTCAGAACACCGGAAAAATGGCTGCCCCGCCCATTTTCCGGCGTTCTGCGCATTTGTAGTAGACTCCGGGCACACTCTAGTGCCCGGAGTCGACTAATGCTCCAGTGGCTAGCCAGCCGCGTCAGTCGGCGGCCAGCCACCAGGGAGAGAGGAGGGGGCCCCGCACGAGGAGTGCACACGGGCCCCCTCCTCTCTTAAAACGCCCCTGCATGCTCGTAAATAGAATTTGCGCCATTGTCCTCCTTAATTGCCAACTTCTGCAATAGGTTGGCATCCACACAATTATGCCAATAAATGCGACCCTGATGGCGATTATGGACCACACAGGACATCCAATTGCTTTCAAAATACAATAACTCTTTACTTAAGCTGGGTACACACTGATAGATATATCCCCCATTTCACTGAACAGGCGATATATCCATAGTGCATCACCGTGTGTGTACAGCGGATATGTCTGTGAACTACATGGTTCACAGACATATCCGATCTGCTGTGCAGCTGTCAAGGCCGGGTCATCGGGCAGATGATTGGCAAGTGTGTATACACTTAAAAATCAGCAGGTCGCGGGTCAGTCCAACATCGACCTAGTGTGTACCTGGCTTTAGGTTCTTTCATGATTAAAGAACCTAAGTAAAGAATTCTGAAACATTGAAAGCATCTTGGGGGTCTTGTGTGATCCACAATTGCAGTCAGAGTGTCGCCTTCACTGGTATTGGATGCGGTCATTATACCGACAGTCGGGATTCCGGTGCTTACAATGCCAGCGCTGGAATCCTGATACCTGTCAGAATGCTGGTCCCGGCATCCTGACCGCCGGCATTCTGACTAAGTACTGGGCTTAGGGTTAAGCATTAGGGGGAGGGTTGGACACTAAGTAGAGAGGGTTAGGTTTACGGGTGCAGAGAGGAGAGGTTAGGATTAGGCACTATAGGATTAGGCACTAGGGGGGAGGGTCAGGATACTGACCAGCAAGTGTTGTTATCCTAACCCTGGCGGGATGCCGGCGCTGGAAACCCATACACAACCCATTGATATATATATTAGTGTTTATATACAGTGTGTGTGTGTATATATATATATATATATATATATATATGTCTCTGTGTGTATGCATATAGGGAGCTGCTGCATCTATGAGGGGTGATTATGATCAATCATAACCTCCAGAGGTGCCGCAGGCCGCGGATGGCAGCTGTGTTTGCACTTTCACAAAAGAAACAAAACTTTTTTGTTATAGCTCCACTATAAATTTGTTAAAGGTAGGCGCAAGTTTTGCCCCCATGGACATAGCCATGCCCCCTGTGTAGACCACATCACTGGTCACACTGCCACAGAAGTTATCACACTCCCCTGCAGCGCCACACAATAGGCCATTCATAAATTTCAGCTCCAGGCCCATGTGGACCTTAATCTGACACTGATATCAGTGATATCTCTTGCGCTAAGTATCTTCATGAATACTAAAATAACTTTAATTAAGGAAAATGGCCTTAAAAACGTTATTTTAGTGTTGATGAATAGGCCCCATGGAGATGTATTTACCTGTTTTTTAAAATGGTAACTGACTTCTATTTTTACTAATAAGTTATCATTCTCTCGTGTACTGACAATATTGCCTATTAAGCATATTTTTATTACATTATTAGGTTCTATACAGAGAGGGTAATGCAGAAATGGAGGCAGAACTTTTTGAATGGGTGCCTCCCCAATGTTTTTTGCACCATGCAACAATATTAGTGCCCTAATTAATTTTGTGCCTCATAGAAGTGTCGTAGTTCACAGTGCCACCAGTTCATGTAATGCCACATTATATTCCCCCAGTTCACAATATGCCACATTTTATTGCTGCCAGTATACATTATACAACACAGTGCCTTCAGTACACATTATGCCACATAGGGGGCAGGGACCAACCAGCTCCTACCTGAGGGGGATACTTCCTAATGCAGGACATTCCATTTTGAGTGGAGATCTTCTTAAGTCAGGCACACGGGGCCTGATTCAGACCCGTTCGCTAAGATGCATACTCTCACTGCTGCCGATGGTATGCAATGTGTATGCATTGTGTGCATGCGTATGAATCGCAGTGCGTGTGCGCATACCTTAGCGAAAGTTCACAATGCATTCGCCTGCTGTGCATAGGCAGCCCAGCAGAGAGAGTGACAGGGGAAGCCGTTTGTAGGTGGTAACAGGGGCTGGCCATTAAAAACGGGGTAGTGGAGGTACAAACGCAGGCGTGCCTGAGCATCTCAACAGCGTTTTAGAGGTGTGCATAATTAACAGACAGCATCATAGTACACATCACCTGGTTTGTTTTTACACTGAACTGCTCGCAGTGCTTGTGGCAGAGTATGGTCAGCCTCAAGCGCTGCGATAGCATCCGATGTTACCCGATGTAACGATGGTTGCAAACACTTCCTGGACATGACGTGCACAAGTGGGCGTCTTAAAACAGGCTGGTGGGTGTCTGTGTACACTATGTGATCGCTTTCTAAGAAATACTGGGCGCAATAATGCATTGCTGTGCGATAGCACTGCCTACGCAATTTGCATAAACATCGTGCGAGCGATCACATCTAGCGAGCGGCTCTGAATAAGGCCCTTTCTGGGACAGGCCTAATTTTGGAGCTCAATTCCCACCCCCCAACTTCACAAAGGCTGTAAACAAGGAGAAGCCTACTCTCCGACAGTGCTGGGCTTACTAATTAGCTCAGCTGTGTCTGTGAGCGTGAAACAGGAGTGTGGGAGATAGATCATTTCAGTGTGGAGCTTTACTGAGAGACAGAGGGCCCAATTTTCCACGGAACCTAGCCACAAAAATATGTTAATGACTTACTTTCCATTACAATAATGGCCACTGAAAGCATCTACCATCCTCCGCTCACGCACAGAACCGGAAACATCTGAAACGTGGAATGCAGATCAGATGGCCATCAGCCTTCTGAGTAAGTCTAAGATGCCGCAGACACAGCAGGTCTCCAGGCAAGCAGAGGACTCTCAAGGATGCAGTGGATAATTTATGAGCACCCTGAAAACAGTTTCAAACGATCCGACACATCTGCATTTTCCTAACCACCCCCCTTTACCTACCCCAAATGCTGACTACTGTACCTGTCACTCACTTTGCGAGATTCCTCTGTGCGAACGTAATTGCAAATCAACAGCTCTGCGTGCACAGTGAGGCTCACACGCATGCACAATGGCTAACAATTACTCGATCTGCATATATGTCGGCATTGCATACACCTCTGAACCAGGCCCAGAGTTCACCACTGACAAGTCCCCCTGTTTAGGCCCAGGCAATAGGCCGGACCAAATTTTTTAGCAGCCAATTTCAGGTACTTGGTAGACAACTATATGAGCCTCTAGCAGGGGCATCTTTAGATAGGAGGGGGCCTGCGTGCATCCCCTGACATGGGCCCCCTCCTCTCACCCTGGCAGCCAACTGACGTGGCTGGCCGGCCACCGCAGAATCAGTAGACTCTGGGCACTAGAGTGTGCCCAGAGTGTACTTCGCATGACCAGATCGCCGGGGAAATGCCGAGGCCGCCATTTTCCTGGTGATTTCCTCACAGTGCATGCACAAAACGCTGGAAAAATGGCCGCGGCGACCATTTTTTGGTGTTTTGAGCAGCGATGAGAGACTCGACACGGGACCTTTTAGAGGTACGTTTTAGATAATATGGGTGCATGGTGTGTGGTGCGGGCCTCCCCTGGACCCGGGGGCCAATGCACACCGCACACACCCTGCACCCATTATAGATACACCCCTGGCCTCTGGGCCCCATAGCAATGGCACCCCCTGCACCCACTATAGCTACGTACATGGGGTAATGCCGCTTCTGCATTGAATACATACACCTGGCACTTACATCCAACTTAAATACAGATACTATCATGTAGCTACTGTAATTTATAATTTGTCCACATTGAAAAGTGAGTCTGAATCTACATCATACTTGTCAACTCCAGGGTCGGAATATAGGCCGGGGGGACGGGGCCCAGGGCCCCCCACACCTTAGGGGCCTCCACACTGCCGCAAATATTGGTCAGAACCTGGCCACTCTGGACTCTCCCTGGTCAGCTCCCGATGCCGGCAGAATCTCACACAGCACATACTTGACTCGCTGATGGACCCGACCGTGGATGCTGACTATGGAAGCCCCACTCTGATTCAAGGGTGTATGTATAGGGGCCAGGGGCCTAATGCTGTGAAGTGCCAACCCCATCAGATAGGAGAAAGCTGATGCTGCAGCCTGCAAGAGGAACTGTCTGAGGACCTCATTCAGACTCACTAGCAAGCGGGTCGATGGTGAGGCCCTGCGCACGCGCAGTGGACGCAGTACGCGTGCGCAAGCCCCGGAGCGAGTGACAAATTCACTCGCTCCGGGGCTCACTACAAAAGGGTCAGCTGTCGATGTTCATCGACAGCTCTCCCCGTTTTGTAGGCGTGGAGGGGGGGTGGCCGGACAAACGGAGGCTTTCCTGAAGGAACGCCTGCCATTTGTAGGCGGCCCTACTGACATCAGCAGTGATAGAGCAGGAAGCTCTGTTAGAGCAGAAAGCTACCTGGGGCTTGCGGGAGACGAGACCCGACCCCAAGGGACTCGTCGCAAGCCCCGATGGTCGTGATGGTCTCGACCATCGCGACCCTCACCTGGTCACTCGCTAAAGTTGTGGGTGGTCACCCACAGCTTAGCAAGCGGCCAGGAGGCCGGATTTTGAAGAAGAAGCGACCGCCCTCATTCAGAGCAAGCGCTCGCATTTTGCAAGCGGCTCTGAATGAGGTCCTGTGTGCGCGCTCTCTCGGTCCCTTCCTTTCTCTCCTTCTCTCTCTCACCTCCTGTCCCTTCTTCCCCCTCTCTCTCACTACCTTTTCTCTATAACTTCCTCCCTCTCTGTCTCTCTCTTTCCCTCTCCTCCTATATCTCACTCTCTGTTTCCCTCCCTCTCTGTCTCACTCCCTGCCCCTCTCTCTCTCTCCCTTTCTCCCCTCCCTCTCTCCCTCCCTGTTCCTTCTTCCCTCTCTCCCTTTCTCCCCTTTCTCCATCTCACTCCCTGTCCTTCCTTCCCTCTTTCTATACTTCTGTCCCCTCCTCCCTCTCTACTCTCTCCCTCTCTCTGTCACTTCCCCCCTCTCCCTTCCCCCTCTCTCTCTCTCTCTCTCTCTCTCACTTCCCCCTCCCTCACTGTCTCTCTCTTTCTTTGTCACCCTCCCTCTCCATTCCTCCCTCTCTCACCTTCCCCATGTCTCTCTCTGAATATTTATCTATTATTATATCTATCTATCTCGCTATCTATATATCTCGATTTATATATCTATCTTATCTATCTATATATCCTCCCAGTCAAAATCCTGCATTTTCCCCTGGCACTGTATTAGATCATGTCCGCTATGCTACCAGGAGTCATTTCCCAGCAATGTGGCAGACATGATGTAGTATGCTGCGACCTTGCCGGTCAGTGGAGAGTCCAGAGACAGGGTAAGGGGCATAGTAGTTGCTGCATGAGCCTGTGGCAATTTTATTGATGGGGCCCCCACAAATTAGTTGCCCCGGGGCCCCCACAAGCCTTAATCCAGCCCTACACAGATGGTCCGGGAGTGTCCCAAATTGGGGGAGCTGTCCCAACGTCCAGGCAGAGTTAGCGAGCCTCAGAGTGCATGCCCACTTCCCGACTAAATTAGGCAGCCAGAAATTACGTGATTCACACTGAATTAATTCATCCTAGCCCCGCCCCCCAGTAGAAATTATCGTGAATCACAGTTTTGAACAGCATCAGGCGTAGCTACAAAGACGAGAATGCAGCGCCGTACCCACTGCCCACCATTGAGGAATATGTTTTGAATGTCAGCAAATATGCTCTAAGTACAATTTCTCTTGCTTGCTTGTACATATGCCAAAGGTGCATATGCGCTAACTCTAAAGAATGGATCCGTAGTGGCAATTAGGGGCTCACTTAGAGTTCTCTTCAATGGGTTTTATTTTTCTTTAAAACAGATTCCTTTACTGCATTTTAACACAGCAGATATGTTTTTAAAAAAAGAATCTTTAAGATGCAAGTGATCATAACTAACAAAAAACACCTAAGACTTTGTCAGTGAGATGATGCAGAGATCCCTGCTACAGAGACATTGCCAGCTTGTGATTATGAGGTGCGGCAGGGTGGTGCACTTGTCTAAGCCACTGGAACGTGTGGATGAATGTATTATTTGTGTTTTGGTGCTTTTTATCTATTGCCCCTTCTGATACCTTATTAGCAGAATGGATACATTTTCTCTATCGCTAAATTAGGACATTTAACCTGATCATCAGGAAGACTCTTCAGTGTGTTTTGTCCCTCAGACAGTGTTTTTACAGATTCAGCTTCGGCTATTGCTCCTTAGGATATCACAACCTGTTCCAGTGTTAACCCAGAATACAACTGCAATTTAATAAGATTCAATGGTTGTGTTGGTGCAAAATATCACAATACATCCAAGTATACTACACCAAGGGGAAAAATTAAGCTTTCTACATCTGCAAATAAAAATGAATAGGCTTCTCCACTTCACAATCTATAAATTTCCCCTCCAGGCTCCAGCTCTTAAGCTACAGAGCTAAAACCTGGCTCCCATTGCTCCCCTCCCTCCATTGTCACTTTCCATAGGATGACACCTCATTATATATATTCCTCTCTGCACACAAGGCACGTAGTGGCAAACTGCCATTTTGTTAAAACAATTTATGTTCTTCTAAATATACCAATATTTCAGGACAGCAGGGTGCCAGACCCAGTGAAACAATATTCTGCTGACAATTTTTTATTATCATTATTATTATTTTTAACATTTATTTATATAGCGCTAGCATATTCCGATGTGCTTCACAATTGGGAACAAACAGTAATAAAACAAGACTGGGTAATAGAACCAGAGCAGTAAGAGGGTCCTGCTCGCAAGCTAACAATCTACAGAAAAATAGGCATTGATACATGAGTATAAGTGCTACATATTGCATATTGGTCCAGCCAAATTGCAGAGGTTATTGTTGGGCTGTATGATCCATTCACACAGTAATGTTGGCACTTAGGGGTCTATTTACTAAGCAGTGTTAGGAGACAGAGTGAAAAGTGATAAGAAAGTGATAAGGTGCCAGCCAATCAGCTCCCAACTGTCATCCCACAGGCTGTGTTTGAAAAATGACAGTTGGGAGCTGATTGGCTGGCACCATATTACTTTCTTATCACTTTTCACTCTGTCTCCTAACACTGCTTAGGAAATAGACCCCTTAGCGTGATGTGTCAGTGTCGAAAGAGTACATATGCCAATTTATGTGTGAACTGTATAGAGGGGATGCCACTGGATAAATTAGCTCATGGAGATTATGTGGGTGGTTCTTGAATTTGAAAAGCTTGTCTGAGAAGGAGCGCTTTCATAAAACGTTAATTTAGATACTAGAAGAAAGTCCTGTCTGTGGGAGAGCATTCGACAGAGTGGGTTCAGCCCGAAAAAAAAGTCCTGAAACCGTGAATGGGAGGTAATAAGTGTGGATGAGAGACACAGATCTTGTGCAAAGCGGAGAGGTCAAGCAGGGAGATATTTTGAGATAAGCAGAGAGATGTATGTTGGTGTAGTTTGGATAATAGCCTTATGTGTAAGCACTGAGCAGAAGTATATATATATATATTAATAGCAGAAGGATGACTTTTATGAGTGACATATTTCTATGTTGCCGTTGTCTGAGCAGGGCACTTCATATACCAAATTAAAGGTCTTGGTCAGTAGATTTGCAGAAAAATATTGACGTTGTAATTGGGTGCTTTGTTTCAGAGTTATGTGGCAAAATGTCTGCCTGTCATTTGCAATGCATCACCATTGTGCTATGGAAAATGTGACAGATCGTGACCTCTCCCTGTCAGTTACTGAACTCTCAATGTGCACCTACAGGGCAACCTTGAACTTGTGGCCTGCTGGGAAGTCTGGAAACTGTGACAGATATTTGAAGTCACAAATATATCAGCACGTCTTGCGGGGACCTCAATCACCGACTGCTGTGTTATTTCATTATTCACTTCACCTCGCATTGTTTACACCAAACATGCCTAGACATTGACATGGTGGAACCCTAAAAGGTTGCCCAGAGTGTGCAGTTCAAAAATCTTAAACAACATATAACAAGATCAATTGATTCACCGCTTGCATTGGAC
The DNA here is from genome assembly GCA_031769625.1 of Taudactylus pleione. NCBI lineage: Eukaryota > Metazoa > Chordata > Amphibia > Anura > Myobatrachidae > Taudactylus > Taudactylus pleione. Next base: position 25,874,702 of record JAUIMM010000039.1, on the reverse strand, counting down.
ATTACATATTTGCCATAATACTACTCTTTGGGACCTATGGACATGCAAAGTGGGAACTGTGCCCTACACTTCTCGGTAGAGGAGATTAACGGCCATTTTTCAGACTGATGTCACAATGGAAAAGGTTTTGTTCCCTAAAGTAAAGTGGTTGTTCCGCCATATTTAGCAGAACTCTTTATGACAAATACCCTCAAAGTACAAACTCATTAATTCCATAATAGCCTGAGTAACTAATAGCCATAATATCCTCCATAACTAAGGTGGGATTCCATAGTTTTATATTGAATTCTGTAAAAAAAAAAAAGCATGCAACAAAGAAAGGACTGACAGAGTGGAGCTGAACTTTTTTTAAGGACAATCCGTTAAGTAGCTGCATAGGGGGTGAAAATAGAGACTATTGCAATGCGGGTGATCATGAGTGCAAGTATTACAGTTGTGTGAAATTTGGGCATATTCTGGTTGTGTTCCTTAGATGTATGTAACATGATTTGGAAACAGGTTGAATGCTGGGAACAAAGAACGGTTCAGAGTCAAGGATGACACCTATTCAGCGGGCTTTAGGGGTAAGGTTAATTGTCATGTTATTAACAGATATCCTGATTCAGAGATGTACGCTATTCCGATATTTACACAGTTGAGCGATCATCGGTTTACTGCGCATGCATCACGGTAGCACTACACACATGCCAAGGTATCTTTGCGATGCTGATTGCTGTGAGGATTCCTTCTAAAAGTGATTGACAGTCAGGGACCGTTTGGTTGAGGCAACAGGGAGTGGCGGCAAAAAATAGGAGGTAACAGGGAAGGTCCTGGCCGATTTCGTGATGATCCCATATGCAAATAAGTGGTTCTGATGTCTCAGTTCAGGCGGCCACACTCCTTGACCATAGGGCTACTCAGATGGCCCACTATCGAATGATCTGTGACGGTGGCTGAGTATGCGTACGCACTTGCTTGAACCTGCGAAGCCGCCGGTGGGCGTCTCAATACATTTCCACCCGGCTACAGCAGTAGCATATTTTCACACAGGAGCTACGTACAGGATTGCAGCTGCTAATGCAGGGCCGGCTCTTGGGGTGTTCGACCAGTGCGGCCGAACAGGGGTGCCACCCCATAGAGGGCACACCCCAACATCCCGATTTCAATGGAACAGTACTGTCCCGCTGTTCCACCAGTGGTCAGAAGTGGCCCGTGAGTGGTCAAATCAGGAGGTTGGGGACCCCCAACGCCGCAGCTGTGCGGCGGTGCCGTACTCTGTAGTAGCTGAATGGATGCTGCGCGCATGCGTGCGGCATCCATTCAGTGCTTGGAGAGGGCTTAGGGTAGCCCAGCTAGTGACGGAGTGCTGGGCTTACCCCCAGCCTGATGTTATTTGGAGGCATGTCATGCGGGCACGCTTCCAAATAACGGCTCTTAGGGGCGTGGTCTATGGTAATTAGACCACGCCCCCATTTTCGGTCACGTGCAGGTATTGGGCGCTAATAACAGAGCCGGCACAGGGTGCTCCAGCCCCTGGAGCCGTCCCTGTGCTAATGCATTGGCGTATATATCTGGATCACGTCCAGAAATAAATATTTGAGGTTGGGAACTACTATTGGCGGGTGGAAATATCATTAATTCTGTTTTTGTAAGACTAAGACTGAGATGGCAAGATGACATTCAAACCTTATATACATTTATTGACATAACGTTATATAAAAATCCAAAACTGAAACAAAAAAACAGCATCTAGGAGAAAAATAATTGGATATGTCAGATTTATTATTATCTCTAGTTCCTCTTACTGACAGATTAAATATTTCTGTACAGCACACAAGCAAATTTACAGTATAAGTATATGCAATTATCTAACAGGAAGAAATCTAAGTTTTTCTTTTAAATGTCAGACACCGGTGTACATTTTCCATAGAATCGAATATATCTAAATACTGACCACAGCTAGTTTTTTTATAGCGCTGGTTTATAATTTATTATATACCAGGTAGGAGGAATATTGCAGCGCCAGATAACTTAGCAGCTGTCATAATAGTGGAGACTCATCTGACAAGGAATTATCAACACTTACAACCATCATGTAATCACATCAAAAGAGGTTTCAGCTGCATCTTAGCTGCCTGTAACAGACCTCTCCTGCTATGATAATGGGGAAGAGCAAAGAAATGACTGAGAATTTTACTTTAGCTCCAAATCCACCCTTTGGCAACAGTACAGCACCAACGCATTGCCTAAAGTTAAATTCCATTTCTGAGAAGAAAACGTGAAATAAAATATCCCCACTTTGTAATCAACTCTACATAAGGCTCTTCATTTCTTATGCTCAGTGAGGGCTATATATTCACTATGTTCAATAGCAGGGGCCGGACTGCCTCTGATAATTCATATTCTAACTTGCAGCGTGCAAGTTAGACATAGAATGTTAATTATCGGAGGCCGTATGGCCCCTTCTATTTAAAAAGTGAATATGGCCCTCAATGAGAATAAGAAATGAAGAACCTTATGTAGAGTTGATTACAAAGGGGGGATAATTTCTACTCAAGACCGGCGCACACAAAATACAGTATTTCACCAATAAGCTGACCCGTACGCATCAGCAGCATTACATTACGTTTATGCAAAGAGTCAATATTTGCAGTTTTGACCCTTCTTTTTCAAGACCTCTGCAATTCGCCCTGGCATGCTGTCAATCAACTTCTGGGCCACATACTGACTGATGGCCGCCCATTCTTGCCTAATCAATGCTTGAAGTTTGTCAGAATTTGTGGGTTTTTGTTTGTTCACCCCCCTCTTGAGGATTGACCACAAGTTCTCAATGGGATTAAAGTCTGAGGAGTTTCCTGGCCATGGACTCAAATTTATTCCTCAAGCCACTTAGTTATCACTTTTGCTTTATGCTGGAAAAGGCATTGTTCATCACCAAACTGTTCTTGGATGGTTGAGAGAAGTTGCTCTTGGAGGATGTTTTGGTACCATTCTTTATTCATGGCTGTGTTTTTAGACAAAATTGTGAGTGATCCCACTCCCTTGGCTGAGAAACCCCACACATGAATAGCCTCAGGATGCTTTATTGTTGGCATGACACAGGACGATGAATTTTGGAGGATGGCCTGGTGTCCAGAAGGGCAGCAAAGAAGCCACTTCTCTCAAGGAAATACATCAGTGACAGACTGATTTTTTTCAAAAGGTACAGGGATTGGACTGCTGAGGACTGGGATACAGTTATTTTCTCTGATGAATCTTCTTTCAGATTGTTTGGGGCATCTGGAAAATGCTTGTACAGAGAAGGAAAGGTGAGCGCTACCATCAGTCCTGTTTCATGCCAACAGTAAAGCATCCTGAGACCATTCATGTGTGGGGTTGCTTCTCAGCCAAGGGAGTGGGCTCACACACAATTTTGCCTAAGAACACAGCCATGAATAAAGAATGGTACCAAAACATCCACCAAGAGCAACTTCTCCCAACCATCCAAGAACAGTTTGGTGACGAACAATGCCTTTTCCAGCTCACAACGGCATCAGTACGAATGTCATGGTAAGAACAGGTGACACCCATTGAATACAGAAAAAGACAGTCTACAAACTACTCGCCACAATACTAGGTTGTGGTGAGTAGTTTGTAAACTGTTCCTTTCTACCAGCCCATCACATTGCAGTGGATCGCATGCAGCAGATTCAGTGTGCAGAGAGGGAGAAGAACAAAGCAGCCAAGGCTGAGAAGAATCCTGATGTAAACTAGGGGCACTGCAAAATAATGTGAACTGAGGGCACTGCAATGTGGCATTGTGTGGCTTAAAGTAAATTGGGGCACTACAATGTGGAATATTGTAAACTGGGGAAACTTTTTGGCATAATTTGACATACGGTGACATTATGGAGTATAATGTGAAGTAGGGCACTCTGCAGCATAATGTAAACTAGAGGCACTGCATGGCATAATGTGAACTGATGCATACCATTTGGCATAATAGGATTTGAGGACACTACAGTGTGGTATAATGTGTAGTGGGGGCACTATAATGTGGAATAATGTGAACTGGAGACACTACAATGTGGAATAATGTAAACTGGGGGTACTGTGTGGCATAATGTAAATTAGGGCACTACTATGGGGAATAAAATGAATAACCACTGCGGAAAGCGATGTCTCTGTAGAAGTATTGGGGACCCTTAAAATGTTCCTATGGGGTCCACAAAGTTTTAGTTATGTTCTGCCACTATGCAAACATTAGTGTTAATATATAGGAGCACGTGATGTGTATTGCAAGACTACTCCCCTGTTACATGTTACTAGAAAAATTGAGCCAAAATATGGGGCAAAAAATATCCACTATATACTGTATAAGGTACCATAGCATTCAATATAACAAGAAATAATACAGTATATTAATTATAAACAAATAAAATGAAATGTCCCAAAATTCTGATGATTGCCCTGGCCCCAGTCATCTCCTAAATAAAAGGATCCAGCCCAAATTTAGCAAAGTTGAAGTACTTTTGCTAAACTTGGTGAAGCTGCACCACGCCACCAGGCAGCTAACGGGTCGGGCCAAACTTGGGGCAGATGATGGAGCTTTTACTAGAAGGCAGTGAAAGGCCATTCCATAGTCTTTTTTACTGTGTAGCATATAGTAAAAACAGACTTGTCACTCTAAGGGGCCTATTCATCATACGTAAAATGGGCCATTAATCATGCGGAAACGTTAGTTTCAGCATGTTTAAGTTACCAGGCCATTCATCATCAGGGGTTCGAATAGGACCACCTGATATTCAACAAACTTTGCCTGCCTTGTTCTTGTAGACACGTTCCTTCCTATTGATCCTATTGGAAGGAGTTCCATGGATGCGCTGTCTCCACACTGATTCCCTGGTGACTGGTGATAAGTATCCCAAGTGGCGAGGTGGATACTTAATCATTGGTGGCCATAAGGCCCCCGATGATAAATAGGGTCTTAAATCCTCAGTTCAACAGTTAACAAACTATTATATATTATGCATTTAGCATATTGAATTTTTTAATAAGAATCCATGGACAGAAAAATAAAAAATTTGTAACATGTTTAATTCATTACAGTGTGATGCAATCCATGACAATACACAGAGTGTCCCTTACATGCAGTATTCCATAATATACAGTACATCCGAAAAGTATTCACAGCACTTTACTTTTTCCACAGTTTGTTATGTTACAGCCTTATTCCAAAATGGAATAAATAAATTTTTGTCCTCAAAATTCTACACACAATACCCCAAAATGACAACATGTAAAAAGTTTTTTTGTGATTTCTTAGTTTTTATTAAATTTGCAAAAATCTCTGTACATAAGTATTCACACCCTTTGCCATGAAGCTCAAAATTGAGTTCAGGTGCATCCTGTTTCCAATGAACATCCTTGAGATGTTCCTACAGCTTAATTGGAGTCCACCTGTGGTAAATTCGGTTGATTGGACATGATTTTGAAAGGCATACACCTCTCTACAGTATATAAGGTCCCACACTTGACAGTGCATGTCAGAGCACAAACCAAACATGAAGTCCAAGGATTTGTCTGTAGACCTCCGAGACAGGATTGTCTCGAGGCACAAATCTGGGGAAGGGTACAGAAAAATATCTGCTGCTTTGAAGGTCCCAATGAGCACAGTGGCATCCATCATCCATAAATGGAAGAAGTTTGGAACCACCAGGACTCTTCCTAGAGTTGGCCGGCCGTCTAAACTGAGCGATCGGGGGAGAAGGGCCCTAGTCAGGCAGGTGACCAAGAACCAGATGGTCGCTCTGTCAGAACTACAGCATTCCTCTGTGGAGAGAGGAGAATGACAACCATCTCTGTAGCAACCATCTCTGTAGCAATCCACCAATCAGACCTGTATGGTAGAGTGGCCAGATGGAAGCCACTCCTCAGTAAAAAGCACATGGCAGCCCACCATAAGTTTGCCAAAATGCACCTGAAGGACTCTCAGACCATAAGAAACAAAATTCTCTGGTCTGATGACACAAAGATTGAACTCTTTGGCGTGAATGCCAGGCGTTATGTTTAGAGGAAACAAGGCACTACTCATCACCAGGCCAATACCATCTCTACAGTGAAGCATGGTGGTGGCAGCATCATGCTGTGGGGATGTTTTTCAGCGGCAGGAACTGGGAGACTAGTCAGGATAGAGGGAAAGATGAATGCAGCAATGTACAGAGACATCCTGGATGAAAACCTGCTCCAGAGCTCTCTTGACCTCAGACTGGGGCAACGGTTCATCTTTCAGCAGGACAATGACCCTAAGCACACAGCCAAGATATCAAAGGAGTGGCTTCAGGACAACAATGTGAATGTCCTTGAGTGGCTCAGCCAGAGCCCAGACTTGAAACCGATTGAACATCTCTGGAGAGATCTGAAAATGGCTATACACCGACGCTTCCCATCGAACCTGATGGAGCTTGAGAGGTTCTGCAAAGAGGAATGGGTGAAACTGCCCAAAGATAGGTGTGCCACGCTTGTGGCATCATATTCAAAAAGAGTTGGGGCTTTGAAATATTGAGCAAAGGCTGTGAATATATATATATAGTACATGTGATTTCTTAGTTTTTGTTTTTTTTATTAAATTAGCAAAAATCTCAAAAAAACTTTTTACACGTTGTCATTATGGGGGTGTGTGTAGAATTTTAAGGACAAAAATGAATTTATTCCATTTTGGAATAACCCTGTAACATAACAAATGTGGAAAAAGTGAATTGCTGTAAATACTTTCTGGATGCACTGTATATGACAGCATGCTCTACTATGGCCATACCATTATACTATGTGCTATTGTCCAGCTATTTTAGTATGCCTTACTGTATGTCTCAGCTATACCAGTATATTCTGCTCATGTCAAAATACAGTAAACCCTATAGGGCCTATACTGTATATGCCCCCCCAAAAAAATGCCTTTTGGAGCTTATTTAGTATTTTATGTATTTCCATTTTTGTGTGTGTAAGTTATTCAATTCCATACTGCCAATGTGCACTGATCGTGTCCAAGCATACTGTATGCCTATATATATTATTTTTACATATTCTAGACTTGTTTCAACTTACACCTTCAGAGGTACATGGGGTGGGCAAGCATATGAGGAGCACATTAAGGGCATGTTCAGATAACTGTGACACAATTCCATGTGGATACATCTGTAGACACCTTTAGGAGGTAAATCTCATGTGGTGCTAGAACAACAATACCAAATGATGGCAGTTTGTAAATAGAATTATTGTCAAATAAGTCAGCAAAGCCTCAGAACAACATGTACATCAGTATCTAATGTTATCAGGGCGTGATTCACTACACTTGCACAAGCCCTAACCTTACTCAGAAATTGCTAACAACCATGTACGCTATGAGACCTCACACTGCGTATGGAATCGCAGTGGCTAATTTATGCACACCCCTGCAACAGCGTGCGAACGCACTCGCACGCCTGCATTTCCCTGACCGCCCCCCATCACCACCCACAAACGGTGCTTCCTGTCAATCACTCTGAGAGGGGTCTCCCCAGCCCCTGAGATCTCAATCCTGATCGCCATAGCTAGTTCGCGCATGCGCAATGCAATGCATATGTGTATGTGCAGAATGCAACAATCGGCCGATTGCATGCGTATTAGTAACTGCGATCCTTGCTAAATCAGGCCCTCAGACCTAACCTGATGCTTGCCGGCTGTCCCAGTAGCGCTTCGATGCCACCTTCAACAATATGAAAGGTTAAAGGACAGGTGGTGGCATTGATTGTGGCTGCACGTGCTTTGTTCACCTGACCACCATAGGCAATAATGTTCACCAAGTTGCAGACAGAGGAGTAGCGAGGAACCATGGCGCCCGGAGAAAGTGCATGCCGTAGCGCCCCCCCCCCTGTACTGAACTGAACTGTGCCAGTGGGGTATGATCAGCCTGCGGGGGAATACTGCAATGAAGAGAAAAACTGCAAAAAGTGGCAGTATCATGCTGGGCATTGAGATCCCATTGGGGGAATAGAATGCTTCGGTGATGCACTGTCTGACATTAAGGGGTAGTGCCTTTGGCACTGCTTTATTTATGTATAGCACCTAGGATCTGACTTTTATCTCATTTGAATCATTGTTATTAGTCAATAGAGCAGATTGTCTTATATATTCTGATCATTTAACTTATATTGACAGAATAAATGTGCTAGAGTGAGATTCCTGAGGGTGCACAGGTTATGAATGCAACTCCGGCCCCAAACAGCTTCCACTGGAGTAGGAACACCTATGGGAAGTTCCTTTCTCAGCTATGCTCCTACTTCGCAAATATATATTGCACCCAGTGGCGTCACAATCCCTCCCAGCACCTGGTGACAACGTGGGGAGGAATGCCACTGATTGCACCTATATTAATGTGAGTACTACTAATCATGTTCTGTCTACCACCATTATTTCATGTCTCCTAATACAGTATTTTTTAAAAGACCTTTCAAATAACACTTTGTGGCTATGCCAGGGAACACCTCATTACTTTACATAGCAAAGCAGTGCTATGTAAAAAAAAGCAGTGCTTTTTATTAAACTCATACCTGCCAATAAGAAAAGGAGAGGAGAGGGGTGGTGACAGAAGCCAAAAAGAAAGGAGTGGACAGGGGCAAAGAGCAGATCACATGGTAGATAGGGGAGGGAATTAAAGAGGTGAGAAGTGAATGTAATCAATCTGACAGGAATGGGGTGGTGACAGAAGATGATCGCAGAGGAGGGAGGGCCAGAGGGGAGGCAATCTAGGCAGCTTGAGGGAGCGTGAAATGTAGAAACGGATCTCAGATCCGTAACTTATTGAGGATATAGAACAAATAAACCGAGATAAAACGAACAGGTGGCCGTCATACTGTGCAGCGCGCCATGAATTCCGGAAACCTGAATGGTGCCCTCTGTCCATTTTGGCGGCCGGAGCTCGTGCTCCACTGGAACCACCCTCGCTACTCCCCTGGTTGCAGACATCAATTACAGCATTTGGGTTAGTGTGATGCAGGAGGTCTCACACTATGTTGCACCTGGCACCTATGTCAGTTTTGATATTGATAGCATGTACAGATCTCTATGTCAGTTAGGGTGGTGAATATTTCACCCTTCTCAGCTCTGAGATCCGAACTTTGTAATGGAAGTCCTTGACAGAGGAGGTGTCTGCCGTGGATTTAATTTTGTTAATTCTGTGCGTGAGACTGTTTGGTCACAGAGCACATTTGTTATCCTGTCTCGGCTTTGACCTGCACCACATTACAAAGTACAGTAGTAGAACTTGCCACAAGCATTGCAGTGCTTATTGTACGTGGAACATTCGGAGCACTCAGAATAATGGTGGCCACCACAATTACCACAACATTGTTGTGGCTGTGCTTGATGTAGGATGCTGCATACTTTAGTCTCCTTTTTGAATTCTTGCACATTTTTGTTGGATTGATCATGCAGCCTGGCGAAATGAATAGCGGTTTCCCTTTTCCTATAACAGGTGCATGAGTGTGATGTTAGATATGCCACATACTAGTCTCTCCCTTATAAGCTCATTGTAGAGTGCACCATTAATCACATTTTTATGCTAATAATTTTAGCCTTGCCACATATGATTGAATGCATTGAGCATGGTCCTGTAACATGGTATTATGCGTGTCTATCCATGATTACGTTTTCAACAGGGAGACAGATCAAATTTAGTTAATAGTACCCAGGGCAGTAGAGAGCGCCGCCGGGCCCCGGTAAAGAGGGGGCGTGGCATGGCCTAATCGCGGGAGGTGTGGCCACGCTCCCTTGAAGAAGACTGAAAAAACAAAAACATTTTTGCAGCGCCGAGGGGGCGCTGTGAGCCCCTCAGCCCAGCGCAAAGCCAGAGAGGGGCGCGATCAGTGTGATCGCTCCCCCCCTCTGGCAGATGAGATTGCTATGGCTGCTGTTTAGCAGCCGCTAGCAATCTCCCATGTGCTGGGCTGCTGCGAGGGAGTGATGCGGGAGGAAGGAAGGGGGGGCAGCACCAGACCCGGGCCCCCGCTGGGCCCCTCTGGAAGCCCGGGCCCGGGTAAAGTGTACCCGCTCCCCCACCTCTCGGCGCCCCTGATAGTACCTCAGCATCCTCTCTGTCCTCCCCTTCGCTAAACCCAAAGGTATCGGCTTTTATCTGCCTCCTCAGCACCAGCCAAATTCAGGAGAGTGTATGATTGTACCTTCCTTGGCTTGTCCACCAGTCGCATGCCACTCCTTGCAGAACTTCAACCAAAAGTCCGAAATGTGGTTGTCGAAAACCAGAGGATCAGTTGGGCGAAGACCCTGAGCCATTACTGCCACTCTTTTGACACCATGTAGATGATGCTGAATCACTGAAGAATAACAGTTGGGGGAGATGTATAGAGCCTTGGAGAGAGAAAAAGTGAAGAGCGATAACGTACCAGCCAATCAGCTCCTGTCAATTTTCAAACACAGCCTGTAAAATGACATTATTAGCTGATTGGTTGGTACATTATCTCTCTCTCCAAGGCTTAGAACATCTAGCCCCCTGTGTGAGACACGTCTTTACTGCAAGAAAGTTAACATCGCAAAGACTACAGTAATATGGCTGCCAGGTAACTTCTGAGACAAAGAGCAAGGCGCTCCGCCAGCTGCATAACATCTACAGGATGTTTGAACATTTTATAAGCACAAAATTCTGCATTTCTTCCAGAAAAGTACCAATACAGAAAATAGTCCAATGATATAAATGTACTGTACACTTGCTATTGTTGGTTAACTTATAGCTTATTGAGGCTCAACAAACAGTTCTTTTGAATTGTATGAAAAGTGATAGAAAACCCTTTGTAGGCACAAAAATATGTAGAGTCTGCCCTAGAGGTTAATCACTGTAGGAAGTTCCCAAACTTCCAAATATAACATATAATGAAAATAAACAGTAGTGGTAACCTCTTGGCGCTCAAAACACAATAGATAGTGTAAGTCTCAATATATTGTGATAAAAAACGTAAAATTACAGAATAAAGAAGCATAATGAGACAGAAAATATATTAGATATAAGGTGCTAACTATTGAATTGAAGCACAAAGTCAGTAGGTCCTACCCGATTAGGGGGATGGAGCCACTGGACCTGATATACAGGGTAAGTCCGGACTACCCTGTATAGGCTCCAAAAAGATCTTAGTCCCAAAACAGAAAAGGGTTGCTCCAATAGATGAGATGCAGCATGCACAGTCCAGCCAACTTGTTTCGAGCTGCTCCTGAGCTCTTTGTCAAGGTGTGGATCTGTAAATGCTTGTTGTCCTCCTAATATACCCCTACTAAATGGGGGCGGGTTTAAAACAGGAAGTTCGTGACCATTCACTTCCTGTTTGGCCTCCACATGGTCCCGCGTGTTGCCGGAAGTGCGTACCTTGTGACTTCCGGTTTTTCTTAGAAGATACCGGCTCCACATGGTCCAGCGTGTTTGCCGGAAGTGCGCACCCCGTGACTTCTGGTTTTCTTAGAAGATGCCGGCTATAGGGAAAGTGGTCCTGAAGTGCGTGCTTCTTAACTTCCAGTTTCCGCTGTCCAACTATTTATTTATTGCCCAAAGTACACAAGGATGAAAAAAATCCTCCTGGTCGACCGATCATTTCGGGCATAAATAGTATTACCAGCAATCTGTCTTCATTTATTGATTTTCATCTGCAGCCGATTGTGGTCTCCAATCCATCATATCTTAAAGACACCACTGACACTCTAAACAAAATAGGGAAAATTTAATGGACAGAAAATATGCTTATGGTGACAGCTGATGTATCTTCATTATACACCATCATAGATCACAATAAAGGTCTAGAAGCAACAAAAAGCTTTTTGGAAAAAAATAATTTAGAACCACAATAAAGAAAATTTTTGGAAGATGGAATACATTTCATCTTGTCAAATAATATTTTTTTCTTTTTAAACAACTACTATGTCCAGGAAATTGGCACTGCTATGGGCACCAGGTTCGCCCCAAGCTATGACAACCTATTTCTGGCTAAATTGGAGGAGGATACCATCTGGCATCATCCAGCTTGGGATAAGAACCTGGTGTCCTGGCACAGATACATAGACAACATCATCTTTTTTTGGAAAGGCAACAAAGAAGAACTTGATGATTTTTGTTCATATCTGAATAACAATTCTTTGAATATCATATTGACTTGTAATATTAGTAACCAAGAAATCAATTTTTTAGATCTGAACATTTATATCAAAGATGGAACAATACAGACGAAATGTTATCGTAAAGCCACAGATACAAACAGTTATATTGACAAAACTAGTGAACATTTAACAAGATCGCTTGAAGGAGTTCCCAAAAGTCAATTTTTACGAGTCAAATGGAATTGTACAGAAGAACAAATTTGCAAAGATCATTTAGAAGATATGAGTAGTAACTTTCTCGCCAGAGGCTATGACTCGAAAGCACTGGAAAAAATTAAGGAGGAAACTATTGAAATAAATAGAAGTACACTATTAATACCAAAACAGAAAAAAACTACAGCCAATTTGGACTTTGCTTTTATCACAAAATATGGATCTCATCATAAACTTTTAGAGACTTCTTTTAAACGCCATTGGCATATTTTAAAAAAAGACAATATTCTGAAATCTATTTTACCAACACAACCAAAATTAATTTATAGAAAAGCTGATAACTTGAAAAATAAATTAGTCAGAAGTGCATTAGATATGGAGAAGACAACGAAAATTAGAACGAAAGGATTTTATCACTGCGGACTTTGTAATATGTGCAAAACAGTAAAAAGCAAAGAAGCAAGAATACTCACTTTCTCTAATAAACAAAAATAATTTCGAATCACCAATTTTTTAACTTGTCACTCTGTAAATGTGATTTATCTAATAGAGTGTTCATGTGGACTTATGTATATTGGGAGAACATCAAGAGCTTTAAAAACACGAATGAATGAACATATAAGAAATATAAAAAAAGGGAAGGCACAATCCCATGATGCAAACCATCTGAGTATATACACGATTCTGATACACAACCTGACCTCCATAAATAAATAGCAGCATTCCCAGGCACCTTTTCCTGGGTTTCATTCTCCAGGAATCTTCAAATGTTCCCTTACAGACTGCAGCTGCTCACGTGTAATTTCTGTCTCCCAATGCACTAGTTAAATGACTGTCAGAATTTATTCCATTTATTCTCCAACGCTCTACACTATCCAATCTCCTAATCAATGTCTATATTCAAACACCACTGTACTTCTCCTTTCTTAATGCATGTCTGACAGTGACAATATAAGATTTACAATTTCACAGAACAATATTCCCAAACTAAAAAAAATGTTCTGCGTGCAACTTTTATTTTTATATAAAGTATTGAGCTGACAAATAAAGTAGAGCAGCAAGTATCTTTTATGTGTATATAATGAGATCAGTGTCCTTACCAAAAGATTCACAGCTATTTTTTTTCACCAGTAAATTTGCTATTTTGAAAATCAATTTAGCAGCATTATAGTTTGTTTTAAGGAAAATTAACTATACAGGTTTCACGCTCTGTGCTTCTTAAGCCCCCATGCAATTTATCTGTTCTTTACTAATAAAGGATATATGGCAGAACAGATCTTCTTCCAGTATAACGAGCTGCCAGTTACTAGCTCTATGCCACTAGATAACACACCACGTCTTGCATGTCTTCTGCCCATCTCACGTATGTGCTCTCACACTGCATATATGCACAAACATGCACATATTCAGCCAAATGTAATAACCTGTGATTTGCCAGAGCCGGTGCGACTACAGTGAGATAGTCACTAAATTTAAAGTGGCAATTAGTTTAAAGGCAAAAACAAATTTATTGGCACTTGCCAAATGTAATATATATCCCGTCGGAAAAATTGTGGGCTTACATTTGGGGCAATACATGTGTATGCAGAGTTGCACATATCTTGCGATGCACCCAGCCCTAGTCGTGCTCTTGGTTTGCTATTAGTCATCACCAGGGGTTAAAGTGGGCCGAACGGGGCGGAACTGCGTTCCGTCACTTCTATTTGGATACGGAACCAGTTCCGCCTCCTTCGACCCACCTTAGACTGGCGCCGCAGGGAGACTTCATTTGCTGGGCGCCCGCTGAGATTTTGTTACCAGCGGGCGAACGGCTCCTTCCCCGCAGCGTTAGCGGTAGCTGGAGGCTGGAGCTCACTGTTAAGCTCATTACACAGGGGGCATTACACAGGGGGCACTCCTACTGGGGGCATTACACAGGGGGCACTACTGCTAAGGGCATTACACAGGGAGCTTTACTACTGGGGGCATTACACAGGGGGCACTACTACTGGGGGGCATTACTACAGGGGGCATTAATACGGGGGGCATTACTACTACTGGGGGCATTACTACAGGGGGCATTACTTTTGGGGGCATTACTACAAGAGCCACCACTCCTGGAGCCACTGCATAAGAGGCACCACTCCTGGGGGAACTGAATAAGGGGCACTGCCACTACTGTGGGCTCTGCATAAAGGGCACCACTACTGGAGGCACTAAATAAAGTGCACTGCATAAGGGGCACCACTACTAGAGGCACTGCATAAGGGGCACCACTACTGGGGGCACCACTACTGGAGGAGCTACTACTGAGTCACTGCATAAGGGGCATTACCACTACTGGGGCCACTCCAAATGGGGCACTACCACTACTGGGGGCACTGCATAAGGGCGCCACTACTGTGGGCACTGGATAATGGGCACCACTACTGGCGGCACTGCATTATGGGCACCACTACAACGGGCATTGCATTTGCATAAGGGGCACTACTGCTGTGGGCATTTTGTATAAGGGGCACAAATGTGGGCATTGTGTAAAAAGGGCACTGTTGTGTGTCATTCATGAATAAGGGACACTACTATGTGGTGTAATGTGAATCTGGTGAATCAAGATTGTGCTACTGTGTGGTGTAATTTGAATTGGGAATACTATTGTGTGACCACACCCCTTTCTTTTGAGACCACGCCCCTTTCTTTTGAGACCACTACCCTTTTTTTGCTGCTCAGCTGTAACATGCTCCTGGATGCGTGGCCATCTTATTTTCAATCTACTCATAAAGGTGGCATATGCACAGAGGAGAGCACAGCACCAGAGTTTTTGCTTTCTGCTATGCTGGTGCCATTAGAGCCAGTTTTACCTACGCGGCCGAGTAGGGTGCCACATAGAGGAGGACACCCTGGCTCAGCCACGCCAATGACATACAAATTAGAAAGTACTCAGCGGCCTCGGGCAGACTGTATCACTGTGAGGGAGGGCGCCATCACCGCCAGACAAATTCCCTGCAGCCAGTCCTCTGCTGCCACTGTTCAGGACAGGAGCTGGCAGGTGACTGTGAAGGGCTGTAATGAAGGGGGCTGTGACGGAGGGAGCTGTGATGAGAGTCTGTAGTGTAGGGGGCTGTGATAAGGGGCTGTGGGAGGCTGAGATGAGATGGATAAGGGGCTGTGATAATAGTGGCTGTGATGAGGGGAGCTGGTGATGAGAGGGGCTGTGATGAGGGGTGCTGTGAGGGGCTGTGATGAGGGGGATGAGAAGGGCTGGAATGGGGGTGGTGTGAGGGACTATGATGAGGGTTGCTGTGAGGGGCTGTGCTGAGGGGTGCTGGTCTGTGAGTAGGGGTGCTGTGAGGGGCTATGATGAGGGGTACCAAGAGGGGCTGTGATGAGGGGTGCTGTGATGGGCTGTGATGAGGAGTGCTGTGATGTGATGAGTTCTGTGATGAGGGGTGCTGTGAAGGACTGTGAAGAGGGGTGCTGTAAGGGGCTGGATGAAGGGGGCTGTAATGGGTGGTGTGAGGGACTATGATGAGTGGTGCTGTGAGGGGCTGTGATGAGGGGTGCTGTGAGGGGTGCTGTGTGGGGCTGTGATGAGGAGTTCTATGATGAGGGGTGCTGTGAGGGACTGTGAAGAAGGGTGTTGCAAGGGGCTGTGATGGGCGGTGCTGTGATGAGGGGGGCTGTGATAAAGGGTTGTGATGAGAAAGGCTGTGAAAGGATGTGATGAGGGTAATAAGAGGGGCTGTGATTAGGTGGCTGTGATGGGGGTGGTGTGAGGGAATATGATGAGGGGTGCTGTGAGGGTCTGTGTTGAGGAGTGCTGGTCTGTAATGAGGGATGCTGTGAGGGGCTATGATGAGGGGTACCAAGACGGGCTGTGATGAGGGGTGCTGTGATGTGATGAGGAGTTCTGTGATGAGGGGTGCTGTGAGAGACTGTGAATAGGGGTGCTGTGAGGGGCTGTGATGAGGGGTGCTGTGAGGGGCTGGATGAGTGGGGCTGTGATAAGGGGTGCTGTGATGGGTGGTGTGAGGGACTTTGATGAGGGGTGCTGTGAGTGGCTGTGTTGAGGGATGCTGGGTGTGATAAGGGGTGCTGTGAGGGGCTATGATGAGGGGTGCTGAGCTGTGATGAGGAGATTTGTGATGAGGGGTATTGTGAGGAACTGTGAGGAGGGGTGCTGCAAGGGGCTGTGATGAGAGGTGCTGTAATGAGGGGTGCTGTGTGGGGCTGTGATGAGGGAGGCTGTGAGGGACTATGATGAGGGATGCTGTGAGGGGCTGTAATGAGGGTGTTGGGCTATGATGAGAGGTGCTGTGAGGGGCTGTGATGAGGGTGTTGGGCTATGATGAGGGATGCTGTGAGGGGCTGTGATTAGGGGGGCTGTGAGGGGCTATGAGGGATGCTGTGAGGGGCTGTGATGAGAGTGTTGGGCTATGATGAGGGGTGCTGTTAGGGGTTGTGATGAGGGGGGCTGTGAGGGGCTGTGATGAGGGATGCTGTGAGGGGCTGTTATGAGGGGGCTGTGAGGGTTGCCACCTCATCCCTTTAAAGCTGGACACATGTGAATTTCACAAGTTCTATGGCAGTTTAAAACCAGGTAAAATGGACACTTGAAGTCAGCCAGCCCTAGAATCTGTATAATTCATATGTGTCCAGCTTTAAAGGGATGAGGTGTCATCACAGCCCCTGAGTTAGGGGCTGTGATGTGGGGAGCTGTGAGGGGCTGTGATGAGAAGTGCTGGGCTGTGATGAGGGGTGCTAGGCTGTGATGGGCTCCATGGGAGTGGAATGATTGAGCTGAGATTTAGATCCACTAAGGGGTGCCAAAATCTATATCAGCTCACCAAAAATAAATAGCTTAGGACGGCCCTGGGTGCCATCCTTCTGAATACATTGCCGGAAAGATCACATGAGCAAGTATAGGGGGTGGCTGCCATGCAGAGTGTGCAGCACAGGTCCCTCTTTGACCTTCGGGCCCGTGTGCACTATACACCCTGCACCCTTTATAGACACACCACTGTGTATGACTCTGCATCACCCTACTTCAGGCTCAATGCATTTCTACTGTGACTAAGATACCGCTTATATGCCCAGTATACAACCCCCGATGCCCAGTATACAAACCCCGATGCCTAGTATACCGCCCCCTTCAAAATTTCAAGATTGGACAGCTGGCATTGTTACTGGTTTTTCACCTTTAGGGGTCTTTTCTATCTGCCTGACATACTGGAAAACACAGTAGCCATGCTATTAACGAAAAACAGCACTAGATGCTTTCAAACAGTATTTCAAATAAATAATGTTGTACTTGGACACTGTGATCACTGACTAGGATAGAAAAAGTAACCAAAAAAAGAAAAAGAAAGACAAATTACCATTAAGGGGATGTCATACAGCAGCATTAAAGGGCAATTATTAATTTGGAGCTGAAAACAAAGATGTAGTCAGAGACTTAAAAAGACCCAGTGCATTAATAAACATGCTGAGTTAAATTAAATGATACAAAATAAGATTAATGCTCCATGTTTTAGCGGAGCTACTTTGATATCTGCTTTTGGTACAGCATTCTTCCCGTCACCTGGGAACCGAACACAAAAGCAGCAAACAACAGATTAGCGTGAGACCTGCACACTTAAACCCTCCATCCACAGCACCATGGCTACTGTTCCCTGGGGATACTTGCCTTCTGCAGTGATCCATTTACTCTTAGCACCGCTGATCATCCAGGGAGTTGATCTTTGTCATTTCCTATCACTTCCCTGATAGCTGGTTAGGTGCCCCATGTCTCTCTTTCTCACTCACTTTCCCTTTTGAAGACATTTCTATCAGCAAAAAAGGTTTTAAGAGTGTGATGCCCCTGACACCAACATAGGTTTACGCTGATTACTTTCCACTGCCAGCTCCTATGTGGTTTTGGTCAAATCATTTTATGTTCCTATGCTTCAGGCACCATAATCATTAGACCATAATCTCTTGGTGAAAAGGACTATGGAGGCCTGGAAAACTATGTGTTCAGCATCATAGATATTGGCAGCAGTACGCTATATGAGATATCATTACAGTTATTTATTGTCAAAGTGCTTCAACTTTCCTTAAAACTCTGGAGTGCTAAAAGTTACAGAAGAGAAGTATAACCAGCACCATTTAGGACAGTTATACAGTAAATAAACGCTAGACACTGCTGCTCCCTTACAGTCACAGGCGATTACTGTTAGAGATGTGCACTGACTCTCGTGTTTTGGTTTTGGATCTGGATTCATCTTCGCATTTTGGTTTTGCATAACCACCCTCACATGTTTTGGTTTTGGATCTGGGTTTTTAAAAAAAAAAAAATGCTAAAATGTTTTTTAAAACAGCTAAAATCATGTAATTTTCACAAATTGTTAAACCCCAAAATTCGAATTTAAAATCCGAATTTCGAACAGCGGGAAGATCAGAACGGCGACTCGGATCTATTTAGGAGCACCCTCAGCCCGGCACATAACCAGTGGGGGGCGCAATCAGCTTGATCGCTCTCCCCACAGGCATAGGAGACTGCTGTGGCTGCTTCTTAGCAGCTGCGAGCAGTCTCCCAGTGCAGCCCAGCACACAGCAGCGTGTGCTGGGCTGCTGTGATGTAAGAGGGGGGGGGCTGTGCCTGACCCGGGCCTGGGTAATTTGTACCCAGTCCCCCCCCTCTCGGCACCCCTGGAGATCAGAACTGCAAATCAGACCTGTCCAGATTCACGAAATTCAGGTAGATTCAGATTTCTGGAGAACTGCACATCTCTAATTACTATAGTACCAAGGGAAGCAGCTGTTAGAGGGACCAACTTTCTTGTCAACCTTAGTGTGCATAGGTGTTTTTTCACTCTTGGGCAGTATATGGGACTTTTATACAGTTTTGCTAGTTACACCCCTGCTTATATAATGTTATATCAATGCTTACAATATAATGTTATGTCTTACTCATCACTGGCGTATCTACAATAGGTGTAGGGTGTGAGGTGCACACGGGCCCCTGTCCTCCCACACCGCACACCCTGCACGAGTACAATTGTACTCACCTCTCCGGAGCCTTGTGTTGGCTGCTGAAGCAGCAGCAGAAATCACTGGGAAAAGGTGAGGAGGCCATCTTCCCAGTGATTTGCGCATGCACAGTAGAGAAGTCACCAGAGCATGGCATGGGCGCCATGTTCCAGGAGACCGGCTCGTTGCAGAGAATGTTTGCTATTGTGCGCATGCGTGTAGTTCGCAGTATGCGTGTGCAAATTAGTACGAACAATCGGATTTTGCTCGCTCGCCCTGCCATGACAGCCCAGCGGAATGAGTGACAGGAGAGGCCGTTTGTGGGTGGTAACAGGGGCAGGCCAGTAGTAACGGGGGAGTGGAGTTGCGAACGCAGGCGTGCCAGAGTGTTTTCACGCCGTTTCTGGGGTGTGCACAATTAACAGGCAGTGTCATAGTACACGTCACCTGGTTGAAAAATACTCTGAAGTGTGCTCGCAGTGCTTGCTGTAGGGTACAGTCAACCGCAAGAGATGCGGTCAGATCCAATGTAACCCGATGTACCGATAGTTTAATATACTTCCTGGAGATGACGTACGCTAGTGGGTGGCTAAACACAGGCTAGTGGGCGTCTGTAAACACAAACTGATCGCTCGCCGAGACATACTGGGTGTGGTTATGCCTTGTCGAGCGAGCGGCTGCCTTGGAGTCACTTTGCAAAATTTCCATATGCTGGGAGCGAGCGGCCGCATCTGAATGAGGTCCTAAGTCTTTGGCAGAAATATAATACTTTGGATAAAGTAAAAAATCACTGATTTAATGAAAATGTTGAATCCTAAAATGTTAAGTAATAGAATTTCAGCGAGAGATCACCACAAAACATGAATGAAATGAGGTGGAGAGTCAGGGAGGGTAGTGCCAAGACTACTGCCAAGTGCCAATGACTACCTTCTGGCATCACTGCTCTAAGGAGCCCATCCACAAGCAGATCTGCCCACTTGACCCAATTTTGAAAAACTGGATCCTGTAGAACAGAATTAGTATACTTAGACAATTATGGTACCTACACATGATCGGGACATGATCAACAGTCAACTGTTTTAGATGTTGATCTATAGCAGCAATACAGTACCTTGGGGTTTATGCATTGTGCAATTAATGGTCAGCAAGTAATTGACGTAGGATTAGCATATAAACCTGCTGATTGGTGATCTAGAGAACACATTGTTTTGACTTCTTAAGAACAGCACATTCAGCAAACAAAAATACAGTAATATAAAATGTAATGTATGTATTAAAAGAAACTCAGGGCCTGATTCAGAGCCGGACGCTCTGACCACAGCGCTCGCTCTGAATCAGGGCCCTCCTCCCTCAACTTGGAGCGGCCTCATGGACGCTCGCATAGCTGTGGGTTACCACCCACAGCTATAGCGAGCGTCCATGATGATGGTCGCGATGGTCAAGACCATCGCGACCATCGGGCTTGCGACGAGATCCTGCGGTAGGGTCTTGGTGACCGCAAGCCCTGGAGTGATTTTGGCTCTATCAGAGCCAAAATCACTCCCACTGACATCACTAGTGATGTCAGTGGGGCCGGACTCAGACGGTAGGCGTTCCCATGGGAACGCCTCCGTCTGGCAGCCACGCCCCCGGCACGCCCACCAAAGGGGGCGCGCTGTCACTCACCATCAACAGCACGTCCCCTTTGGTGCGAGACCCATAACGACGGCTTGGCCGTCGTTATTCGGGTCTCGCGCATGCGCACGACGGAGCTCCCTCCGTCGTACGCATGCGCAATTCGGCACCATCGACCCGCTTGCGAGCATCCTGCGCTCGCGAGCGGGTCTGAATGACCCCCTTAATCTTTCCCATTTTAGTGTATTTTTACATCAGTAAAAACCTGGGCTATGATGTCCAATTTACTGTGATTCTTTTGCTTTCCACTTACAGATAAGTGAGACGTGTACAGACTTTTACCCATAAAGAGCTTTTCACATGTAAGCATTTCTAGCGCTTTAGGTAGATGCTAAAAGTTAATCCATAATCCTTGTCTCTCCAGGGCCCGTCAACCCACCATGCTCTTCACTCTATAGACAGTTAAGTGGTTTGGCCCTTAAATAACTATTGGAATACACCTTCAGTTCTTTAAAATATACTTGTTCTTTCTCTGTCTTTAACCATCATGATTTCCTTTCTTACGTTATAACTTGGGGGTAATGGGACGATAGACATTTTTTTTACATTAGTTTGTGCCAGTGATTTCCAGTTTACACCACCTGTGAAGGGTGCACCTGGAATATTGTCCAATCTGTTCCCCATTTGCTATTTTTTGTCAGGAGCCACTTAACCTACCAGGATGATTTGGATTTTTGGAGAAAACTAATGCAAACATGGGGGAGAATATACAAACTCTATACAGGGGGACATGTGGTCTGAATCGAACCTATGGTGCCAACTCTGTGATACGCTGTGGCACAGTGCTTTGCCTGTAAATTTAGGTGGCGTTTTAACTTTTGCTGACATGTATATTTCTTCTGTGGACCAAAAGTCATCAAAAATGTTGCTTTATTTGCAGATTGAGCTTATTGAAGAATTGTTGCATGGGGGTAGTTTGACTCCTGGAGAACAGCGATAGGCAAGATTTCCATTACGAAAGCCCATCAGAAGGAACATGACATGTCTGACTCAGCCCTTCCACCAGATATGCTCCTACACCATATACCAGAGGTTCCCAAACTATGTAGGTCCTACGGGCGACATCGTGTGTATGCACTTACTGATGCCTGGGCCCCCACCGGGGTCGATGGCTACAGACCAGGAGATCAGTGAAAGAGCTCTGGAGCAGCTAAAGGTAGGGATGCCATCAGTGGGTAACCATCTATGGTACAATATGTGGTTATCATCAATGGAATAAACCATTCAATGGGAAACCATCAATGGTTTCAACCACCGATGGTCATCCTTGCTCTATGACATACTGGGCTGCCGGCCAATAAGAAACAAGGAGCAGGGCTTCAGGGGTGCGTCGGGAAGTGGAGCTAGGCTCTGTGTCCTGGTATTAAATTTAAAAAAACAGCAGGGGCTCTCTGCCATCGATGGCAAAATTATATGACACCGGCTGTTAACCATGGCTGTTTTGTAAGCATCGAAAGTCGATGGCCCTCCCTAGCTTAAAGGGAATGCAGGGACAAGCTCCTGAGGTAAGTGGGAAAATGGAAGCAGTACGAGTGCTGAGCTTAGATATAGGCAGCTGCAGACAGTTATGAGGAATAACTGAGGTGACTGACTGAAGGGGGGGGGGGCTTTGGAGGAGATTTAAGACAGTGGAGGAGATAGCTGCTGGAACCTGCCACTGGGAATAATGTGAAAGAAGATTTAAGTTACAGTATCTCTGAGGAAAAATATGTCAGAGTTCCCTCAGAGTCCTGTGATAAAAAAAACAGTGGCCATATTCATCTTCTGACCGGGAAAGAGAATAAGTAGTTGAAGGAAAATTTAGAGGGGAGACGAGATGCCGGGATTAATCAGTAGTGAGCTGTTATGTCAGTCAGTGCAGTGAGTAAGTGACAGCACAGCAGTTATTTCAGTCAGAGAGGTCAGTCAGTATGGGAGTGAGAAAGGAGACATAAAAGGAGAGAAAGTGTCAGAGACAGAGGAAAAGGACTATAACAGAGACAGTATCTTTATATTGGCGAGAGTGGTGTTTATTAGAGTAAATTATTCTGATGCAAAGGATATATACATATGTGTGGGACTTTATTATCTTGAATTAAAGTAAATCTCTTAGGTTTAGTGGTGTGCTAGTATAAACAAATCCCTGTGTCACCTTCAGTAGGCTTACCAATCCTAGTGCTGAATCACAACCTCTTCTCATATTGGCTATAATAATCCTTATTTCACACGTGGTAATCATATACCTGTGCACCGCTTATTATTTTAGCACCTTATTATTTTACCTGCTCCACTTGTGTCTATAATTGGTATTATGTATCCACAGGGAACAGAAAGAAATCATATTCCGACTGGGCGTCCAACTGTGGCAAAACATCAAGAACAATATCTCCATCTTATTATTGTCATGTATTATTTCCTTTCCATTTCCTCCTTTTATTTATTAAATGATCTCATTCTATTGTCTTTTTTTAACTCATTATTTTTATTTTATGTTTTGTAACAGAACATCCACATTTTATTTCTTCTTTTTTTTAGTAATCTTATCACCAGAATTGTCACTATAAATAAAACAACATCCATCTTCCCCAATCAACTCATCTGTCTAGGGTAGGCTAGGTGGTGTTACTGTACCTCCACACATGCTTCTGGAAGGAGGGGTATTTGAGTGCACCTTCTGCTTTAATATGCCTGTCCTCGCCAGATATGAGTTGCACACCTTCTCCAATTCCCCTCCTGCTTGAACTCACACTATTTCCCTTATGCTGGCCATACACCTACGCGATTTGTCCCCGATTCCACGATTTTCGACGCGTCCTACAATCAATCCTGTACAAATCGTGCATTTTGTATCTTGGATACGATCCGATGCGTGCTCCCGCATCTCCTAAATTGGATCGTATGATCAGATATGCAACACATATTATCCATCGTAATCGCATGCTGATCATGCCGTGTTTTTCAGCATGCGATGCATCGTGCGTCCGAACATCCGAGCCCCATCACTTGAGTGAGAAGTTCCTGTTTATGCCCACTACAGACAGCGCCCGAGCAGAGAGGAGCAGCAGCATGATTAGCCGACACGATTGTGCAGGTATTGTATAGTATTTGCTGGCCACTTGTTTCTCATACAAAGCCCACTGGCCACCAATGTTTTTCATATGCATAGTGGCCGTTGCTTTGAAGCCCTGCACACACTGACCATCTCTGTTTGCCCAGCAATGCACATTGACCACCTATGTGCCCAGCAATGGCCACCATCTACCTATTGTTTCCCCAACACTGGCACCAATGTTTTGCATATGCATAGCGGGCATTGCTTGAGCCCTGCACACACTGACCACCACTGTTTGGCCAGCAATGCTTATTGCCCACCTATGTGCCTACCGTCCACCTATGTTTTTGAACCAATGCCCTTCGGCCACCCCATCCTGGCTTTATCAAGCTATACAGGCACCATGACTGTCTTTGGCGTACCAAGTCAAATATGTACAGCAACAGACAGAAGCGTAACAAGGCCTTACTCGAGTTGTCAGAGTATAGTAAGCCATATCACGATAATGCATCGTCCCTATTGTGGGTGCTCAATAAGATACAGAATATGTGTACAACCTTCATCAACAGCACAAAAAGGTGGAGGATTCAAAACGTTCGGGAGCCGGGACCGACAGCATATTCAAATCCACGCTATGGTATTATGACCTGATGATGTTCCTGGTGCAGCAGGATCCCGTGAGACCTTCTGTACAGTTGATGGCTGAGTCAGGGTAGTGCAGCCTGCTGGAAGATGATTTCCTGGAATCAGAGACATCAGTGGTAAATTCCAGCATTTTCAGATTAAATCCTCTTGCCACGGCACTGCACCGTCCCCATTAAAATAGGCCATATATTCCTCTCTGACCTTTTTGGCCAGAGAAGTCCTGGTTTCCCTAACCGCGGGTGCCACCAATGAGGGGAACGGAGCAACTTCTTCCAGATTTTCAGGGTCTTCAACTGCAGGTGTGCCCAATAACCTTGGCTGGGTAGCTTTCTTGTGCATGAAGTTGTGCAGGATACAGCAAGCCATGACCACCCAGTCAATCTTCTCCACCTAAATTTATTGGGGTATGCAAAATCCGGAATTGGTTGCTCATGATCTCAAAGAAGGCGTTCTCCACAATACGCCTTGCACGAGATAGGTAATTGAACAATTTGTGTAATTGAACACCCTCTTTTCATGAGTCAAGGCCCTCTGTGGGAATGGCTTCAATACATTTTCATGAAGGGCGAAAGCCTCGTCAGCCACAAAAACGAAATTCAGCCCATGTTTCGTAGCCTCTCTGAACGGCAAATGAAGGATGTTAGTGGTGAGCCTCTCGTAGAATGCCTTCTTCTGAAAGGAGCCACCGTCGGAAGAACGGCCATTCTTACCCACATCTACAAACAGGAACTCGTAGTTTGCGTACACCACAGCCATCAGAACAACACTGAAGTACCCCTTATAGTTGTAGTAGCGGGACCCAGTGTTGGCAGGTGGGTTAATCCTAATATACTAGCCATCAACAGCTCCTCCGCTGTCAGGGAACTGCCAATGGCTCTCAAACTCATGCCCAATGGCTACCCAATCTTCCGTACTAGTAGGGAACTGTGAAAGAAATTGAAAACAAAATTAAAATATGAAATTTTAAAAAATGTTTTCTATTTACAGACTTCAGATATCCCCAGCAACCCAGACCTACACAGTGGAGAAGATAGTGTTGATAGTGTTGCGACTCCAAACCCCACCCCACCAATTTCCAAAAAACAAAGGCGGAATACCAAAAATAAAAAAAATGAAGAAGACCTACTACTTTGCCAGGCCAGAGAGGCCTTATTGAAACCACCGGATGAATATGACAACTTTACGGCCTATGTCATTACAGCGGTGCGAGCAATGATCCAGGACCAAAGAATACAATTTGAAAGACTGATGTCCAACCTCATATTTAAAGCAAGGCAATGTCTACTGACATTGGATACCACCATTATTACCCCGCCAGTAGTTCCAACCTCCCCCTACACTCACCACGGCAACACCCACCTACTATTCACACAGACTTTGCCCTTTTCTGCATGTGATACTTTTAGCATTTTAGAAATATATATATATATATATATATATATATATTAAACATTTTATAGGCCATGTTGGCAGCATAACTTGCACAAAACCCCCAAAACAGTCTTATTTTTGTATTTAATATTTCACATAACTAACAAACTATAGAAAGTTTAAATAAAACATTTCTCTGGTTTGACTATGGTGTGTGTTTTATCTTGCCTTACAATAACGTAACTGCAGAACCTTCACGATAGCCTTGCACGTCTCTGGGATAATGCGCCCCAAAGCTTGAACCGAGATGCGGGTCTCAAACTTTAGGTCCTCAAAGGAGCATCCCGTAGCCAGGTACCTCAGCTTAGCCACGAGCCTCTCCTCGGCCATGATGGGCATCCGAAATTTGGTGTCCTGCTTCCGGATATAGGGGGTCACCAGATGCAACAATTCCTGGAAGGTGGTGTCATCCATCTGCAGGAAGTTGCGGTAGTCGTCCCAATTGTTCTCCCTCATCTCCATCAGCATGGACATATAGGGTTGACTCTCCCTCTCCAGCAGCCAATCCTTGGTCCAGCAGGACCAGATCCTCCTCCTAAGTTGGGCCCTATCCCTCTCCTCACTCAGCTTGACCACAGCATAGGACAGCAGTGCTCTATAATGGCAGGGATCCATCACCACAAAAAAGCAGGATATAGACCACAGGAAATAGAGCAAGATAAAGCACTTTCTAAAGCCAGCCAATACAAAGCAATGCACTGTAGCTAGCAATGTGGAGCGTTCAGCAGGGTAAAAACCAAGCCTCACTAGTCACAGAGCAAACAGGAGTGCACAGAGCTGAAGAGGCAGGCATTTTTTATATCCCCCAGTGAACCCCAGCCCTCTATTTCAATTTGGTGCCAATCTATTGCATGATTGCACGTTTTTGGGTGAGGCACACGATCAACCCTATCACAATCCGTCATATAAAGTGACGCGTGATCGTATGACAGATCGCACAAAATCATGTGGTCAGGACTGCCGGGCTGCTCCGGGGAATTCAAGAGAAATCGTATAATGAATCTGATCTTATGCTGGTCGCACTAGTGTATGGCCAGCATTACTCACTCCAGATAACGGGTCTGATTGTGAACACAATGCCGATATTTACGCATTTTGAGCGATTACCGGCTGACTGCACATGCATCGTGGTCACACTGACCACGCCCCAAGATACCTTAGTACTGCCGCTTGCAGTGAGGATTTCTTTACAAAGTGATTCACATTCAGGGACCAATTGGGGGTGGTTACGGGGCGTGGTGACAAAACACAGGCGTGTTGCGGCTATTTTGGGGGCGTGTCTCAGCATACTACTGCGATACCGTACGCAGAAAACTTGGCACCAGTGTCTTAGTTCTCGCGGCCATTCTGAGCGACCATAGGGTTACTCAGATGGTCGATTATCGAAGGATCTGTGACCACCATTGCATGTTTGTGTGCACTTGCTTGGATCTGCGAAGCTGCCGGTTAGCGTCTCAATACATTTCCAGGCGGCTACAACATTAGCACATTTTCGCACGGTAGCTGCATACGGGATAACAGCTGCTATTGCATTGGCGTACATATCTGAATCAGCCCCAACATCCGCTATTGTTCCTCATCCTACAAGATTTGTGTTCCCACCTATTTATCTTGCTCAATCGGGAGGACACCCCTCAATGCTGTACTGCCTTGCTACTCTATTCCCTGCAGAAAAAAAGGGTGTACTGTAAGCCCTTAAAGGTAGGGCCCTCTATCCTCCCTCAAAGTCTCTGCTCTGTCATTCCTTACACTGGCTGCCAGTATCCTATTGAATCCTATATAAAATACTTCTACTAACATACAAAGCTATAAACAACACCACACCATCATACATATTTTCTCTTATGTCAAAATTAGAGATGTGCGCCGACCCCCGTGTTTTGGTTTTGTGTTTGGTTTTGGATCTGGATCTCCCTTGGTTTTGGATCTGGATTTGTTTTGCCAAAACTTCACCTCCGTGTTTTGGTTTTGGATCTGGATTTTTTCTTAAAAAAATCAAAAAAACAGCTAAAATCAAATAAAATGTGCCTTTTTTTGTTCCTACAGTATTAATAACCTCAATAACATTTATTTCCACTCATTTACAGTCAATTTTGGTTAACTCAACAGCTCACAATAATGATTGTTTTCATCTAGTTAAAGGGCCAAAAGGTTGCATCCAGCTTGCTGGATCAAAACTGATTGATATAGTTATTAATAGAGTTGAGGACTGTGCAAAGATGATGGTTGGGATACCGTTGAGGATTGAAGGCATGGGCCTTCATAGAGGACAAGGAAGTTGACGGCCTTACATTATCATGATGACTGCTGGCGGCAGCTACAACATGTGGCTCTTGGCCTTGCTCTCCTGTCATGTGACAGCCCTCCATATTTTCTGCGGTCTTGAAGCAGTCACAAGCAACAATAGTGTAGCCAAGGTGCGGTTACAAAATTCACACACGTGCAGTCATGCGCACACAGAAAAAACATATACAAAAGACACTATTTTTTTTGTTTTCGGATCCAGAACTTAGGCCCAGAGTACAGATTGGTGACGACTGGAGTCGGGCAGCACTGGCTTGCGTTGCTGTATCTTGTGTGGCTAAGCCTAACACGTACACGCACACAGAAAATTAATAGACATAAGACACTATTTTTTTGTGTTTTTTTTTCAGGTCCAGAACTTGGGTCCAGAGCACAGATTGATGACGACTAGAGTTGGGCAGCACTAGGTTGCATTGCCGACTTGCTAGATCTTGTGCGGCTAAACCTAACACACAAGGACAATTATTTATTAGACAATAAAAAGAAAATTTTAACAAAAAAAATTTAGCTCTAGAACTTGGGCTCAGAGCACAGATTGGTGATGACTGGAGTCGGGCAGCACTAGGTTGCGTTGCCGACTTGCTAGATCTTGTGCGGCTAAGCCTAACACGCACAGACAGACAGAAAAAAAAATTTTTTTTTTTATCAGCTCCAGAACTTTGGGCCCAGAGCACAGATTGATGACGTCTGGAGTTGGGCAGCACTAGCTTGCATTGCCAACTTGCTAGATCTTGTGCGGCTAAGCCTAACATACACAGACAATTATTAGGAAAAAAAAGACAAGATTTTTAAAAAAATTTCTTGGGCGCATAGCACAGATTGATGACGACTGGAGTCGGGCAGCACTAGCTTGCATTGCTGACTTGCTGGATTTTGTGCGGTTAAGCCTAACACACACACAGACAAATATATATTACACAAAAAAATACACTTTATTTGGGTCCAGAACTTGGACCCAGATGGACACAGCAGACAGCACCAGCCCAGATGGACACAGCAGACAGCACACCAGCTCAGAATGGATCAGTACCAGCCCAGGACACAGCAGACAGAACTGCACAGCACCGCTCCCCAGCCCTACACTACCCACCCTCCCTGTTCCGTCTCCACAGCCGCACTGAAATATATATATAGAGAGACAAAAGCTCGCGAGCCACGAGGTTTCGTCTCTATGGTTTTGCCTCGATGTCAGAGATCCGAGTAAGGTGGGAACATCTGAGCCAGCTTGGATCCGACTCAGCTCCCCTTACTTCGGGTGGGTTCGGCTCTCTTAGATCCGAACCCGCTCATCTCTAGTCAAAATACCTCCCAGTTCAGCCCCTTTACGCTGCATAAGATATATGTCTCTCATCCACACTCAATAGCTGCTCCCATTCACCAATACAGGACTATTTTCAGGCTGCACAGACTCTGTGGAACAGTGACGTGCAGTGAGGTCAATGGCTGGGAAGACACACATGGAGATGTTTCTGAGTGCTGGTAGCCTGTTTTACCCCCTACCCACTGTAACTCTCCCCTCACTACACTAAGCTTCAGTGTCCATTGATTCTCCTACCTGCATCACTGTGTCTTCTCTTGCTGATGCTGACTGAGATCCGATCTCTAAATACAGCAGTTCACTGGTCACATTGCACATCCAAGATGTCCATCAGTGTACTAGGCACGCCCCAGATATTCGAAGGCTTGTCTGTATTAGCTCCCTTTCTGTGCAGCTTACTGCCCGTGGTGTGGCCCTGCCCCAAGGTCTGCAAGCAGTGTCTGACATACACAAGCGAGGCTGAGCTGTTTCTGCCTCTTCTCTCATCTCCCTGCAGTCCCAGGGAGCTCCACAAAGTTGGTGAGCGTTAACTATAAAAATGATTACTATAAACAAAGAAGATGTTTATAAGTTATAAATATTTTCTTTGTATTATTCTAATAATTTTTATATCAAATCTCAGGAGTATGACAGAGGAGGCTCCGCCTTCCCTGCCTACCCTGACTGCACATCTCTGCTGTGGAATTTCCTATCTTGCACAACATCCCCGTTTTCTAGTCTCCGAACCTTCAAGCGTCCCCTGTAAATTATCCTCTTCAAACAGCTTTTCAAAACCACATAACCTCCATAAGCTATTCTACCCAATTACCTCCCCTCAACACAGTTGACACAATACTTACATGTGTTCTCTTTCTACAATCACACAACCCACTGAACTCAGGGCTTGATTCAGAGCCGGACGCTCTGACTAGAGCGCTCGCTCTGAATCAGGGCCCTCCTACCTCAACTTGGAGCGGCCTCATGGATGCTCGCATAGCTGTGGGTTACCACCCACAGCTATAGCGAGCGTCCATGATGATGGTCGCGATGGTCAAGACCATCGTGACCATCGGGCTTGCGACGATACCCTGTGGTAGGGTCTCGCTGCCGCAGGCCCTGGAGTGATTTTGGCTCTATCAGAGCCAAAATCACTCCCACTGACATCACTAGTGATGTCAGTGGGGCCGGACCCAGACGGTAGGTGTCCCCACGGGAATGCCTCCGTCTGGCAGCCACGCCCCCGGCACGCCCACCAAAGAGGGCGTGCTGTCAGTCACCATCGACAGCATGCCCCCTTTTGTGCAAGACCCATAGCGACAGCTTGGCTGTCGCTATGCGGGTCTCGCGCATGCGCACGATGGAGCTCCCTCCGTCGTGCGCATGCGCATTAGGGCACCATCGACCCGCTTGCGAGCATCCTGCGCTCACGAGCGGGTCTGAATTAGGCCCTCAGGCCAACATTTCTGTGTGACTGGATCATATCGCCCACCAAGAACCTCTGCAATATGGCTGGACCATAAGCAATACTATATTCATGTACTATATTACACACCTATTTCCCTTTAGATTGTAAACTGGTTAGCAGGGCCCTCTTACCTCCCTCTCTGTCTGTTGTTACTTGTTACCCAGTCTCGTTTTATTACTGTTTTGTTCCCAATTGTAAAGAAAACAAGGATATTCTGGTGCTACAGTATATTAAAAAAAAATGATACTAATAAAAAAACTGCAAATGTGACTCTGGCAAAAATCTGGTAAACATATGAATTATATCACTTACAAGTCACAGCGCAGCACATCTGGGTAATATCCCCAGCGCAAAGGTTAATATGAAAATACATTGAATTTTGCTTTCTTAAAGCAATAATCAGCCTTGAGAATTTCCTATAAGGGAGGAGTATGTATAATATACTCAGAATTAGGTACTGTGACAGAAGACATATCACTAACAAGCTTTTAATGGTACAACTGCCCTAACTGGAAAATGTACAGTATGACATTTCAGCTCATTCACTATGCTGTAAATTCTCTGACAGGGGTTGCTGAATTAACAGTAGAGCTTATAACAAGGGGTTGAGCATTACATGTCTTCTGTGCTGTTATTTACAGTGAACCTGTCTCAGTTCATATTAATGATAATTGAGTCTGTGTATTCACCAAGAACCAGTGCCTTATGCCTCTGTGATGTCACTTGTTACTGGTAAATTAACAACTTCCTTCTCATGAATATACAATGGTTAGCACTACTGCCTCACAGTGCCTGGGACACGGGTTCTATTTCAACAAGAGCTCTATGTATGTGTGGTGTATATGTTCTCCCCATGTTTGTGTGGTTTAATCCAGTTGCCTTGACTTCCTCTCACAGTCTAAAAAATCTAGTGTGTGTGTGTGTGTGTGGTGGGAAATATAATCCGTATGATCCCCCAGAGCATAAGCAGATCTTGCATTAAGGGAAAGACAACTTGCTAAAGAACTCTAGAAGATGTTCTAAAGGTCTCATCACCTCTCTACTGGTACTTCCCTAAAATAAACCTTATAAGATCTAAGAATAATGGTACATAACAAGAATGCACTAAAATAAGGATACAATAACATTTGATTGTGAAATTAAATGAATTGAAACCACTAAAATCACAAATGATGTTTAATTGGTAAGATGTTTATTTAATAGTGGGCGATGGTGTTAGTGGAGAATGGACTGCCTCAGCTCAAGTGGAACTTTTCATCTCCCTCCATGTGCACATTCCAGATGAATGACACAATGTGCACTACCACAAGCTGTAGCCATGATCTAAAGGGAAATCAATTAAAGTTGTAGATCAACTATTCATAGGAAGAATTAAACATGTATGGTTTAACAATAGTGAGAATCCTCAATAAATAACAGCAATGAAAGGCAAACTGTAACCAAAATACAACAAAAAGTTGTAACATAAAGCTCAAAATGTAATGGCAAAGTTTAAGCGGTCATAGTTTCAGTTATGTAATAAAAAAGTAGATGTTTTAACCAATGGGATTGTGTAATACTGTATATGGAAAATCTTTTTAATTTGTCATCCACTGGGATATTTTTAATGTTTAAGGAAAATTAAATGTCTTTATTTTCAGGAAAATGTTTTCAATTGGTAGTCAAATTGATTTTTTCTTGTAATCCATTGGAACTCTTCATAATGTGTAAGCCTCAAGAAATAAAAGAAACAATAGAAAACACAAACAGCTCTGCTCTCCACAGAATTACTATGACGTGGCCACTCAGCCAATGAAAGTGGTTTCCTACACTAGTTGCTGTGATTGACAGACTGTGAGGTGAGTCATGGGTATTCCCTGCTTTAATCAAACATCAGTACAGATTAACTGAATATCTGCTATCATGGGAAAAAAACAATTAGCAATGCTATGAAGGGCCATTCATGTCAATTCCCCATTCATTTTAATTTCCTATTGATTTTAATGGAGTTTCTTTGTGTAGCACACTTCTCTTTTGGAATGAATGGGCTACTAGAAAGCCCATTAACAGGAATGGGAAAAATACAGCACAATGTTGGCATGACCAGTAGCATATACAGCAATGTGTGCAGGGTCAAGGGATATCTGCCCAGACTCTTGACTTATTGTCCCACAATCATCCTACCACAACCTACCAATTGGAGCTTAAGGTCCTAGTGGAAAAAGCACTGATAGAGGGGGCCATATCCAGGGAAGAATCACAATTTTTGTTTCCTTCTTACCCTGTCACAGCAATTTATTATAACCTCTAAAAAATCGCCAAATCACAGGTAACACCCCCAGGGAGACCTATTATTTCTGGTATTCACTCAATTCTAATTTATCTTATTTTGTTGACAACCATCTGCAGAATCATGTAGCAAATCTGAAGTGTTATATCAAAGACACTACTCATATCTTACAAAAAAACCTTAGGGATAACTTGGAAACAAGGATGGGTATCTTTAACCATTAATGTACAAGCATTATGTACAGTATGCATATTTCAAAGAACAAATGTGGAAGCCATACATACCTATCTAAGATGTAATATTGATGGCTCTTATCAGCGACATGATCTTGTACTAGATGCAATTATGTTTATTTTGACTCACAATTATTTTATGTTTGAGTCCACATATTATTTACAGGCACTGGGGATAGCCATGGGGACCAGCATCACGCCTAGTTTCGCAAATCTCTATATGGGCTGCTTCGAACCTGGTCCTCTATGGCCACTATATAAAGGTCACAGCATGTGTAATGGCTACTTATACAGAGGTACCATCGTCAATTCAGGAACATCAAGTACAGCTTACTAACAACAGCATTCACAGGAGTGCATCATTCCCAGGAGCACAGCGATCATGTAGGTCAGGTCTGTAATGTCCAGCACACATAGAGGTGCTAAAGGTGCACACCCTCTTATCTTTCACTCTGTACGCATAGGCAAATGCAGGGGTGGTTTCCATCTGCCTGGAAACCCCCCTCCCCAGCCCACACCATGATTACAATAGAAATAGTAATATAATAGAATTTTACAAGTGTTGCATGTTATTCTCACTATCACAAATGAAATAATTAGCACCACCTGTGGATCTTTTAACATGTATCAGCTAGTAATAATATAACCTGTGCATCAACTAGGAGATCTGGAAAACATTCACTGTTATGGATGTGCTGCTATAGAGCCTAATATGTACATATATGTCCAGGGCAGTGCTAGGTTAATCCCAGACTTCCGGACTTGCTCTAATACTCTGGAATGGTGCCCACATCTAAAATGAAAACGTTCAGGTTAGGCAGGATAGCCATACTGCTGCATTTAATGGCTTATTATGATCGCTGGCCCTTTATATGCTGGAATTATGACACACAATACACTTTGTATAACGCATATTAAAGCTGGTTAAGTGCTAATTCTAAATTCGCACACTCTCACTGCAAATAATGCAAATTGGTATTTCTAATTGAATTGTACGTATTTCGGGTGCGCGCATGATGGCAAAGTGTGCAAACTTAACGCCTTTTGAAAACTCGCACCTAATTGAATAACCCCCCCCAGTCTTAAATCATTCAAGAGAGTTAGGGAACATCAGCACTGACTTCATAACGTGTCACCTTTGTGTTTATATTACTTGGGCAATTGTATACATCATGTACACCTGTATGATACAATTAAAATAATCTTTCTAGCATCTCTTGAGCACCTGTAATAACACCAGTCCCTTTGCTGGTGGAATAAGATTGCACTGTATTCAATCAATATAAATATGTCTCTTCAATATAAATATCTACAATGAAAGGTACGAGTCCACTTATACCCCTTTTACACCAGAGCTAAAACCCAGGTTATTGCAGGGTTAACCCAGGTAGCTCCTTGGTGTAAAAGGGGAAAGGGTTGGATTGTCGGGTGGAGTGACCCGGCAATCCAACCCAGGTAACTTGCAGGGTTCAACACAGGAGTAACCACTGAAACCCTTCAGTGTAAACGGCGCGATCTGGGTCAGGGTGACCTGGATCATGCCGCATGCCTTGGAGATGACGTCATCTCCAAGCGTTCACTTCAACGCCAGAAAAGCCGGGTCTCTGCAGACCCGGCTCCGGTGTGAACGGCGCTGACTCGGGAATATCCTGTGTCGGCACTGGGAAAATTCCTGGTCTGATCTGGATTGGAAACCTGTCCCAACCTCCGGGTCAGACCCGGAATTTCGGTATAAAAGCAGTATGAGTCCTCATTTCTCTGGGAACAAGCCCAATCCACTCAGCGCCTCCCATCACCTCCATAGATGCTGCTATCTTGATGTGAAAAAGCCTGAGCTTCCCATATGACTGGGTGAATATGTGCAAAAATAAGCACGATATCACAAAATAGCAATTGTGCCTTGGGGCCCATTATTAGTTTGCTATTACATATTTATATTTGACCTTTGACTAGTAAATCTCCTGCATGTAGTCTACAGAATCAGGATTAGCCTGGAATATACATCCTGTTCCTTTCTGTACTGTGTGCATGCTTAGCACTAACATTAAGCCCACTGTCTACAGATACAGAAGTAATCAGGGTGTTCTGTGATGTGAACTCTGGGATAATGGATGCACTAATATAGTGATTACTGTCTCCTCTTCAACCTTCTCTAATTTAATTGTATAGAAGAAAAATACATGTTGTAGTGAGTGATGTCACAGTTCACTGGACTATTATAATAGAAACATCACTTCCAGACCTCTGCGACAAAGAGAAAATGTTAATAGATACATAAATAGAATTCATTCAGACAGATCTATCTTGAATTGTTTTATATAATAAAAACTGTTATTAATGGGCTAAGGAACTGCATGCAGTGCAGAGAATAGGGCATCATGTAATGCTAAAATTAATTCTGTACATAACAAGAATCTTTCAATCAAGTCAGACTCATTCAGCGATTAGAGCATGATTGTTACAGGGAGACAATACAAAATGTTTTTCCTATGCTTGACAGTAGACCTCAGTAGATTAGAGTGCCTACAGTATTTATGAAGGTCCCTGGATTGAAGTTTTTGCTTTCATTCTATTCGCTGGTTATAGTACATAAAACTGGGTTGGGTGTGAGATCCAGGCATGCGGGATGCCACTGGTCAGAATACCGACAGCGGCATCCTGACAGTCAGAATCCTGACACCCATAAGGAAAGAAGGTAAGACTATCCCCTTACCCCTAACCCTCCATCCTCGATGCCTAGCCCTAACCTCCCCCAGAGCCTAAACCTAACCTCCCCCTTTCTGCACCCTAAACCTAACACTCCCTCTCCGGTGCCTAAAGTTATTCTCCCCCCCTAGTGCCTAAACCTAACCTCCCCGCACCCTAAACCTAACCCTCCCCCCTAGTGCCTAACCCTAACCCTCCCCCTAATGCCTAACCCAGACCCCGCACCCTAACCCTCCCCAAAACGCCTGATACTTACCTTCGGGATATTTCCTGGCGGACCGGATTCTGGTGCCGGAATCCAGATGCTGTTGGGACTTTGGCGCCGGTATTTCGCACGTCTGCATCCTGCACGGCGGGATGCTGACTACATCCCCATAAAACCACCTACCAAATTTTGCCTATTTAAAACAGCAAACAGTGGGTGGAAGTATAATGAACCTCAATTTATCCAAGTCGCCGGTTTCCTGCATTTTTCAGCACGAGACTTTTAAAATGGGTCCTTTACATTTCCCTCAAAGTCTTTCCAGTATAAAAAATATTATTATTTTAGTACTATTAAGGGGCCTATCCATTAGCAGATAAAATGAACGATTGAATGATATATAGTTCAATCGTTCATTTTATCTGCTAATGGATAGGCCCTGAACAATGACAGATGCGCACTCCCGCGGCCAATAAATCACATCTATCATCTCTCCAACATGTTGGTCAATTATCACATATAGCTGTACGATATTACGATCGTGCAGCGCTGCAGAGAAAAAATCCACTCCCTGAATGATTTCATGCGATATCGTTCATCGTTTGCCAAAATCTGTCAAATACAAGACAGGTATCGTTCAGCACAGCCACTGGAATTTTCAAGGGATATCTTTTGTCTTTCATCGCTCAGAAATACATCTGCTAATGGATAGGCCCCGTAACTCTCCTAAGAAAAAGAATTGAAAAAAAATAAGTAAATAAAAAAAAATACCACAAATTAATTCTATAAACAAATGTGAGAATTCTGCAAAAGTATCTTGACTTTTTACAATAGGCCCACAAAACTTACCGTTTGTCCCTGGGTAATTCTTGTGCCATCAAGTTTTAATAGGGAGACCATTTGTTTTGTGCTGGATGCATCTTAAGATGGTTCCACTTCCAACTGAACGGATACATGCAAGTATAATTTTTTCATTATTTTGTATTCTAACGTATCTTTTCTCTACAATCATTCTGGGGCTCAATTTTAGTATTACACATATGCATCCAAAAAAGCTCTAAAAATTACGTATTTACGCCAAGATGCTGAATTACATGCATCTCAACATTTGTTTTGATAGCAAAAATGCCTTTGGTGCTAGGTTGGATTTAAACTAGGGATGTGCAGGCTCGGATAGGTTCGAGTTTGCACGTGGAGTTCGGATTTTTCCCTCCAAAAAAACGGAACTCAGAACGAGGCAAAACGTCATCTTACATGGACGAACATCATCATTCCTGGACAAAAGACCAGGAATGATGATGTTCGTCCATGTAAGATGACGTTTTGCCTCGTTCTGAGTTCCGTTTTTTTGGAGGGAAAAATCCAAACTCCACGTGCAAACTCGAACCTATCCGAGCCTGCACATCCCTAATTTAAACAAAATGAAAATTCTAGAACACAGCAGGTATGATCTTTCTTCTTGTGTGCATATCAATGTAGCAAAATATTAATTCTAAAATATGCCCACAAATGAATCTTATATATAAAATTCATTAGTCTGTTTGTTTGTTTATTTGTCTGTCTGGTTATGCATTCGGACACCAATGTGGTCCAGTTGGATCCTGGCCAGGTTTAAGAGGGGTTAAGGATCCGGTGAGACCTCCCGTTGGTGTACGCTGGGCAGAACTTTGACCCGGGGAGCCTGTTCAGATACTTCCACTGGATGGATTTGGATGAAAACTTCACAGAGTGGTAACATTGGATCCCAGAAGACATACTAGAGGGTTGAGGTCCTGGTCGGACCTCCCATTAGTATATGCTGGGCAGAACTTTGACCCAGGGAGCCTGTTCTGGGCCTTCTACTGGATGGATTTGGACAAAAACTTCACAGAGTGGTAGCATTGGATCCCAGACGAAGACATACAAGGGGGTTGAGGTACTAGTTGGACCTCTCATTGGTGTACGCTGGGCAGAACTTTGACCCGGGGAGCCTGTTCTGGGCCTTCCACTGGATGGATTTAGATGAAACTTCACAGAGGTGAAACCAATGTGAGGTGGTCAATTTGGATCCTGGCCAGGTTTTAGGGGGTTAGGGTCCCAGTCAGACCTCCCTTCGGTGTACACTGGGCAGAACTTTGTCCTGGGGAGTCTGTTCTGAGCCTTCCACTGAATGGATTTGGATGAAAACTTCACAGAGGGATTTCAATTAGTCTGGGATGCCTAACTTAATAACTTGAAGATTTAAACCCGGGCAATGCCATGTACTTCATTATATATATATTACTTCATAATATATGTGCGAGCAATGAAGAAAGCATCTATCTGCTTTATGGGTGAATATACAATCAGCCAATCTGAAGCTGTTAGCTAGTACTAGCAACCATCACCATTATCATCACATATATTTACACCAGCCCTTATACAACCACTTAAGCCTTGTGAGTCTACTTCACTTTTTAAAACTTTTTCTATGCTGCCCAAAATGCAGTTCTTTTAGGGGCATATTTATCACCAACCGCAATGTTATTCGAATGCAGTTGGCATGTGATAATTACACCCCAACTCAGAATGCAGTAATGAAAATTACTGCATGCATTTATTAAAGCTGACGTGCCAGGACATAGCTTCTGAAAAAGCCCTGTTCCTGGCGAATGCCTAGAAGCAAAGTGATAGCTACAGCCGTCAGCCTGTGCATGTATCCGTGGAGGCCGATGGAGAGGGATCCTACAGATACCTCTCAGAAGATAGTGCAGTGGAGTAGCCATCACGCTCGGTGGTGTGTGGATATGTTAGCCTACGACCATCTTCACATCCCAGAACTTGATAAATCCAACAGTTTAGTTATGGGAGCTGCTTTTGTGGTTGGAAATGTAGGGACCACATCAGCTATTGGTAATATATCTACTGCTGTCATTCCATGTTACACCCTGGGGATGCTTAGGGTTTGTGAGGGTCCTTCAGGGGATTTTACACAATACAGTATAACTGTAATAAATATGCCCTTTAATCTGCAGCCAGGGGCAATTACTAATACTATCACCTTATTTTGACAGCAGCCACATAACATAATCTATAAACAAAGCAATGGTGCTGTTGTCTAAATTAATGAAATGATTCACTCCTATTGTGTTTTCTTTATTGAATGGGAAACTGTATATGCCTGTTTATTATCAAACCTACCAACAGTCAATGTGAACAAGGTATCAAATATAGACGCAGGTGGAGTTGTGAAACCAAGGCACAAGTCCCTCACAGCTATACAAGGGGGGTGAAGACACATTGGATCATGGTAGGATAATTCTCCTTTAAACTATGTGCAAAAAAATAGACTCTTTTTTTATGAATGTTCCTTGTATTTCAATCTTAACTTACTTATACTGTGTTTGTGCTCCACTGCAAACAAATGCACGCCAGTTAGTGTTGTACATCTAATGTCGATGCACAATCTGAAAAATAAAAAATTGGCAAAATATCCACAGCCTTAATGCTAATGAAAGCAAGTCGGTGTACACCAAACTAAGGGCCTTATTCTGTAAGGATCGTAATTGCAAAGCTGCACGCAGGCTATAGATATATGATGTATGCACGCAGGCTATAGATATATGATGTATGCATGCAGGCTATAGATATATGATGTATGCACGCAGGCTATAGATATATGATGTATGCACGCAGGCTATAGATATATGATGCATGCACACAGGCTATAGATATATGATGTATGCATGCAGGCTATAGATATATGATGTATGCACGCAGGCAGCTTTGCAATTGTGATCTTTGCAGATATGGTAATGCACAGGAGTCATCACGCCTCTGACAGAGCGCTCGCTCTGAATCAGGGCCGTCCCTGCTCCTTTTTGGAGCGGCCTCCTGGCCGCTCGCATAGCGGGTGACCACCCACAGCTATAGCGAGCGGCCAAAATGATGGTCGCGATGGTCAAGACCATCGCAACCATCGCGCTTGCGACGAGACCCTGCGGTATGGTCTCGCTGCCGCAAGCCCAGGAGTGCTTTTGGCTAGTGATGTCAGTGGGGCCGGACCCAGACGGTAGGCGTTCCCATGGAAGCGCCTCCATCTGGGCAGCCACGCCTCCGGCACGCCCACCAAAGGGGGCGTGCTGTCAATCAACATCGACAGCACGCCCCCTTTGGTACGAGACCCATAACGACGGCTTGGCCATCGTGGTCTCACACATGCGCACAACGGACCCTCCTCCGTCGTGCGCATGTACACTTGGGCACCGTCGACCCGCTTGCGAGCGGGTCTGAATCAGGCCCACAGTTTAGGTGCAGGGCTGGATTAAGGGCCACATGGGCCTGGGGCTGAAAATGTTCAAGGGCCTATACTGAGAAGGGGAGGAGCTGTAACCAGTGCTGTGTGGGTGTGACCAGAGCCAAGTCCAGGTGTACACACCATACACTACCAGCCCCACTGTCTCCCTAAATACATAAAAATAGAAAAAAATATATAATTTTGTGAGAAAACTAGAAAAACAATTGTAATACTTTTTCGGCTGACTGTGTGACCAGCTAGGCAGCTGGTCATCATCATGCTGATGATGGGCCTATTTAATGTGGAGGCTTGGTGTTGTAGCTCTATCTGCTGCATTGTTAATCTGGCCCTGTTTATGTGGCAACGCCCAGTTACATACTATCCAGGTACACTCCTTCAGCCGCAAGTGGACATGTGACTGGATTTCGTATGAATCAGCATCTACCCTACTTTAGTGTGCTAAATTCCGAAACATGTGCATTGTGAAAACACACAGGATACGTTCGAAAAGTCAGCTTGCGTTCAACATTTTTTGTCTAATTATTATCATTAAACATTCAGAAACCAATGAACTAAGCTGTAGTATCCTTGCTTCTACTGACAGCTGAGACCAGGCTTCTTAATGTTGTCTTAGACAAATTACAACCATTCTATGCAATAGGCCATTTTATATTTAATCAAGAACATCCCTAGCGAAACCTCCTTGACATTAAGAGAAGTAATTAGAATAAATTGTCTCAATTAGAAGGTGGAAGATTTTTTTTTCTAGTTTTGTACTTGGAAAGATTTTGTCCCTTTCACATTTTTGCTTTCATATGAAGCATTAGATAGCGTGGGCCACTTAGTTCAAGTGTCTTCTCTGTCATTAGCCGATGAAGAACGGCGGCCTGATACTGCTACTTAATTCTAGTCTTGCATTAGGACGTGGTTGTGAAGTTGCTTTGAGGCTTTGAGCCAAGGAATATGGCTTTTACACATGCTTGAGAGGAGCTACAAATAGCAGCTCCAAGCTCCAGTCTAGAAGTTATTGTTCTACATTTTGCACCTTGGGAATGGAAGCGTTAAAAGAGGATAAGTATAAAAAATTCATGCTACGGGGTTTCTTTGTTACTTTCTGCTGAATGCATTTACATTGCTGTTTTCATTGGTCTTCTCTGAAGCAGTTGGCGGTATTTTAACCTTTTCAGTTTTCTTTTAAATGCTACTAACAAATGCATCGTTGAAATAATTTTGAGTGCAAACATCTAATTAAGTACATTGTTATGTATACATTAAACATTACAGAAATCTACGGATTTTTCTACACACAGAGCTTTATGGTAAGGGACCATGGGGGAGATTTATCAAAGCTTGGAGAGAGATAAGGCACCAAAAAATCAGCTCCTAACTGTGTTGTGTTTAAAAAGTTGATTGGTTGGTACTTTATCTCTCTCCAAGTTTAGATAAAACTCCGTCCCCTTACCCCAGTCTTTTTAATGGATGCACTCAGCAGAAGACATATGGATATTTCATAGTACATGTGTCTAAGGAACAACTTTATCCTCACTTTTTTGTGTAGCTCCCAGCCAGGGCTGTGGATCAAGAGAGGGGTGGCAAGTGTACAGCCTTCGTGCGCTCCCCCTTCCCCCCTCACGGGAAGATTTCTGCAGTAGATTCTGGCACTTTCCAGAGTCTATTGTGCATGCGCCGATCTTTGGAAAAATTGCACTTGTGCACATATGCAGGTCATATGCAGATCTCCGGAAAAATGGAGCCTGCACCATGTTTCCGGGGGATATCTGCATCGCCAACAGAGATGTAAGTACTGTGCACGGGTGTAGGGTTTGCGGTATGCAGTGTGCCCCTCTTCCCTGCCCACATTATAGATATTGCCATGCCCCCAGCTCTCGACATTATGCTGTCCTTGCAACAAGGTAAAAGCAGGATTGCCCAGTAAAAAGGGGGGGGGGCACTGATTGTACAGTATATGTGTATATGAATGAACTATTGATAAGTGAGAAAGGAGAGTATAACACGATTCTCGAACTATAAGTGACAGTTGTAGGGATACACAATAAGCCCCAGTCCACATCCTTACAGAGGAAGAATTGAGCAGAGATCGGATACTAGACTGTGCCCCATTCCTACACATTTTTAGGCCAACTCTATTTGAACCTTTCTTTCCTTTAAATTGTGTATGTGTGCTAAGTAGTAGGTTCATTCATTGTACTGAATTGTATAATGCGATGTAATTCCTGTTTTTAATTTGTGAGAAAACAAATGTCTCAATGTCTTCTCATATGTATCTCTCTCTGCAGCGTTTCAAAGCCTTTGTTAATCATTGAAATGCTGCATCTTAATGCTTTCTGATACTATAATCTAATGTTTCTATGAAAGATGTCTTTTTTTTTTTTACATGATTTTTATTATCTGCTAGATGACACTATTTGAATATTTGTCTGTGTTTCTCTCAATGCCTAAGTACATAAGCACCCAGGATTCAGAGATGTTTACTGGAAGTATCTAGAGACTTTCACAAAGCCAGCTAGACATATGCAGTTTTACACACAATATTTAGCTCATAACATAAAAGCCTATATCCTATATGAGGCCTTTGGAAAAATATTATTCGGTGTATTTCAAACATACTGCAAATGAAAAGCAGCTCCAGGGATGGATGGATGGATGGATGGATGGATGGATATTTAGGGGTAAATTTACTAAGATTCGAGATAGGTCGAGATGACCATCTCGGGTGATTTATTGATTTTTTTCCTGCTTGCAAATTTACTAAAGGTAAAGTCGGGTGAGTTAGAGAGAGATTTCTCTCATCTCCCTTGTAAAACTCGG
Organism: Taudactylus pleione; assembly: GCA_031769625.1. Lineage (NCBI taxonomy): Eukaryota > Metazoa > Chordata > Amphibia > Anura > Myobatrachidae > Taudactylus > Taudactylus pleione. The sequence goes on along the minus strand of JAUIMM010000039.1, from coordinate 25,831,071 downwards.
GTGAGATAGCAATCTCGAATCAAATCACCATCGGGCCAAATCGGAAGTACTGTACTTTTCACCTAAAACATACATCTCTCAAATTTACCTAAAATTGGGATGACAAGCTCGGGTGAGATAGGAGCAAACTCTCTGTCAAAATAACTTTTCATACTCTCAACCCCCTGAGCTGCGAGATGGTCAGAAAATCATTGTGATTTGTGTACGTTTATTTCTGTAAATGGTTAAATAGGGTTAATTTGTAAAATAAAATGACATGAGGTCCCCCGTATATTTAAAACCAGCCCTGGACCCTTTCTAACGGGCCAGGGGTGCCCTTTCACCAGGCACCTCAGCCACAGCCTCAGCCCAGGCAAGGGATCCCTGGGGAGTTGGGGACCTCCCCAATAAAGGGGTCACCCTCTACAGAGCACCCCTGGCCTAGGCTGATAGCCCGGGGCTATCCCCGCCTCCCCTGGGATTGATAGTGTTAGGTGTAGTGTCAAAATTAGATTTTTCATCATTGTCTTTACAGTGGAACTACAGGTCCCAGCAAGCCTCCCTCACATGCTGGTACTTGGAGAACCAGAAGTACCAGCATGCGGGGCATTAAGGGCCCACTGGTACCTGTAGTTCGCCTGTAAAGAAATGGTTAATAAAACACACAACACACCGTGAAAATAAAGCTTTATTGCATCCATAAACACACTTACACATACTCACCTGTTTCCAGATGTTCATGTCCCCTTGTCAACATAAAGTATCCCATCGAATTACCTGGAAAAAAAGATCCAATACTCACCTTTATGTCCCTGTAGTTCCTCTGTAAAGACAATGATGAAAAATCAAATTTTTACATTACACCTAACACTATCAACCCACCACCAACCACCCAGGGGTGGCGGGGATAGCCCCGGGCTATCAGCCTAGGCCAGGGATACCCTGGAGAGGGTGACCCCTTTATTGGGGGGATCCCTGGCCTGGGCTGACTAATGGTCAGGGCTGATGCTGCGGCTGGGGGGCCTGGTGAAAGGGCTCCCCTGGCTGTGGCATCAATCCCCCGTTAGAAAGGATCCAAGGCTGTTTTAAATATACGGGGGACCTCACGTCAATTTTTTCCTCCGTATATTTAAAACCAGTTCTGTCCCTGCTGCCTGTTGCTGGTTCGTAATTTACAGTGGAACCCTACACATTTTTTTCCTTGTAAATTAAGAACCAGGACAGGCTGGCAAGCTCGGGGCTGGTTAGTGTTTCTGGGGGGGACCTCACGTCATTTTGTAAAAAAAAAAAATTATATTTTTTACAAGTCTTAACACACAAGCAGCAACTACATATCTCACTGATATCTGCTGGCTGCTAGCTCGGGAGAGATTTGCAGAGAGAAAACACTGCAATCTCGGGTGAGTAATCTCCTGCAAAACGAGTTACTCGGGAGAGATATCTCGTTCTGCTTCACCATCGGCAAACTCGTTTAGCCTCAAATTGCCTGTTGGTAAATTTGCAAAAAAAAAGGAATTAAATCACCCGAATTTTAACAAGTCTTAACACACAAGCAGCAACTACATATCTCACTGATATCTGCTGGCTGCTAGCTCGGGAGAGATTTGCAGAGAGAAAACACTGCAATCTCGGGTGAGTAATCTCCTGCAAAACTAGTTACTCGGGAGAGATATCTCGTTCTGCTTCACCATCGGCAAACTCGTTTAGCCTCAAATCGCCTGTTGGTAAATTTGCAAAAAAAAAAGGAATTAAATTACCCGAATTTTGGCGAGTACCAGCGAGATAAATCACTTTGAAAATCGGGACCATCTCGAAAGTAAATTTACCCCTTAGTCCTGGTCCTAGGATGTAGAGTCACATGGGCAGAAGGAGAAAGACAGTGGGAGATAACATGGAGTAGGGGCTGCAAAAAAGAGTGTGAGAAGGTTAGAGGAAGGTGGAGAGGATTAGAGAGAGATGAGAGGACAGCATTGGAGAGATGTGGCTGAGAGGGTCTCTGATAAAGGAGAAGTACATAAGTTAATGTCTCAGGAAGAATTGATATAGCACCTATTTTACTTGGGAGAGCACTGCTGATGCCGAAATTGTTATATTAAAGAAATACAGCAAAGGCAAAAACATCTGGGAACCGGCACTTTGCAAGCACCCTGCCCATACCATGGACTCCTTCTACGTTGGAGTGGTAACAGGGGTGTATCCAGGGGTATGTGCGCCCCTGGCAAAGTAATGGACTGGCGCCCCCCTCCCTCCATATTTCTGAATAATTACATTCTGTCTTCCCAGCCACCCCCCTTCTGTCTCCCCAGCCATCCCCCTTCTGCCTCCCCAGTCATTAGGGCAGGGGCAAACGCAGGATTTTTAGGGGAGGGGGTTCCAAATATCTCTCTCCCTCTCTATATATACATACACACATATATATATATTTATGCCCCATATGCAGTGTCCCTAAAGTAGTGCCCCCAGTAGTTGTGCCCCATATGCAGCGCCCCTCATGTAGTGCCCCCTGTAGTTTTGACCCATATGCAGTTCCCTCTAAAGTAGTGCCCCTTATGCAGTGCCCCTAAAGTAGTGCCCCCAGTAGTTTTGCCCCATACACAGTGCCCCTTATGTAGTGCCCCCTGTCATTTTGACCCATATGCAGGTCCCCCTAAAGTAGTGCCCCTAAAGTAGTGCCCCCAGTAGTTTTGCCCCATATACAGCGCCCCTTATATAGTGCCCCCTGTCGTTTTGACCCATATGCAGGTCCCCCTAAAGTAGTGCCCCTTATGCAGTGCCCCTTAAAGTAGTGCCCCCAGTAGTTTTGCCACATATACAGCGCCCCTTATGCAATGCCCCTGTTGTTTTGACCCATATGCAGGTCCCCTAAAGTAGTAGTGCCCCTTATGCAGTGCCCCATACGCATGGCCCCTTAAAGTAGTGCTCATTATGCAGTGCCCCCCCGCGCAAGTACTTACCTCATCACCACACTGGCTACCTCTCCGGCTGGCTCCCGATGCACCACTGTATCTTCCCGCCATTGTGAGGCTGCGGCAGGCTCCTCAGTAAGAGCAGCAATGTGGCACACGTGACGTCATGACGTCACGCGCGCCTTGTGTAAAAAAACTTTGTGAATCATTTGCTCGTACCACTGGCAGCTGCTGGTGATGGCCAGCGCCTGCCAGTGGTACGAGCAAATGATTCATAAAGCTTTTTTTACACAAGACATTGCTGCTCTTACTGAGGAGCCTGCTGCAGCCATACGGTAAGTATCTGTGTGGCTGCGGGGGCTGGCTGGTGTGGGGGAGCAGAAGGGGCCCTAAACATTTACCCCTTGTCCATGGGTGGCACCACCGGATGGCACCCCCCTTGGCCGGCGCCCCTGGCGAGTGCCATCCTGGCCAATGGGTAGATACGCCCCTGAGTGGTAAACATAACATTTGGAACTAGTGCTCTCGCTTGGCTCATTTTTTGCAACAGACATTGGAGATGAATGATCACTTGTAAATTTGTTAGGAGAGGACTCCATCTCACTTATGGGTTGCCTGAATTAATATTGAGATGTGATGATGTTTATTATTATCTTGGGAATTCCCTTTTCTTTTATATATATGTAAAAATAAATGTGTAATGTTTTTATGTTGCTACGGTTCATATGATTATCTTTGTTAATTGACTTTCAAAAGGATACATAATATTGCTAAATGAGTTTATATCTGCTTAGCGCTGCTTCACACATTTTTTATTGTTTATTCTGCCGTTAGCAGTTAAAGGAGTCACCCTCTCCTAAGCAGCTGCTTTGTTTTTAACCCACAACCTACTTGTTGTGTTAACTGAGTGAGATATTTTGCTCTTCACGTGCGCTATTAAGGCGTTAAAAAAACCTTTTAATGTTGTGAGGCCTTAGAACATCAGCAATAGGGAATACAAGAAGTGGTGTCTACGTGCCATGGATGTGTCATAGCTCTATGCGATTCTGAGCCGTGCCTACAGCTAAGGGAAGGCTGATTCAGACAGATCTCTTGCTATGTGCAAGAGATCTGTCTGAATCAGCCTTCCCTTAGCTGTAGGCCAATACTAATGATGTATTAGGCTGGCCAATACTAATGATGACTGCTGCCCCTGTGGACACTAAAACAATAGGCAAGATTGGTTTGTGCTTCCAGACACACAGATTTGTGACTTATTGGAGAAGTTAGTTCGTCCGATTGTCGCATTAGCATAAGAAAGTGAGTACAACACTGCAGCCATAGGAAAAAGTGGCTGCAGAAGAATGCAACAGAAAAATGCAACAGAATCAGGTCCATTGTCGGGATTGAATTGGAGTTGATAAGCATATTTATTAAACATAAATGCTATTCATTTCGTGTTTGTGTATCTTAGGGAAAAGGAGGCCTAATTATGCAACATAAATTATATTCATTTAATGTCTGGGTTGGTTGGAAATCTAATTATTATTAAATATGCATCTCCACTGTACTGTATGTCATTGCGGTTTTAATGACTAATAATAATAATGGGTTGGGTACGGTATACCGTCGGTCAGAATCCTAATGGTCACAAAGCTGACTGCAGAATCTCGACGGTCAAAATCCCGATGCATTTGGTGAGTATTCTAACCCTAACCCTTCCCCTAACCCACACCTCTCTAACTCTTTGGTAGCCTAATCCTAATGGTCACCAATTCAGGGGTGGATTAGAAATTTAAAGTGGCCCTGGAAAAAATCCTGAAAGTGGCCCTATGTGCCTGAAAAAATGGGTGTGGCCTTGCAGCAAGGGGTGTGGTAACTTGTGAAATGCTATGCCAGCAAGCCATTGTTTTCATCATGCTGGGAGCATGCCCACCACTCCAGGAGCTGATGGATATGCCCCCAGTCCCTCTCTCTAGTGAATAAACACAGCAAGCAAGTCAATAAGTATTTTCTTATCTATATGATTTCTCTGCAACAAGGAACCTCTGAAGGAATTGCTCTTCCCTGGACAGGCAGTGTCTTGAGTCGGTTTTCAATATTCATGCATGAGATCACATGGTTCGGAAGCCGCCTGCTAGCCTAGGAGTAAAGCCAACATCATCATCATGCAACAGAGGTTCTCCCCAGTACCATCCCCCTGTATCTCACCAGCACCATCACCCTGTCACTTCCCAATACCATCCATTTGGGTCTCCCTAATACATCCCACTGTCCAGCTCCAGCTTCTCTTTGCCCCAGGGCCATCTCCTTTTGCCCCAGGACGATATCCTCTGTGCCCCCAGTGTCAACCCCCTATGTGCACCCAATGCCATCAATTATCTGTGCCCCCAAGCACCACCTCCTCCTGATCAGTGTGACAGGGTGTGAGTGGTCCCTGGTCAGTGTGAGAGTGGCCCTTGGTCAGTGTGTGTGTCCTGCCGATGCTGGTAGAGCTGGGGCGATCTCTGAGCTCCGGCAGCCATGACCTCTACTCTAACCACCCTGTGGAGCTGGAGGGGGTGAAGACACAGCGGCTGCAATTGCAAGGTGAGCTACGGACCCATGCTACAGGCTGCGCTGGCCACAAGGGCAAGGGAAGCTTCAGACCAGTGGATCCTTATAGTAAAATACTGCTGGGTGCTGCTGTGCAGGCTGCGCTGGCTATGGGGCAAATGGACAGGCTGTGGGTGCTCCAGGAGGGACTGGCTATTGGGCTGCTGTATACAGGGCAGTTAAAAATCAGCTTTGACTTTGGAAAACAATTGTATGGCCTAATTGCAGATGTACAGAATTAAAGTTATAAGACTATGCAACACCGGGACATTACCTTTTTGGGTTAGGAAAGGATAAGCAGTGACAGAGCTATACGTGGGACCCTGGTTTGGTAATGATGTCTGCTGTGTGGCGTGGCTACAAGTTGGAATTACCTTGGTGAAGGATGGCTCTAGCAATCCTTCTTCAACAGCAGCTCTTCGCTTTACCACACCCCGGCAGAGAGGCTAGGGTTCCCCAGACAGGCACAAATAAAATGGAGAAAGGGCTTTGCATAAAAGAATAACAGTATTTATTCAGCAACCTAGAGTATGAAAAATTGGTTACGGTGCAATAGCAAGAATAGATAATATAATAACACATACAGATGTGTCCTCATACATCTAGCCTCAGAACACCACACAGCGCGACTTGCTTGGGATGATTGAGCTGCAAGGCCTCGTGAAGCTCTGCTAACGCCAGTCATCTTTTTTGCATCTTTTTTTCACCGAAAATACATCTAAGTCACGATGCGATGCTATAAGGATGCACCAGCAGACAGTGCTGATTAAATTGATATGCAACACTTGTATATCTGTGTGCACCTGAATCTGTATATGAACCACAATGGAAATTGGAATGAAAAATGCTGCGGCTGCAACATTGTAGCACTTCGTATACAGATTCAGAGACTAAGGGCCTGATTCAGAGACAGACGCTAATGCGACCGCAACTGCGTCTCCGTACGCAATGCAGTTGCAAAAATATGCTAATATTAGCAAATATCACCCGAGCATAAAGACGCCCACTACTGCCTTCACACCTGCGTACAACTACGCATACCAACTTAAACATCGGTACCATCGAAGTACATCGGCAGCCATTTCACCCTTGCGGAAGGTCTGACCTGACGCAGGCCAGGGAGCTCTACTGCCACGCAGAGCAGCGTATGCAATTGTAGTGGCTAATTTATGCACGCCCACATAACAGCGTTCAAACGGCTAGGCATGCCTGCGATTCGCTAACCACTCCCTGGCCACACCCCCAAACGGTAATTTCCTGTCAATCAATGTGCAATGGGCCTCCGTGGTCTGCATGAATGCAGGGCAATCGCACTGCTGCCTTTGCGCATGCGCACGGCGATGCATATACATGCGCAATAGTAAATACTCGCACTATCTGGGTGCGATTTGCAGTTGCGTTAGTCTCTGAATCAGGCCCAAAGTCGCACTCATATATACTAGTGTCTCATATCAAATTAATCAGTACAGTCTGTTGGTGCATCCTAGTCGCATTTTCAGTGGAAATAAGAATCAATAAAGCTATCAGAGTCTCATGGGACCTGGTGTGCTGAGAGGGGCTTCTTAGTGCGACTGCAGCAAAGATGTATAAGGACACAGCTGTAGTCCAATGTAGCATCAAATCAAGGTCATCACATATATAAATATCAATACTTTCACACATATAATAAATCTGCTGTAAATATCAGCTATTATTGACATGGTACAATTAACAACACAGTCAAAAATATTGGCACTTCACAATCAAGCTAACTCTTTATATATGCTCTATATATATACTTTATATATGCTCTATATATACTTTATATATGCTAAACTCTTCCATATAATCATAATCCAAAAGACAATGCTGAAGTACTACTTACAGCGCTTCTGCACATGGGCGCAGGCCCCTTTAGCTTTGCATGTCTTGGAGGCTGCTCCTCTAGCCCATCTTCATCATGGGGCATGTAGTCCATTAAGAGCATATTTAAGGCACTATATGAATGTAAATAAAGACTAAAGGGTACATTTACTAAAGTGAGAGTTTTTAGAAGTGAAGATGTTGCCCATAGCAACCAATCAGATTGTAGCTATTATCTTCTAGAAAGTGCTAGTTAAATGTTAAGTAGAATCTGACTGGTTGCTATGGGCAACATCTCCACTTCTAAAAACCCACACTTTAGTAAATATACCTCTACATAGAAATATTTTGTTATTGGCTCACATATTGATTAAGACATTTAGGGGCCTATTCATCATTACTAAAATCTCGATGGAGATAATTAGGTTTAGAACTCACATGGCGTTCTACCTAATTACCGGAGGAATTCATCATTCCTCCTCTCCATAAGTATCTAATCCGAAAAAAATGTCATTTTTGCGATGACAGCTGCTCGGGAAATAGATACTTTTCCCTATCTACTCCGCAGCCGCAATCAGTGCTGCGCATGCGGTGTTACATCCGTAAAAGCAGCGCATGTGTAGCACTGCCTACAGCAGCAATAATTATGTTCCCCCGACGCCCCCCACCTGGCCGCTGTAGCGGCCTCTTGCTCCGACTGCTGCTCTGACACTGTGTTCCACGGGAGAACACAGTAAAGTTTTGAGATAAAAATAAATTGTTTTTTTTCTTCTAAACTTTACTATGTTCTACCGGGAGAACACAGGGCCTGATTCAGAGCCGGACGCTCTGACAAGAGCGCTCGCTCTGAATCAGGGCCCTCCTACCTAAAACCTCAGAGTGGCGTATAGTAACTCCATCAAATTCCAAAAATACATCATTTTTGGAATTTTATGAATAGCCTAATTTCTACATCCCCATACTAATGTATGGGGAGTGTGTAAATGAACGCAGGCGGACTTAACCAGGAGATATCAGTGATATCTCCTGTGTTAAGTGTGTTCATGAATACTAAAAAAATGGTAATTAAGGAAAATTTCCTTAAAACCATTATTTTAGTGTTGATGAATAGGCCCCTTTAGGCTCACAATCCAAAGGCAAGAGTCCTAAGTATTTGCAATTACCTACACTCACATCTATACATACTGTACCCCCCAACTTCTTTTAAATGGTAATCAGGACCCTGACGCGCCAGCAAAAAGAGGTAGTGGCCTCATGACAGAGGTGTGGCCTTGCAGGAAATGTCGTCCCTGTGAGTCACTCCCCCTTTGTTGTCACACTGGGGGCATATCCTGTGCTCTGAAAGTCGCTAGACATGCCCCGGCAAGACCCTGTCTCCACGGAATAGACGCAGCGTGCATGCCTCCCAAACCCTTCCCTCACTGCGGAACACTTCGAAGTGCGGGATGGCGGGCCAGTGCCCAATAATGGATTATTATTGCTTCAGATATTTATTTATTTTTTTTAGGATTTTCTCATGAAATGTTCACAAAGTTCAATCATATTTTTTATAAGGCTCGCCCTTCTATCTGACTCCTGATTTTATCTGTATATGGCTTCATTTTTTCAAATAAAAAATATTGCAATTAGAGGGTGTTTTATTATTCATGAAATACTGTGTACAGTGGGCCTACGCGCTCGCAAACGGGTCGATGGTGGCCCAGTGCGCATGCGCACGACGGAGCCGGCTCCGTCGTGCGCATGCGCGAGACCCGGATAGCAACGGGCAAACCGTCGCTCCGGGTCTCGTACCAAAGGGGGCGTGCTGTCGATGTTGAGTGACAGCACGCCCACCTTTGGTGGGTGAGCTGAGGGCGTGGCTGCCCAGATGGAGGCGTTCCCATGGGAACGCCTACCGTCTGGGGCCGCCCCCACTGACATCACTGCTCTGTTTGAGCAGAAAGCTCTCTGGGGCTTGCGGCCACGAGACCCTACCACAAGGGTCTCGTCGCAAACCCGATGGCGCGATGGTCTTGCCCATCGCAACCATCATCATGGCCGCACGCTATAGCTGTGGGTGGTCACCCACAGCTATGCGAGCGGCCAGGAGGCCGTTCTGAAAAAACAAATGCCCTGCCCGGATTCAGAGCGAGCGCTCTGTCAGAGCTTCCGGCTCTGAATCAGGCCCATTGTCCAAAAAGACATTGTTTGGTTACATATTGGGAATATAGGGGGTCATTCAGACCCACTCGCGAGCAGCAGTACGCTCGCAAGTGGGTCGATGGTCCCCACTGCACATGCGCACGACAGAGGGAGCTCTGTCGTGCGCGAGACCCGGCAAGCGAAGGACTTTCCATCGCTCCGGGTCTTGCACCAAAGGGGGCGTGCGGTCGATGTTAATTGACAGCACGCCCCCTTTGGTGGGCGTGCCGGGGGCGTGCCTGCCAGACGGAGGCGTTCCCATGGGAACGCCTACCGTCTGAAGCCGGCCCCACTGACATCACTAGTGATGTCAGTGGGAGTGATTTTGGCTCTGATAGAGCCAAAATCACTCCAGGGCTTGTGGTTGAGAAACCCGACCACAGGGTTTCACTCGCAAATCCGATGGTCGCAATGGTCAAGACCATCGCGACCATCTTGTTAGACGCTCGTATATGCTGTGGATGGTGACCCACAGCTATACGAGCGTCCAGGAGGACGCTCCATTTTAATGGAGGAGGGCCCTGATTCAGAGCGAGCGCTCTGGTCAGAGCGTCCGGCTCTGAATCAGGGCCATTGTTAGGTGCTTCTGACTCTGGATGCTAAAAGTCACTGCAGTCAGTGGACATGTGTCTGAGTAGTTCTTCTGTTAAAGTGCTTTGTACTCTGTTGTGTTATGTAGTGAAAAATATTATTTTCATTTGTTACATTTTACTTCTCCACAGGAGAGATGGTGATATTTAAAATTAGGCTAAAAAATAATAAGACGTGTGAAATGCAGCTGCGGTTTAATTTGTCGATGTTGTAACAAACTCTTCTGAGCATCAGTTATGTTATCTGTGAAAGCTGTCATTTTAATGGTAACAGACGCTCCTCCAATTACCGCGCAGATACACTAGGGAGAAGAGGAATTATGATAAACTGCCTCAAAGTAAGAAAAACCGGAAAAAGGATATTAATAGCAGCAGAATATAGGATGTAAATAACTCGTTATGTAATAATGTTCGACAATGTAAAACTAAACAAATTAAAACCACAGTGGAATGCAAAATACAATGTTAACTCCACCACTACTAACAGGAATATTAATGCAAAACCTAAGCTTTATAAACCAATGGATCTCAACTTCTAACTAGACAATCTCATGGCAAGGGCCAACTGACTGTTATATGTTCTGGTTTTGATTCACTAATAAACATCAGGGCTGTTATTAGGGGTGGGTGAGCGGTGCTGCTGCCGCCCTTGGCACAGAAGCCAGGAAGTGAAACTATCGCTCCCCATGGCACCTGCCTTTGCCTTGCAGGGTGACTGGAATGACACCGTGCAGCCTAGAAACCTGCTACAAAGCCACCACTAAGGGCTGTATTTATCAACAAGTGTTATCATTCACAATGAGTGATAAAACTCGCTGTGTATGATAAATGGTGCTCCAGCCAATCAGCTCCCAACTGTCATCTGTTTGAAAAATGACAGTTGGGAGCGGATTGCTGGAGCACCATTTACCATACGCAACGAGTATTATATATATATGATAAAACTCGTTTATAAATAAGGCCCCAAGAAGGCTACAGGTGGTCCGTCACAGAACCACCTGGAGTATTCTGAGGACTATCCTGTAGGCTCTGTCTACTTGGCATGACATCATGATGTCAGATGTTCAGGTGGTGGTGAATCAACTTGCTACAGCCCTGATAGGCATTGTAGGCTTTTGCATACAGAAGCCACTTTCTGAACCTGCTAGTGCACAGTTCTCTGGTCTGTGGTACTCACCCACAAGCAATTTTGCACTACACCCGTTGACAATACAACTGATTGCAATAGATTGCTGAGTATTTAAAAAAAAAAAAAACCTGTAGTAAAACTAGACTGTTACTAAGAAACAGACAATAAGGAAAATATTGCACGTTGGTCCAGACAAATTGCAATGTGAAATAGTTCTTCATGTTGTATGTGCCAGGCACACAGCAATGCTGGTTTGGTCAGTAGGTTGTTTGAGTATAGAAAGAGAATAAATATATATTTTGGTGGAACGGTGTGTAGGGGTAGTAATCAGGAAGAATAGCATACTACTGTAGAGTTAAGAAGGTAGCTGAAGAACTTGATGAGATGAGAGGTGCAGGGCACAGCGTGGGGTTGGAGATGGGAGATATTTTGAGAAAGGGAAAAATCTATATGTTAGAAAAATGGTCAAATTGGGTAGAAGACCACCTAATTAGTGGTGTAGATTTTAAGCTAGTGCTGGATCCTACTCTGGATAAAGCCCCCCATGTCCTGCTCCCAATATCCTGTGTCACTCATGACTACAGTTAATGCTGTATAATCTACATGACATATGGCAACCCAGGAAGCCAACAGCAAAAGATTTCACACACTATTCACCCCCACAACGGGCATACAGTATAGTTGCATTGACATGGTCTTTGTTTCTGTATCACTGACACAAGTAGCTGCAGACATATACCTGTAGTGTCTTGTACATGGTCAGACAAGTAGTATAAAATGGTGGCTGCTCAGATCAACATAATTGTCTTTCATAGGTGCATGAAAAGGTAGGGGTTTAATCTAGGCAAGAAAATAAGGAAAAATGTTCCCCCACTACAATAGACCAGCAATAAGATGAATCTACATGATAATAGAAATCCAGAGATCTTTGTTGCATATATTTGCAAGATATGTTTAAGCTATCCAGGCCGCATCAAGGCTTCTCTATGCCGGTGGTCCCTTACGCTAAATGATATTTTGTCACCCACTTTGGGTCATATAATTGCATACTGTTATGCCACATGAAAATAGTACATATATTAATATATCTAAGTTCAGAGCCAACTTAACTGGAGGTACCCCCAAATCCTCCAAATAGTACTACAGGAACCAGCACACCCTCCAAATGCTGGTCCCATCCAAGCCTCTCAGAACAGTAATATATAATGGTGTCTGCTCAGATCAACTTAATGGTCTTTCATAGGTGCATGAAAGGGGATGTAGTTTGGAAGCCAACGGTCTAAATGCCGACCGCCGGCTTGCAGACTTTCTAATCCTGGCGTGGATGGCGTGGTCTGGATAATGACGGCTGACATTAACCAGACGCCGGAAGACCGGCGCCCAGCATACCGACGAAGGTAAGCCGGGCGCGGACAGCCGCGGGGGGGAGGGCTATGTTTAGGGCTCACGGGGGGACTCAGGGTTAGGCACCCCCCCGGGAGGGTTAGGTTTAGGCTAGGGGAAGGGGGGGTTAGGGTTAGGCACCCCCAGGGGGAGGTTAGGGTTAGGCACCCCCCGGGGGGACTTAGGTTTAGACTGCTCGGGCATATACACTTGGGCGCGAGGTTTAGCGAGTTAAAAACCTCGCGCACCTCGCACCCAATTCCGGAACAACGCAGGTATGCGCGCTCCCGCTACCCGCGGTATTCAATTCATAAAATAGTGGTCGCAGGGTTTTCAGCTCTGAAAACCCTGTGCCGCGTAATATAAAAAAAAAAAAAGCACCTACCTGGCAGGGGGTCTCCGCGATTCCCAGTGCCTTCCCCTCTCATCGATTTTAGGAAAAATCACGCTTGCTCAGGGGGTGTGTGAAAAAAAATTCTCCTGGAGCGAGTTTTTAAAAAAGAGAAGAGCGAAAAACCCGCACCTGCAGAAAAAACATCGCAGGTGCGTGTTTTTTTTTAACCTCGCACACAATTGAATATGCCCCTTTATGTGAACAAACCAAGCTTGCTGAATGTAAGTGTCCTCCCATAGGGAGTTTATATACTGCGGTTTCCTTGAATAACTGGAGATCAACACATATCACATAAGGCAACAACCATCACAACTGGTATAATAATAAGCAATCATATCAGGACTGTGACAAGAATGAGCGGTGTCACTGATTGGGCATGTAGTTATGAAACCAGTGGCCGCGATGCCGCTGGTCTCAATACCGTCAGGGAAATCCCGACAAGGGACTTAAGATAGGCATAGAAATACCGACACCTATCTTAATCCCGACACCGGAATGCCGAACGATACCAGCCCGAACGAGGTAAGTCCATGGCGCCCTTAGTGTTAGCTGCGGGGGGGAGGGTTAGGGTTAGGGAGCATAGTGGGGTTAGGGCTAGGTATTGGGGGTTAGGGTTAGGCACTAAAGGGGGAGAGTTAGGTTTAGACACGAAGGGGGGAGGGTTAGGTTTAGACACTAACGGAGCGGGTTAGGGTGTGGGGTGGGGAGGGTTAGGCTACAAGAAGGGAGGCTTAGGGGGGGAAGGGGGGTGGGTAAGTATACTTACCCGACACTTGTCGGGATACCAGCCATCGGGATGCCTCTGTCAGTATTCTGACAGGAGGCATCCCGACAGCCGGCATTACATACAGTACCCATTTCCACTGATTGATATACAGTGTTGTTTTTTTGTATTATTAATATACTTTTATTGTGTCATTTTGGAATTCAGCACTAGCGTCCACTACTTTGGTTTTTTATACATTTGAATTGCGGTGTTGGTGTACACTTGTAGTGGATTCAGCAGCAGGAACACTCCATAGCGCAGGTGGTAGCTAATTGATTCTTTAACACAGTGTCAGTTACTGTGGCAACCTCGGAACACAATGGGTGGATAGATTAGCTTTCAATCTGATGGCTTGATGTCCTTAGAACATGCCCCCTATATTCTGATGCTTACCTCATTCTGATCAACAACCTCTGTTGGCTGTTGTTAATGCCTTATATACTCTTTGAAATTAACTTATAATTATCATTATGATATACCCGGAACTGACTCTGTGAACAAGCCAGCCAGCGAAACACACATCAGGTGGACACAAGGATCTTCATGCTGTGCGCACACCGGGGTCCCCCTGCATCTTCAGCTCCTACTATCCTCAGACATCGATAACTACACATACACTATCTACTTTCACTGAACTCTCATCAGCTAGGGAAGGAAACCCTTACCAAGGGCATCTTACCTCGTTCCCTAATGCAGATGCAGCTTTACCTCGGGTCTATGCACCTAGGACCTCTCATTGATCATTCACTGCCATACAGCACATGTTTAAAAGTAGAACCCCACTGCATTAAAGGAGGTTCCTTTCATCTCCACACTTGATTAACTAAGACTGTGTTTGCCTTTATTAGGATGTAAAGTGCGGGTTTTTGTAAGTGGAGATTTTGCCCATAGCAACCAATCAGATTCTAGCTATTATCTTTTAGCAGGGTGCTAGATAAATGTTAAGTAGAATCTGATTGGTTGCTATGAGCAACATCTCCACTTCTAAAAACCCGCACTTTAGTAAATATACCCCTATGTGTTTACAATTTTGTTCTAATTATTGAAAAATATTGACAATATTTTTGCCAATATACTTTTAGAGTCACATGCTAGAGTTTTAATATACATTCCCAACCTAAGAGGATACAACAGTAGCAACCTATCACTTTTTTTTATGGGATGCAGTCAGGAAGCCGACAGTCGAAATGCCGACCGCCGGCTTCCCAACTGTCTAATCCCGGCAGGGGTCTAATGACAGGCATCGAGATCATGACGCCTGTCATTTTACCTACACCGGGAGCCCGGCATACCGATCGAAGGGGGGGGGAGGGTTAGGTTAGGGGCTCCCGGGGGGGACTTAGGGATAGGCACCCCCCGGGAGGGTTAGGCTAGGGAAAGGGGGGGTTAGGGTTTGGCACCCCTGGGGGGGAGGTTATGGTTAGGCACCCCCACCCGGGAGACTTAGGTTTAAGCTGCAGGGAAGGGGGGGTTAGGTTTTGGCACTTACAGGGGGGGTTAGGGTTAGGCACCCGTAAGGGAGGGTTAGGGTTAGGGGGGGTTAGGTTAGTAATAGTAGAAATACTTACCTGATCTTCACTGCCAGTCTTCCAACGTCCGGCGGTATTTCATACCGATCCCATTTTTTTTCACCTTTTCTACATTCCATTACAGTACCATACATATATACTTAGTCCTTACCTATAATAAAAAGTCTAACTTAGGCTCCCTATCTAATTTGTAATTATTGACTGATGTACATTATATTGTATCTTATTATATCTTTCAGAATAACTCATAAACAGTTTTTGATGTTTTGTATCCATATCTGGGAATATACATACCCAAATTGAACACTGTGTTATATAATATTGACATTTCCATTTACTCTCTACACACACGTTTTAATAGGTTCATATGTAGTTTGTTTTTGTTAGTGTTTTTAGGATATTATTAATAAAAGTTACGTTTTCACTTTTCTCCTTTCAATTGCTTCATTGTTATGACTCTAGAGGAGGAATACTGGTCATCAGCAATTTGCTCTATTTAATTCTGTACTCAGCACAGGGATTTCTGTAATTATTTGTTGTGAAACAATATCATTTAATTTTCTTTACATACTGATTCACATATATTTTTTGTGGAACCAGTGCAGTAACCTTTCCCTACTAGTATAACATAGGGTATCTAAAGCCGTTGGAATTCTTCCAGGAAACCAAAGCACTTAAGAGACCCAAAAAGGTGACCCCAGGTGACCAGGTCAAATTCCTTCTCCATGTCTCGGGACTGGATAATACTGACACCTGGAGTCCCTGAGGAATGAAAGGCCTGAATGACTGAAAGAACCTTCCACATATTTACCACTGAATGACCGTTCCATATGAAATCGGTTTGGTGGCGATGAATGACTAATGGAAGAGCTCCATATACAGCCGCAAATAGCGAATTTTAACAAACTAGCGAATTTCTGCACATTTGCATATATCTGGGCAATTCTGAGTCAGATAGGTGTAGGCTGGATCTCTACTTAAGTAAAAATGTGCGGGAATGTTGCTGACGAACGCAAGGAATCTGTCTCATGGGAGTGTCATCGGATTGTTGAAGGCGTGTAGCCAGAGATCCATGCTATTTTGAGGCTAAGGGAAGCCTGCTTCTGGCACAAAAGTGATTGAACAAGTACTGATTTTTACTACCATCATGGTCATTTGCACAGCTCGAAGGTCTTGCAAGAAACACTTCATATATATGTACAATCTCTGCCCTTTCAGATCATTTAAACTAAAGAACACTTGTAACCTTTTGTATTTCTACTTGTTTACATAATGCCTAGTGCGCTTACAGATGTGTCCTTATACGTCTAGCCTCAATACACCACACAGCGCGACTTGCCTGGCGTGAGTGAGCCGTCAGGTCCCCGTGCAACTCTGCTAGCGTCGGACGTCTTTTTTTCTGAAAATGCTTCTCAGTGGCAATGTGATGTGACTATAACGCACCAGCAGACTGTGCTGATTAATTTGATATGAGACACTTGTATATATGTTTGCACCCGAGTCTGTATATGAAGCACAACGGTTCTTGGAGTTAAAAAAGCTGCGGTCGCTACATCATAGCACTTAGGCTTGCGACGAGACCATTGTGGTAGGATCTCGTGGCCGCAAGCCCCAGAGAGCTTTCGGCTCAAACAGAGCCGAAAGCTCTCCCACTGACATCACTTGTGATGTCAGTGGGGCCACCCCCAGACGGTAGGCGTTCTCATGGGAACTCCTCCGTCTGGGCTGCCACCCCCCCCCGGCCTGCCCACCAAAGGGGGCGTGCTGTCACTCAACATCGACAGCACGCCCCCTTTGGTGCGAGACCCGGAGCGACGGATTGCCCGTCGCTATCCGGGTCTCTCGCATGCACATGACGGTGTGCGCCTGCGCTCTGGGCCACCATCGACCCAGTTGCGAGCGCTCAGCGCTTGCGACCGGGTCTGAATCAGGACCTTAGTGTACAGATTCAGAGACTCAGTCGCACTCAGATATACAAGTGTCACATATCAAATTAATCAGCATAGTCGCATTGCAACTTAGATGTAATTTCATCAACAAAAAAAACACAAAAAGACGCCTGGTGATAGCAGAGTCTCAAGGGACCTGGCGCACCGAGAGGGGCTTTTTAGCTTGACTGCAGCAAAGATACTCTATGTAAGGACACTAACGGACAATTGGATGATGGTTCTTACTCTATATGGTATACGTGTGAGGAATGTGCAGAGCCAGTATATAGATTATCAATCATATTTTCATGCACTATAGTATCAATCAAACATGGTGAGATGTCAGATACAAGGTATTATTGGTATGAACTTGATTAGGTATTGACTTCTTAACAAATATAGTAGACATAATAGATGCACTAGTGATACCAGTAGACTATACACTCAGGCCCGGCGACAGAGGGGTACAAAGGGTACCCCTAACCCAGACCCCGAGGTTCAGAGGCTCCCCGAGGGGCCGTGGCTGCTAAACTTCATTGGCAACACCCAGGCCCGGCAACAGGGGGGTACAAAGAGTACCCCCGTCCCGGGTTCTGAGGTTCAGAGGGGCCCCAAGGGGCCGTGGCTGCTAAACTTTATTAACAACACATAGAGACTGCGCCGTTTGTCCAGGCCGGCATAATGCAACTGGACAAATAAACAAGTAACCGTCAGGGTAATCTCCCTGGTGACCCCTTCCCCGGCTGGAGAGCGCTGTGCATTGCGCATGCTCCATACTAATGAATGACGCTGCCACGTCATTATGTATTACGTTGCGCCCGCACTGTCCTGGCCTTATCCCTTCCTCCCTCCCTCCTTGCCACAGCAGCCTCCTATGAGGAGGTGGAGGTGGCGATCATACTCCGCTCCAGTAACAGTGGCTACAGACACCCACCACAGCCCATAGGCAGCCTCAGCATTGTAACAACAGTCTTGTGATATGTGGATTTTTACTTTATTTTTAATTAATTCCTGTTCTAATGAAATCCATATATATATATATATATATATATATATATATATATATATATATATACACACAGCAAGAAAATAGGCGGCACTGGATGTTTTAAATGCAAATAGAAAGTATTTACTCCAATGTTTCAGGGCATATACAGTCCTTTTGTCAAGGTTATGACTGGAGGGACAGAGGGCCTGATTCAGAGCCGGACGCTCTGAACGAGCGCCCGCTCTGAATTAGGGCTTTTTTTTTTTTTTTTTTGGTGCATCCTCCTGGACGCTCACATAGCTGTGGGTTACCACCCACAGCTTATGCGAGCGTCCATGATGATGGTCGCGATGGTCAAGACCATCGCGACCATCGGGTTTGCGACGAAACCCTGCGGTAGGGTCTCGGTGACCGCAAGCCCTGGAGTGATTTTGGCTCTATCAGAGGCAAAATCACTCACACTGACATCACTAGTGATGTCAGTGGGGTCGGACCCAGACGGTCGGACCCACGCCTCCGTCTGGCAGCCACGCCCCCAGCACACCCACCAAAGGGGGCGTGCTGTCACTCACCATCGACAGCAAGCCCCCTTTGGTGCAAGACCCTGAGCGACAGCTTGGCTGTTGCTATGCGGGTCTCGCGCATGCGCACGACGGAGCTCCCTCGACCCGCTTGCGGGTCTGAATCAGGCGCAGAGTGCCAGACCGCGTGTTCTCTATATATAATATATATACAGTCAGGTGCATAAATATTGGGACATTGACAGAATTTTCATATTTTGGTCTCTATTCACCACCACAATGGCTTTGAAATGAAACTAACAAGATGTACTTTAACTGCAGACTTTCAGATTTAATTTGAGGGTAATTACATCCAAATCAGGTGAACGGTGTAGGAATTACAACGGTTTCTATATGTGCCTCCCACTTTTTAAGGGGTCCCCTGTTCCAGCTCCTCTCCACACTACTGATTATTCAGGCTGACCTACTCCACCTGCACATGCTAATGCTGGGGCCATTATAGGAGTTTGAAGAGGCGACTTAGTACTTTATTAGGCGCATGTTCTTTCCATACCCTATTTCCAGATCACATTCACCCTGACTGCCATTCAGGAATACGGGAAGACTGCTGCCACCTTCACCAGAGGGATTTAAGTGTCACACCTGTTAGCACTAACTGGACTTTATTTTTGCACTACGGTGCAATATCACTTGTGACTTGAACCAGAGCGCCATTCTACACATCCTATACATATATATATAGATAGATAGATAGATAGATAGATAGATAGATAGATAGATAGATAGATAGATAGATATAGATATATATAGTTAGACTCACATAAACTAAAGTCGACATCAGGGGTAGCTGTGGTCATACATGAAATGTCAACTCAGGAGTCAGAGAAACATTATATTTCATCTAAGAATTTGGCAGTTTTTGCCATCGACTTCCAGATTTGTAAACAGCCATAATGTAGGGGATTGGCTAGAGACAGGAAGTGGGCTGTGGGCTCAACTGAGTGTGCTCAAGCTAATTCATAGGGTAAAAGTGTTATGTCTATGACTATGTCAAGATGTTTCAAATCAAAGCAACAGGGTACAGCAGTAAACAAAACAAAGCAAGATCCATCAACTTGAAATGTATGTCTATCTAATACATATGCCTTGCGGTGTGGGGTTTCAGGGTTTTTAGGCCGAGGGGGATGGTGTCAGTGGAGGTTCCATGGGGGAGGGCTCCCGAGTCATCAGTGTACCGGGCCCCAAGATTTCTGTATACACCACTGTGTAAATCATTAATAAGTCGTAGTATAAATAGGTCTCATTTTTCTATGGTTAAAGATGTATTCGAGGTGCACTTGTATACACTATTATCCGTGTATAATGTTTGTCATATTGTCATATAAGTAGACTGTGGCGTCCCACTGATCTAGCTTAATTGTGTAGTCTGTGTGTTAGTTGTGGTTGTTACTGGATCCTGCTGCTGGCGGTGCCCGGGGAACAAGAAGAGACCACAAAATGTTCTCTTCCTGTCAATCAATTGCGAGTGAATCCTTGCAGTGAGCGCAATTCATTTGCTACTCATTGCGCAATGCGTCTGTGATGCATGGGCAAACCACTGATCAACTGCATAAACATCAGAATAGCGTTCAGCTCGTAATCAGGCCCAGTGTGCAATGCTTTTCACAGTTCTCTGCCCCAAGTGGAGGGAGCGTAGATTTTTCTACATATATATATATAATGCAGTAGATATTATGTAAATAATTATCCTAAACGTGTTTCTTTGGTTTTCTTGCAGATAATCTAAATACTTTCACAGACTTCTAAAAATAAACAAGTGGAATGCTAATACAGTTACATAACATACCGGTGACATTGGGAAGTTTGTGTTATGCTGCTGCTGATTACATAATATCAACTCTGTGTAAAATAATATTGCCTTATATATTCATATTGCTCATCTAAGCAATAATCAAGTATTAAATAGAATGTCAGCATAAATTCCATTTTCCATGTATATTTTATTCCATTAATTCATCTGTTGCAATTTGTATTTTAAATAAAATACGTGCACAGTTTTGATAGGTAACAAAATGTCAAACTTCCCAACGCAATTTAATCTTCCTGTTTATTAAACATTTTTTTTGTGAATTTTTTGGTGCTATGTGACAATCGAATTAGCAGTTATTAAAATATGAAGCTGGTGCTCTAGGTAAACGGATTCAAAGTATACTCAATCACCATATGCTGCCTTTGTAAATATCTAGCTCTATTTTTAGCTGTTTAACTTCAAAATTGTGAGCCATACCGTAGTATGATAAACATGAGTTCTGTTTTGAAAGTGAAAAAAATTGTGGAATGAAATTAGGATATTACATTTTGTATTAGCAATGCATCTCTAAAATATTTCTATAATGAATAATCTGTAAACATAACCTGCTCTCAGTAAATCAAATCTGTGTAATTATATGCCAAGCTGTGCGAAAGACCACATCTGGGGACTTGGAGGAATTGGTTCTGAGATTCATTGATGTTTATGGCCAATTATTCATTAAGAGGTGGGTGAGCTTAATGCAACATATACTAGACCATAATACCACACCCTGAGGCTTTACCTCTTTTACACTGCACAAAAATGTACGGTGCGGGGATCCCCCAGCCAGGCCTGGTTGAGGAAATACTATGGCAGGAGAAAAGAAGACTCTTTGTTGGGGGCACTCAATTGGTAAATACGGTAATTGTGTGAAAAAGTAGATTTAATTAAAAATTAACCTTTAATCTTAGTCACATTAAAATAATGAACATTACACACTACAACACATAAGATTTACAAGACAAGAAAGTTCCTAGTCGGCAATAAATTGTTAATTAAATGTGCCAATAGGTGGAAGAAAATTGTGCACAATACACTCAGTCACATAATTGTGCAAGCCGCATCAAAACAGATGAGTGTGTTAACCATTTGTGATGGCGAATAATATTGAGTAAGCGCGGGCCTCAATACTATGAGCTACCCAGATAGCATGAAAAAATGACAGAATAATGAGTAAGTAAACGTGTCTCCAATCCTTGCCTTTACATAGTAAAAGGACTTCATCAGATGCAAAGTATACAATATATAGTAAGTATGTATGTTTTAGGAGGCCAAAAGATATATCAGATTGCAGAATTCTGAGTTTAGAAAGCAACAGCTGATAATAATGTAGAGATCATAAGATACACTTGAAAACTGCCTAGAAATCAGGGCTCAAAATGCAATATACGAGCATTGGGTATTCCAACTACATGAAAGGTGGATAGTAACACATGGAAAAATGCACATCTGCTGAAGAGTATTCGTAGATAGTATATATGTGTATATATATATATATATATATATACACACCACAGTGTCACCTACAAAGAAGAAAAGGTAAGTAAATAACATCAGATATGAGTCCAGACAACCCGATGAGCAAAATTAAATAATATTCACGTAGATACATGCAATAAAGAAAACCACAGAATAGTTAAAGGTTGGCCCAGATATTGTCTCCCCCGTTTTTGCTGTCTCTGCATCTTGTATTCAACAGAGGACACAGGATGAGAGAACGGGGTAGATGGCTCGTTGGAAGAAAGGTAAAGAGCACCTCTGCTGTCGGTGCGCTCAAACCGCGTCTATCCTGGTGTCAGAGACATTGCAGTCTAGGTGCGTTAGGTACACCGATGAGAGGGTGCAGAAAAATTGTCTGCATGAGAGTATTGGCAACATATCAGAAAACATATACATATATAACAAGTCTGTCACAATGTAAATTTATGACAGAAGATATAGACACATTGGTTAAGAATTTAAGCAAGACAATTCCAGCAGTTGAAAATTCCAACAGTATCTATACCAACCACAGATGTCAATATATAGTAAATGGACTAATTCATATGTCAAACCACATTGCTGTGTGCTGGCATATAATGTGGATAATATGTTGCAAGAAGATCAGATTGCCAAATATACTAAGTATCAATCAGCTAGGCTGATCATAGGGTAATGCTACTAAGTGCATTCTAAGTCTCAACAAAGGCAAGGTATCTGTTAGTGCCTAGATAAGAGGCTATACTGGGCCACCTCCGGCGGCAGTGAGAAAAAGGGAAGGAGACAGAGCTATTTGACAGGGTAGTTACGTAAGCCAGCAGTTACATGCTGGCAGAAGGACTCTCTCCAGGCTGTTAACGGGATGGTGCCCTGACAATCACATCACATGCTGACAGATGGTATGAGTATGTGAACAGCTGCAAACAGTCGGGGAAATCCCTTCCACGAGTCAGCGGGATGGTGCCCGGCCGGTCATATCACGTGGTGCGATAACGATGACATACGTTTCGCCCAGAACGAGGCTAGTTCACATAAACGTGGTTTGACATATGAATTAGTCCATTTACTATGTATTGACATCTGTGGTTGGTATAGATACTGTTGGAATTTTCAACTGCTGGAATTGTCTTGCTTAAATTCTTAACCAATGTGTCTATATCTTCTGTCATAAATTTACATTGTGACAGACTTGTTATATATGTATATGTTTTCTGATATGTTGGCTTAATGATTTATGTTGCCAATACTCTCATGCAGACAATTTTTCTGCACCCTCTCATCGGTGTACCTAACGCACCTAGACTGCAATGTCTCTGACACCAGGATAGACGCGGTTTGAGCGCACCGACAGCAGAGGTGCTCTTTACCTTTCTTCCAATGAGCCATCTACCCCGTTCTCTCATCCTGTGTCCTCTGTTGAATACAAGATGCAGAGACAGCAAAAACGGGGGAGACAATATCTGGGCCAACCTTTAACTATTCTGTGGTTTTCTTTATTGCATGTATCTACGTGAATATTATTTAATTTTGCTCATCGGGTTGTCTGGACTCATATCTGATGTTATTTACTTACCTTTTCTTCTTTGTAGGTGACACTGTGGTGTGTATATATATATACACATATATACTATCTACGAATACTCTTCAGCAGATGTGCATTTTTCCATGTGTTACTATCCACCTTTCATGTAGTTGGAATACCCAATGCTCGTATATTGCATTTTGATTTCTAGGCAGTTTTCAAGTGTATCTTATGATCTCTACACTATTATCAGCTGTTGCTTTCTAAACTCAGAATTCTGCAATCTGATATATCGTTTGGCCTCCTAAAACATACATACTTACTATATATTGTATACTTTGCATCTGATGAAGTCCTTTTACTATGTAAAGGCAAGGATTGGAGTCACGTTTACTTACTCATTATTCTGTAATTTTTTCATGCTATCTGGGTAGCTCACAGTATTGAGGCCCGCGCTTACTCAATATTATTCGCCATCACAAATGGTTAACACACTCATCTGTTTTGATGCGGCTTGCACAATTATGTGACTGAGTGTATTGTGCACAATTTTCTTCCACCTATTGGCACATTTAATTAACAATTTATTGCCGACTAGGAACTTTCTTGTCTTGTAAGTCTTATGTGTTGTAGTGTGTAATGTTCATTATTTTAATGTGACTAAGATTAAAGGTTAATTTTTAATTAAATCTACTTTTTCACACAATTACCGTATTTACCAATTGAGTGCCCCCAACAAAGAGTCTTCTTTTCTCCTGCCATAGTATTTGTATCTACTGACTCAGGGGACCACCACCAACTCATAACTATTTTTTCTCACAATTTGTGTATAATTATATCTGTAAGTTGGTTTCCATAATTTGTACTCTACCATCCCATCTATAATAGGGACCTCATACTACACCTGATTTTATCCTGTGCGGGCCCCAAACAGATTGCACTCTTCACACTGGTTGAGGAAATACTGGGATCACACCAGGGATGTATAGTGTGATTGTGAGTATGTGTTACATTTTTACTTTCTACAGTGTGTGTACTGACTTTATTTTAATATTTCTTTTACAGGGGGACTACAGGCACCAGTGGGCCCTTAATGCCCTGCATGCTGGTACTTGTGGTTCTCTATGTATTGGCTTTTGGGGTAGACTTGCTGGGAACTGTAGTCGTAATGTAAAAGACAATATTACTTTTAATCTATTTTTTTACCACTATCAACCTCGCATCTACCGTCCAGGGGTGCAGTGGAAAGCCCCAGAATTCAGCGCTGGCCTGGGGTTACCTGGAGAGGAGGGACCACTTTATTGGGGGTCCCCACTTTCCCAGGAATCCCCAAGCCTGGGCTGACTAGAGGGGTCAATCCTTTGGCCGGGCGGCCCCGTCAAGTGTTTCCCCGGGCTGTGGCATTACCCCACTGCTAGTAAGAGCTTGTACTGGTTAAAGAAAATATGAGGGAACCCTGCGCATATTTTTCTCTGTAATTCCTCAACCAGGAGCGGCTTAGAAGCCCGGTGCTGGTTAATTAAAATACAGGGGACTCCCATACCATTTTCCCCATGCATTGCCTGAACCAGGAGCGGCTCAAAAAGGCCTGTGCTGGTTATTCTTTGGAGAGGGATCCAACACCATTTTTTAAAATCTTTTTACACTTATTTTTACACTATACACACACAGAAGCCTGCACGGAATTCATTGATCTCTGCAGGTTTCATGTTCGGGAGTGTTTGACCCCGGTCAGACAGAGACAACAAGAGGGAGAAAAAGACGATTGAACATGATTGCTGCATCATCGGAAAACACAATTCTTAGTAAATTTGAGTGTATGATCTTGAAAAACTCTCACAAATTCCAGCAATGTTAATCCTCTTTAAACTCGGCCAAAACACGATTCTTAGTAAATTTAGCTCCTAGAGTGTTGGAATGGCACTAGCAGTGGCCAGACTACAGTTAATTAGAATATATGGGAAAGGGGTCCTAGACTGCACACCCTGAATATATATAATAGGAGGTGCTACCTGTTGAGACTGTTAATGCAGACACAAAAAAACAAATCACAGATGCACAACTCCAATTACTAATTATATATATAAATACATTTTGCAATAAATAAAGGTTTTTAGCATAATCATGGCCAAGGTTATGGGCCTACCCACCATATCCAGGTAACCTCTGTAGAGTAGGGCCCTAACATACTAGGGTTCAAATCCAGGGTGCAGGACACCCCTAAACCAGCTCAGCCGAAACACCCCAGAGCATCGCTCTAATAAGAAAGGTGAAGTGAAAGTAAGATAGATAAGAGCAGCTACAGCTGCATGTATACATATATAATAAACAAACAGTAAGAGTGTTAAAATTGCACAAAAGGGAAATGTATTATAATGCGAT
Source organism: Taudactylus pleione (assembly GCA_031769625.1). Classification (NCBI taxonomy): domain Eukaryota; kingdom Metazoa; phylum Chordata; class Amphibia; order Anura; family Myobatrachidae; genus Taudactylus; species Taudactylus pleione. The sequence goes on along the minus strand of JAUIMM010000039.1, from coordinate 25,805,126 downwards.
GCCCTGAAGCAGACCAACCATATTTCCTAAGATAATGATGGAAACAATATGTGGCCTGCCAGCAGGAGGGTGCAAGATAAATAAAGTATTAGGTGCAGAGTGTATGATGTGGGCACCACACACTCCACACCCATTATAGATGCACTAATGGCACTAACAGCCTGCACAGTACACTACACCTGGAGAATGAGGAGCAGCTTGTTACAAGTCGCGGTCACGAATTGACACTTTCTGACAGTATGCCCAGACAGGACGGGGTTACTCTAGTTCTTCCTGTTGCTAGGAGATTGGCATGCCTCAGGAAGTGATGTGTTTTCCACTAGTGCAAACCTGATTTGGACTTCAGCCTATTTATACTCACTGATCTATTGCACCTGTGCTGAGTATAGAGTGTCTGTGAGTTCCCTCAGCCTGGCTGCAGAGTCAGGTTGTTCCTGTTCTCCAGTTTACTGAACTCCCACACGGCTTCCTAACCGCTCCAAGTAGCTTCCGTGCTACCACCTATCTCCAAACAGCTTCCTGGTCGCATCTAGCAGCTCCCGTGCTGTCATCGTTCACCATACAGCTTCTTAGCCGCTCCAAGTAGCTTCCGTGCTACCACCAATCTCCAAACAGCTTCCTAGTCATATCCAGCAGCTCCCGTACTGCCATCATTCACCATACGGCTTCCAGGCCGCTCCAAGTAGCTTCCCTGCTCCCGTACTGCCATCGTTCACCATGCGGCTTCTTATCTGCTCCAAGTAGCTTCCGTGCTACCACCAATCTCCAAACGGCTTCCTAGCCATATCCAGCAGCTCCCGTGCTGCCAACGTTCATCCTACGGCAATTACCCCAACATCGTCACCATCGCTGCCAACATCGGCACACTTGCCGCACCATCAGCTCTCAAAGCCATCATCAAACCATAGACGGTCTATCCACGGCAATTGCCCCAACATCCGCACCATCACTGCAACATCGGCACACTTGCCGCACCATCAGCTCTCAAAGCCAATATTAAACCATAGACTGCTTGTCTACGGCAACTGCCTCAACATCGGCACCATCGCTGCAACATCGGCACACTTGCCGCACCGTCGGCTCTCACAGCCATTATCAAACCATAAACTACTTATCTACGGCAACTGCCCCAACATCGGCACCATCGCTGCAACATCGGCACAGTTGCTGCACCATCGGCTCTCAGAGCCATTTACTAACCCTAGACTGTTTATCTACGGCTATTGCCGCACCACTGGTATAATTGCCAGACCATCGGCATCACTGCTGCACCATCGGCACCATTGCCGCACCATCGGCCTAATTGCCGCACCATCGGCATCACTGCCGCACCATCAGCACCATTGCTGCACCATCGGCACAGCTGCCACACCATTGACTCCCAAGCTATTGCCCAAAAAAACAAACTGTACTCTCACAACATCTTTACCATCGATATCCTTAAATCAACAACTGTGTCAGTACTAACTGTACATTCTTTACCTGTTGAATTCCCCTGTATCTCCATGTGAGCCGCTACTACCCCAAGTCCAGACGGCCGCCTAAGTACCAGTGAACGTATCCCAGTTCTAAGGGAACAACGGGCGGTTGTTATTGGCAGAAGATCTCGCTAGCCAGGTTCTAGGGGTCTCACATGGAGCAGGCAGTGGAATTCGTAACACAGCTCTAATCAGAGGAGGTTGCTGGTGAGGTTTTCCTGTCAATCGGTGCTGTGGCTCAAACAGAAATGACAGATATTCCAAGTTTTATTACCAAGTGCCAACTGCCCATTGTCATTTCTAACAACGGGTCCCCAGGAACATTCATCCTAAGGATGGCCATCGGTGGGCTGTCCATCGATAGTTACCATCAATGGTTCCATTGGTGCTTACTAATGATGGCACTAAACTATCTATTAGGAACCATCAGTGGTTTGCAACCCTTGATGGTCACCGCTGCTGGGGGGCTTGGAGGGCCATGGGCCAATCAGAATAGGGGCAGGTCTTAGCGGGTGCTATGGGCAGGGCTAAGCTCCAAGCCGATGAAAAAAAGAAAAAGAAGCATCGGGTCCTACTCTGCCATTGGCAAAACCATCAACCACAGGTAGCTAACCATCGATGTTTGTTAGTTTTCAATGGTCGATGGCCATCCCTAATTCATCCAGCCCAAAGCTCTGCCATTTCACAATGTATTAAAGCTGTCTACAGTTAAGATGCATATCAGGTCCTCCATTACATATTATATACGTGGAAAAACTAAATCACGTTAATATAGTTAGTAGGTAGTAACTCTAAATAGACAAGTATGGAAAATAAATTATAATTAACCGATTTAGAAGAAGTGTTTTATATATATATAGATATAAATTTATTACATCTGAACACCACACACAATGACTATATAAAAGCAAGCAATAAAATTAATAAACAGTCAAGTTCATCAGGACAGGCTCAAAACATCAAAAATATTAAATAAATCATCATCCACATCAATCCACATATGGCTTAATGACCACAAACATATTGATAAAATCTCCTAATTTTGGAACTCTGGGGGTCATTCAGACCCGCTCGCAAGCGGGTCGATGGTGCCGAATTGTGCATGCGCGAGACCCGAATAACGACGGCCAAGCCGTCGTTATGGGTCTCGCACCAAAGGGCATGCTGTCGATGGTGAGTGACAGCACGCCCCCTTTGGTGGGTGTACCGGGGGCGTGGCTGCCAGACGGAGGTGTTCCCATGGGAACGCCTACCGTCTGAGTCCGGCCCCACTGACATCAGTAGTGATGTCAGTGGGAGTGATTTTGGCTCTGATAGAGCCAAAATCACTCCAGGGCTTGCGGTCACCGAGACCCTACCGCAGGGTCTCGTCGCAAGCCCGATGGTCGCGATGGTCTTGACCATCGCGACCATCATCATGGACGCTCGCTATAGCTGTGGGTGGTAACCCACAGCTATGCGAACGTCCATGAGGCCGCTCCAAGTTGAGGGAGGAGGGCCCTGATTCAGAGTGAGCGCTCTGGTCAGAGCGTCCGGCTCTGAATCAGGCCCTCTAATCCTTCTGCAGTAGGTGTCCACAAATAGGGATATAGGGCTCTATTTACTACAATCCGCATATTGAATGCAGATTGTAGTGTGATATTAACGACTGAATTTGCATTGCGAATTCAGGCAATATCACAGGGATTTACTACAAATCCCTTGCAGGGACAGAGCTTGCGATAAAGCTGTGTCCCTGCGAATCCCCTTCGGAGCCTTATCACGGTATTTTTCGCAAAAAATACCGTGACTAAGTGCCCGCACATGCGCCGACCGGCCGCCGCTGCTACCCCCCGGCGCTATACTCCGCCCCCCACAATCGCGGACCCCCCTCCGCGACGCCCCCCGCCCTTAATTACACTTACCTGCATGATCCGGGCCTCCGGTGATGTTCTCCATGCCTCCGGTCAGGTGATCTCCCATACTGCACTGGGACCCGATCACCTGATGACCGGGCAGTAGTGCACTATGGGAGACCAGCTGACCGGAGGGTAGTCATGACCGGAGGCCCGATCACCGGTCCCTGGAGTCAGGTAAGTAAAAAAAATTTTGACAATTTTTTTTTCTTTTTTTTTACAGTAATCAGCTTGCGGTCTGTTTAGACCACACAGCTGATTACTGGGACCGACTCCCGGCTCTGCTCTCCCCGTTAGAGCAGAGAAGGAGACCGGTAACTGGGGGAGACCCTGGATAATGCCACCTCCAGGTGGCGTTATTATCACAGGGCTTTCCCCGATATTTTTTCACATTTTATTTTTAGTAACTCTGTTCGGATCACATTTCCCATTACAGTTATGGGAAATGCGATCTGCTTTACTAAAAATAAGTGATATTGAGGGGTTGGAGTAGAATTTTTACGAATTCTACTCCAATTGCCCTGTAATAACTATAGATGATACTAAAATAATGTGAAAAGGGTGTGAATACACCCTTTTTCGCTTTATTTTAGTCAAAATAATGTTAATAAATAGAGCCCTAAGTATCATCTGTGGAAAAGAAACAGGATAACTGATGTTTAATGTATATCTCTTCCGACCCTCCTGTTAGATAACGGTTGGGGAAAAAAAACCTATGGAGAAGCTCTTGTACTTAAATAGATGTTTTCTTGTCGTGTTAACAACAGAGTCCTGGATCCTCAGAATAGCATCCCAATATATGTAACCATAAATTTTGCTTGTTCTCCACCGCTGTCACATAAAGGTAAAAAGCTGTCTATAATGGTGTGCACACTAGTTCTTTTGAAAGCCGTTTACCGCTGGCTACTTTGTAGGGATCTGCTGCTTGTCAAAATTGGATCTCTCAATTCCAGCAATCGCCGTTGCCTCAGTGGAACGGAGGATGTATTCTGATATGTAGTGTAATGCTCTCAGCTACTGGCAGTCACCAGTATCTAGTATCTGCATCCAAAGTGTCTCTGTGTACACACAAAGATTCCCAAGACAGCTCTCCAAGGTATATTTAGTTTTGTAGCCTGTCGCTATCGGCATGTTTTGTCTTTTTAACCCATTTAAATCACTATGACTTATACCTCAACAAGTATTTTATTATATACTCAATAAAAGCTAAATATGATTTTTTTTTTTATAGGTTTCCCTTTCAATAGTATTTTTATTATATTCAATAAAGGTTAAGTAATAATTTATTGACTATTTATATTTAAATGGATTTATCCTAGATGTTTCTCCATAAGTGTGCCCCCAAAAAGAGTAATTTTGCCTTTTTTCATTCCAGGTTATCTTACATGTTGATTTTTGACTCTGGGAAGCACCACTGCCATTTTTTTCTGATATCCTAGGTGGTTTACTGTATATCGCTTGGCTTATTATCCGATTAAACACAGATGATCTATCAGTCTGAGGAGAAACAAGTTACTTATTAACTATCTTCACACTACCCTTACACATTTCTTAAATGTGTGTGTGATAATTGGTGAAGAAAAGACAGTTAGCTGGGTCTGTGAATGGAATTATTATGCACAAATTCAGTTGTTGGTAATAACTGTATCCATCTGTCTTGTTGTTACCAAAGTTCTCAAGTACTGTTCCGGAGTCTGATTAACACTCACTGTCTACTCATTAGATTGATAATGAGAGGCAAAAAAGAAAAACAGATAAAGAGCAATTCTCTCAGATTTACAGAATATCCCAAAGGGGAAGCTGGTCTTCTTTGGTGGAGATAATGTCCTCTGGACATCTATGCTATCAATATATCTATTTTTGTGGGCAGTTTGCAGAACTATCATGGATAAGCCTTGAGAGGGAACAAAGGGCCTGATTCTGACCCGCTCGCAAGCGGGTCGATGGCTGAGCAGTGAGCAGGGACGGCATGCGCACTGCGCGTGCGCGAGCCCCACAGCGAGTGAGAAATTCACTCACTCCGGGGCTCGCTACAAACGGGGTGGCTGTCGATGTTGATCGACAGCTCGCCCCGTTTTGTAGGCGGGGTGGGACGGTGGCTAGACAAATGGAGGCGTTCTTGAAGGAACGCCTGCCATTTGTGGGCGGCCCTACTGACATCTCCGGTGATGTCAGTAGTGAGCTTCCTGCTCTATTAGAGCCGGAAGCTCACTGGGGCTTGCGGCAGACGAGACCCTACCACAAGGGTCTCGTCGCAAGCCCGATGGTCGCGACCATCACCTGGCCGCTCGCAAAAGCTGTGGGTGGTCACCCACAGCTTAGCGAGCGGCCAGGAGGCCAGCTTTTTAAAAAAAAGCGGCCGCCCTCATTCAGACCGAATGAGGGCCAAAGTGTGCTAGTTTGGAAAAGTGATCAACAACCACAAAAATAGTATAATGTCTCTTAAAATTAGTTAATTCAGTAATGTCCATTGAGATGAACTCCATATCCAGAAGGAACATGTAGGTGTTGTATTAGCGTTTTCATGCAAGCACAAGCAAGACAAGCCATTAAACATTTGCGTGTTTTGTGAACTCCCAAATGTCCCACTGTGAGGGCGTCAGGAATGGGTATGGATGACCGGCGGACGGGATGGCAGCGGTCAGAAGACAGCGTCATCCTGATCTGTAAAATCCCGACAGGAGCCGGTAAGTATACTTACCCTCCCCCCCTCCCCATAGCCTAACCCTAACCTCTCCCGGGGGTGCCTAACCCTAATGCCCGCCATCCCCGCTAAAGCTGGCCACACACTAGACCAACTTACGTCCAACCATCCAACTAGTTGATTGGTTGGAATGAAAATCTGGTAAGATATGAAAGCAAATGACAATCAGCAATTTGCTCCCAAACGCCGGAAAATGGGCAAAAATTGTTTTTTTAACAAATTGTTTAGATCAAACATTTAACAAACTTGTCTGAACGGCCATTTTCATCTGTTTTCGGGCATTTAGGAGCAAATTGCTGATCATCATTTACTCCCAAATGTTACCAGATTTTCATTCCAACCAATCAACTAGTTGAATAGTTGAATGAAAGCTGGCCACACACTAGCCAACTTACCTTCGGGATGCCGACGTCGGTATCTTCATCCTGTTTGGGATAGCGGCGTCGGCATCTTCATCCTGTTTGGGTTAGCAGCATCGGCATCTTCATCCTCTTTGGGATTCCGGCATCGGAATATCGTCATCCGGCATCCCATCTGCTGGCATCGTGACTGTTGGCATCATGATAATGTTACCATTCTAGGTACTTTCTTCAAGAGCAGGGACTTTCTTCAACCCTAGTTTGTGGCAGTTATAATACCGGGCGGGGCCGTAACTAGGGTAGTGCGCCTGTGCCATGGCACAGGGTACCGCAGGGCAGGGGGCACTGTTCAGGCCTGTCAATTTTCTGTTTATTATCATTCTCACTTGTAGCTTCCTCTTATTTCAACCCCAGCATCTTCTGGCCTCCACTATCTCTTCCCTGGCCCTTCCCTATGAGGTTATTCCCCTTTTTTGGGTGCATTATGTCCCTTTTTGATAAATGGGGGGTGCCAATGCTCTTTCTAGCACAGGACACCAAACAGTCTAGTTACGGCTCTGATACCTGGGCTAAACATCGGGAAATAAAGTGATGTGAGGTAGGTCCATGCTGGTAGAAGGTCTCTATAAAAGAAGTGACATTGTAGAAGCCTATTGTGATTCATTAAAGCTGTTTCTAATTAAGACAGCTGTGCCAGAAAGCTTTGAAATGAAAGAGGGGCAGCAAGTTTTGTTCAATCAGAGCATATGAACAAATGTGAAGTATCATTTTTATCTGTTGCTGATATGGAAGAACATGTTCTATCATGGACACTTTACTGAAATATAATATCTTTAATGACTGGTAATGTGAGAGGTTTTCAAAAATAAGTTTATCTTTCCCCGTTGTTTATAAAAGGTGTTCACACTTACCTCAACCACTTTTATATGGTGTACTTAAAAAATAACTCACTGAGGTAGTCTTCATTTAGGGCCTGATTCGGAATTGGGAATAGAGTAAGAAATACCAAGTAACTCTGTACCTGGACAAACCGCAAATACATACAAATATTTTGCATGAGGGGTAAATACTGGCTGCATTTGCATGTAGCCCACAAATGCTGGACATATTTATTTTTACACTGCAATTTAGATTTCAGTCTGGACACACCCCTCCCAAATATAAATCTCTCTGCACATTCTACATCTGCCCCACCTGGTTCTCAAACTCAGGCCTTGATTCAGAGCCGCTCGCAAAAAGCGAGCGCTCGCTCTGAATCAGGGCGGCAGCTTTATTTTTAAAAACCGGCCTCCTGGCTTTTGCAAGTGGCCAGATGATGGTCGCGACCATCGGGCTTGCGACGAGACCCTTGTGGTAGGGTCTCGTTCCCGCAAGCCCCAGTGAGCTTCCTGCTCTAATAGAGCAGGAAGCTCACTACTGACATCACGAGTGATGTCAGTAGGGCCGCCCTCAAACGGCAAGTGTTCCTTCGGAAACGCCTCCGTTTGGCCAGCAACCCCCCCTCCCCGCCTACAAAACGGGGCAAGCTGTCAGTCAACATCGACAGCCGCCCCGTTTTGCTGCGAGCCCCAGAGCGAGTGATTTCTCGCTTGCTCCGGGGCTCGCGTGCGCACTGCCTGGCCATCGATGCGCTTGCGAGCGGGTCTGAATCAGGCCCTCAGTCCTCAGGACCCCAAACAGTCCATATTTTCCATGTCTTCTCACAGAATCACAAGTGAAATAATTAGCTCCACCTGTGGATCTTTTAAAATGTGTCAGTGAATAATGAATACACCTGTGCAACTGCTGGGTGACCTGGAAAACATGAACTGTGTGGGTTCCTGAGGACCAAGTATGAGAAAAATGGGCAATCAAAATATTCAACTTTCTCCAAATCTTTATAGTACTCCACTGAAATCTTGTGGAAATATAAGTTTATGAATGTGCATGCATGAGCCTCTGCAGGATATATATGCCAGTTTGTGATATCATGAACCTATTGTTTGCACAAGTAATTGGTTACTGAGCTTACAATCCTAAAATACTAGCAGAAAGAAAGACTGAAAAAAAGGTATAATGAAAAAATACAGTATGTAGTACATGTTTTACTTAGCGTCGATAAAGGTTAACTTACAAAGATTTACCAAATTATCATGGGGATCCCCATCATCTATGCAGTCCTGTAGGTTGAAAGAAACAAACATAGAAACATAGAATTTGACGGCAGATAAGAACCACTTGGCCCATCTAGTCTGCCCCATTTTTAAACATACTGTTACCTCAACCCTTATGGATCCTTTCTTCTTCTGAAGGATATCCTTATGTCTATCTCATGCATATTTAAATTGCTCTACTGTCTTAGCCACTACCACCTCTGATGGGAGGCTATTCCACTTGTCCACTACCCTTTCTGTGAAGTAATTTTTCCTCAAATTTCCCCTGAACCTACCACCCACCAGCTTTAGAACATGTCCTCTTGTTCTAATACTTCTCTTTCTTTGAAGAATGTCTCCTTCCTTTACCTTGTTAAAACCCTTTATATATTTGAACGATTCTATCATGTCCCCCCTTTCCCTTCTCTGCTCCAAACTATACATATTAAGATCTTTTAGTCTTTCCTGGTACATTTTGTGGTGTAGACCTTGCACCATTTTATTTGCCCTTCTTTGTACAATCTCTAATGTATTAATATCCTTCTGGAGATATGGCCTCCAGAACTGAACACAGTATTCGAGATGAGGACGTACCAATGACCTATACAGTGGTATTATCACTTCTTTCTTACTGCTACTGATTCCTCTCCCTATGCAAGCAAGCATCTGACTTGCCTTCCTCATTGCTTTGTTACAATGTTTGCTTGCCTTTAAGTCATCTGAAATAGTGACTCCTAGATCCCTTTCCTCTTCAGTACTTTCCAGTATAGTGCCATTAATACTATATTTAGCCTTTGGATTTTTGAGACCCTTTTTTTAGCCTTTGGATTTTTTGAGATTGACATGCATCAATCGTCTCATCATGGAGACTATCACATTATGGGGCCCATTTATAAATAATCGCATACTAAATGCGATATGGGCGTGATATTAGTGGCAATGATCGCATTGTAGTATACGATAATGCCACGGGAATGAATGAAATAGCACACGCAGGGACAGCGTTTTTAAAAGGGGCCCATCCCTGCGGCGTGCTCGGAGAGAAGTGACCATATCAGCGGTCTCTTTACTCCTCCAGGAGGATTCCTGCGCATGCATGGTCTACAGACCACACATGTACAGCAGCCACTGCTGGCGACGGTTCTGGAGGAACCTTCTCCCAGTAAATTTTGCAAAGTGTAGCTCATACACTACAGCAGCACAATGTTATCTTAAGTTGGCATAAACTGCGGGGACCAAACTCTGGAATGCAAATCTGAGAGCATCGCATCCCCCATAGAAACCTATGGGGGCTTCGGCTGCTGTCAGAAATGGAGGAATCGCAGCAGATATTGGAGATATTTGATGCGATCTCTCCATAGTACATCTTGGGGATACTTAATATTTGCGGGTATCTGCAAATATTTAATGACAAATAGGTCTCATAGTCTTCATCCACTAATCGGCTTCCAACTAATATCTAACTTTGTTGTCCTTATATAGTTTTCCCAAGTCTCATAGCACTAATTGTGACTTAATATTGGCTTTAGACAGATTCAAGTGTACAGTAACAATACAACTAATATTTGCATTTTCAGCTATATTGTTTATACAGAAAAACAAAGAATAATATTAGTCTATTTCAAAATGATCTTGTATGTCACTTTAATCTGATCTGTATTTATCTTGCCATTTTATATCTAGTACAACATTGTCTAAGAATGTGAAAGCATTCAATTATCTTATCTCAGTGTCTGAGTTGTTTTGGTGTCTGCAGGAAAATATATTTAAATATGTAGGAGCCTTATCCAGTGAGCTCAAATGAGCATTTTAGAAAATATCTACAACTTAATGATTTAATGAATGGTCCTAAGCAGTAGGATGGACGTTTTAGTGATGTTTTTTCCATTCTCACAAACATATGCGTAGAGTAAAGTTAAGGGAGCTTTTCCCAAAAGTGTCATTTTGACATACACGAGGGCAATAAATAAGCACATTTACATATAAGTACTAAGCATGTCTAAATTATTGCACATGTTTGGGATAAGATGCAATCAGGAGGCAGAGAACAATAATAATTTTAGAGTTCGGAAATCTATTAACCCCAGTATGTTAGGGACCTACCCTAAGAGCAGTGGCGTATCTATTATGGGTGCAGTGTGTGCAGGGCACACGGGCTCCCTGGTTACAGGGGGGCCCCGCACTGCACACACTGCACCCATATTATTTTAGACTTACCTGTCCGTGGTCCCACGTCGGGTGTCTGCGCTGCTCAGAACACAGAAACATGGCCGCCACGGCCATTTTCTGGTGTTCTGCGCATGAGCAGTAGACTCCGGGTACCGCTACTAAGGCTCTGGTGGCTGGCTAGCCGCGTCAGTAGGCTGCTGGCCATCGGGGAGAGAGGAGGGGTTCCCGCACAGGGAGTGCACACGGGCCCCCTCCACTCTTAAGACGCCCCTGCCTAAGAGGTTACCTGGATGTGGGGGGTAAGCCCATAACCTTGGCCATGATTATGCTAAAACCTCTATTTATTGCAATAAGGTATGTATATATATATATATATATATATATAGATATATATACAGTATATATATATATATATATATATATATATATCTGCAATATTGTGTCTGCAATATTAGTCTCAACAGGTAGGACCTCCCATTATTTATATTCAGGGTGTGCAGTCTAGGGCCCTTCTCCGTATACTCTATTTAGTTTGCTCATATGCACACTTGAAGGCATGAGACTTCTTCAACCTAAACTAGCATCACTCCCCACCTGTCCCCGCATTGGTTTTAAGTAGGGATCCTGGCATGTTTGACTGCACTTTTGAACAAGGCACAATTTAGGTAAGTCCTATGAATGTATATAGTGCAGCTATGGGGTGACTTTTTGAGGTGTGGTCCCCTGGATTGCTTTGGTTGGGCTGCTTCAGGGCATCGTATTATAACACATTTTTCCTTTTTTGCTCTTTTAGCACCATTATTGTTTGTTTATTATATATGTAACATTTTCACACATTATTTTTCACCTCACTTCTAAAGATGCGTACACACGCAACATTTTGTGTAGTTAACGATTTTCGTTTACGATTTCCGTTCAGATTTTTCACTTGAAAAATAGAACGAATTTATGTCATGAAATGAACGATATTCACCACGATTTCATCAACGATGATGGCTGTGCTTAGCTGAAATCGTCATGTAGGACAGTCAGAATGGGCGATGAATGATAACTGCCAACTACAAACGGGAGCGCGCATTGGTAATTATCATTCATCGTTTTGCCCCTGAAACTGGACGATTTTTTGAACGACTGAATGATAACGATATCGTTAATGACCAATCGTTCAAAAAATCATTACGTGTGTACACACCTTAACATATGCAGTATCTATCTAACACTCTTTTACACTTCACCTTTCTCACTAGAGTGACGCCCTGGGGTGTCTGAGCTGGGCTGGTGTGGGGGTGTTCCGCGCCCTGGATTTTAACCCCAATATGTTAGGGACCTACCCTAAGAGGTTACCTGGATGTGGTAGGGAGGTCCATATCCTTGGCCATGATTATGCTAGAACCTCTATTTATTGCAAAATGTATTATATACAGTATGTAATTAGTAATGTTGTGCACTTTTCCTTTTGTGTCTGCAATATTAGTCTCAATAGGTAGCACCACCCATTATTTATATTCAGGATGTGCAGTCTAGGGCCCTTCTCCATATTCTCTACATTGTGTAGCTTGTATGGTACTTCTCTTTCCAGCAAATATATCATCAATATAACACCCACAAGACAGGTTGGACTATATATGGATTTTTGTGCCATGATAACACTGTCTAGTTTATAGCACTATATCTCATATTTTAGTGTTCGTATAATACCATATATATGGAATAGTTAACTTTTATATCATTATTTTAGAACAACTCATACCCAATTCATGCTAATTTTGATGAAACAAGCATATATCAAATTATGCACTGGTATCATGTTTAAATATTGTGAGACACTTTAACACTCAATGGAGAAAAACAAACTTTGCAAACTTCAGAAACAGTATTCTGTGTGTAAGCTTCCAGGGAGACCACGACATGTGGAAATGGGAATAAACATACAGTACATCATCTATGATGAAAGCAGTTTAGCTAATTATGCAATTTGGCAAATATTAACCCTCTTGTAACAATATTTACCTTACCTGACACATGTACTAGTCTGAGCTGCAGCACGTCATCGTTGTAAGTCCCAGAGATAGATTTCGGACACATCAATATGCAGTGATGTCATGTAGTAATATTCACAGCCGTTACTCTGTGAGTTTATGGAGCTGGATTGTTCCTTATCTATTGCACCCATTTAAGGCATCTGTTCTCAGCAAATTCTTGCCTGACCAATGTATTAGTACTGAGCACTAGCTGTGAAGACTCATTTGCCTTTAGGCTTTTGTTGCTGAACTTTGTCCTTTGACCACCCTGTTTTCTCCAAACCTTGACCTGAGCTAATGTCCTCATCCATTTTGCTCTCTACTATCCTGTCCTAGGCCTGTAACAATAATTACTCTACCTTCTATATCCCAGACCTGAGATAGCCTGTTGGCTATTCTGCTGCAAGACCTACTTCCTGATCATCAAGTAAAAAGATTCCAGGTCCAGTTTTTAATTGTCACATTTTTGCAGGATATATGGCTTTATGCCTCCCTATGGGGTCTATTTATGTAGTAGCATAATGTAGCACTAACTGAATATGTAAGCAGATGAAGACATGCTCCCTATACGATGCAAGAGTTTGTGGCAGTGACATTGTAAAACAATCCTATGCAAAGGGTGGACAGCCAATGAGTGAGCAGCAAACTTTTCCCCACTTTTCGGCCTGCCCAGCAAAAACAATTCCCTGATTGTTGTATTATCCATGCATGCAGTACATTGCAAGAGGATTCAGCACACCGCCAATAAAGTAAGCATAATGACATCCTGAGATGTCATTATGGGGGTTATTCAGACCCGCTCGTGAGCGGCAGTACGCTCGCAAGCGGGTCGATGTCCCCCACTGCGCATGCGCACGACGGAGGGAGCTCCGTCGTGCGCATGCGCGAGACCCGGAGAGCGACGGGCTCTCCATCGCTCCGGGTCTCGCACCAAAGGGGGCATGCTGTCGATGTTGATTGACTGCACGCCCCCTTTGGTGGGCGTGCCGGGGGCGTGCCTGCCAGACGGAGGCATTCCCATGGGAACGCCTACCGTCTCAATCCGGCCCCACTGACATCACTAGTGATGTCAGTGGGAGTGATTTTGGCTCTGATAGAGCCAAAATCACTCCAGGGCTTGCGGCAGCGAGACCCTTCCGCAGGGTCTCCGTCGCAAGCCCGATGGTTGCGATGGTCAAGACCATCGTGACCATCATCATGGTCGCTCGCTAAAGCTGTGGGTGGTAACACACAGCTATGCGAGCGTCCATGAGGCCGCTCCAAAAAAAGGTAGGAGGGCCCTGATTCAGAGCGAGCGCTCTGGTCAGAGCGTTCAGCTCTGAATCAGGCCCTATGTTTACTCCAAAATAACATATAACCAGTGGTGGCACAAGAGGTGGAGCTGTAGCACATTCCAAAATTCAAATAGAGGAGCCACACCAACTCCCAGTGAGTCCTGGCCGGTAATGTCTGGCAGCGTTCGGAAAGGCAGTTGGTGTGTCTCCCCTATTTGAATTTTGGACTGCGCTAGTCCCACCTCTAGAGCCTCCACTGCATATAACATCTCGGAAGTTAAGAGACCCCATCAAGGCCCCTCAGCAGCCTTGCCCCATGTCACCACCAGCCATACTACTCCAGGCCCTGCTCAGCTCTGAGCACTACACTTATAGGAGAATAGTGCATTGCCTGTAGTCCACAGAGCAGGATATTAGTTCATCCTCCTGTGGCCATTGTTCAGGATGCAGCAATGGTTTTTGTTCTGCCATTGATAGGAAGCTTAACATGCATAAGCTTCATGTCTTGTGCAGTATTTGGAGCCCCAGGTAGCAGCATAGAGCTCCACAAGTCTGTTCTGAGAGAAGGGACCCTCCGTCCTCTCTGAGCAGTATATGAAGGGGAGCAACGCAGTGGAGGAAGAGACTGGAAGACAAGTGAGAGGTCCTTCCCTACTGACTTTAGAGGCCTCATTAAAATTTTACAATAGGGTCCCCAATCGCTAGTTATGCCTTTGACACCACCACTAAGCACATATTTCATCATTACAAAAACACATTTACAGTATAAGAAAATGCAACAATTTCTACCAAATAAAAAGTTTTATTAAACTATAATAAAGCACAATACAGCATCTTTATCCTAAATAAAAATCCATGACACCCTCTTCTCCAGTAAGCGATCAGGAATAAAATATAAATTATAGAAGTGTTTCCTGTTCTCTAGTCTACAGATCAGTACAAAATCACACGTTTGTTTGTGGGGGGTTCTTTGGAAAAGACACAAGGAAACACGGCTCAGGCTAAAGTTAAGGAATTGAGCACGTATCATACAATCCGTCTGCTGAGAGCAATGGAAGTGTCTTTCCCCAACAAGCTAAGAAGCGACAAGTCCACTTCGGTACTGAACAGCAAATCTTTTGTGTAACAAAATGGGCAGAACACAAAAGCTGAACTGCTTTCATGCTTCGCTTCCTGACAAACTTTACTTTGAGACAGCAAATTAATTACAAAGTCAATATCGGTGGCTTTCATTAGTGTATTAGACACCGGGATCAATAATATTTATACTTTGTGAAGACAGGCTCCATCGATGGAAAGAAAAGGATTTTTGCCCCGGCAGTTCAAGAAGTCAATGCCATGCATGTGAGACAGGCAGAGTTGTAATAGGAAGCATACAACATTTCAATCCCGGACAGATACCAGATTAGGTACTTTCTCCTCTATCATTTGCCAGGATGAGGCAGGAGGGAGATCAACACTCAACATAAAAGGCACAGTGATCACACTTTATTTTTAATTGCCATATTATTGTCTCATACGCCGCTAATCATGTTGAAACTGCTTTGTAGACCCAGCCACACATATAATCAGAATGTGGGGTGACGTTGATAAAACACTGGCAGCGGAAAGACAAGAAGAATTTTGAGCCTAGCTCCCAGCAACAAAGAGCTTTCCCATCTGAATATTGAGAAGCGAACACAGACAGCTGGAGTTAATGTATATTGGTGTTATCTGCTGAGACAATACTGTAAAGGGCATTCGCTGAGATTATTGTAGTCAATCAGAACAAGCTTCTTCACGGAAGCTGAAAAGCGGAGATTTGTCTTTGCATTGTAGTAACCCGTCTTTTCATTGTCAGTAGCTCATGGCAGGAATTGCTCATTTAAATGGTGGCCGTAGTCAAAACTTAAAGTTTAAAAGGTCGATTTGCTCGAATGACAGGTATATAAGGTCATAAGATGGAGATCCCTCATAATACATAATTACTAGCTGGGTCTAATTTCCAGGGAAACTCACAGGTTTATGTGCAGCTTTTTACATTTCTTAACATGTCCCTGTTTTTCATGCTTAGAAGGAATTGCATTTGGTATATTAGCTGAAAATCTCACTACCTAATTTAGGGGCACTGCCGCCATTATTATAAGTCTGTATCGCGACAGACTTTTACATTTTTAACAAAAATATCCCCTCTATGTTGTAAATGTAACTCGGAAGGAGAGCGGTTGTGGTTACATTCCTGGTATATCGGAGAAGTCTTTCACATTGATGAAGGACTACTCCTGAGGATTCGATGCTGCGCATGTGGCCCCGTTTTCGGGGACAGCGAATGCTTACGTAGGCTTAAAGTGTTTTACACCATCTGTTTATGGCGTAAACCAACAGGGCCAAACTATATTGGTACATAGTGGTCAGACTGTAGTTCCGACTGCGGTCAACAGCACTAATTAGCCTTTTGCAGGAGATTTCTGGGGAAAACATAAAATGATGCAGAAACTGAAGATTCTACATAATATTATGAAAAAAGGGCCTGATTCTGACCCAGTCGCAAACGCTGTGCGCTCGCAACCAGGTCGATGGTGGGCCAGTGCGCACGGGCAATCCGTCGCTCCTGGTCTCGTACCAAAGGGGGCGTGCTGTGGATGTTGAGTGACAGCACGCCCCCTTTGGTGGACGGGCCGGGGGAGTGGCTGCCCAAACGGAGGCGTTCCCATGTGAACGCCTCCGTTTGGGGCCAGCCCCACTGACATCACGAGTGATGTCAGTGGGAGAGATTTCGGCTGTTAGAGCCGAAATCTCTTTGGGGCTTGCGGCAACGAGACCCTACCACAAGGGTCTCGTTGAAAGCCCGATGGCCGCGATGGTCCCCAAACTCAAGCGACCCCTCCTCTAACTAACTCTCCTCTAACTAACGAATATAGCGAGCGTACATCCCCGAAGTGGCTTGAAGGGAACGCACGCACTAGTACTACCCGGAAGTTGGACTGTCAGATTTCGATTAACTGCTCGTTTATTCTGCCTACCTCCCTCAATCATGCCAATCAATATATCAATTCGCTAAATTGTTTTTTTTTTTTTTTTTAACACAATGCAATAAACTTTATTCATGTCCGTGTTTGTGTTTACCCGCAGAATACGTACGGCTTAAACATTCGCTTTTAATTGTCAAAATACATGTTAGCCTCAATGAAATAATTGTTCTATTTGTTTTTCAGCCCGCATATTTTCCGGAGTTCATTTCTTTATTTAAATTTGCTTACGCATGTCACTGCATCAAGCCTATCATAAGTCTCAAGAGATTTCTGGCCCTGTCGAACACATGACTCATACACTAACCAATAGAATTGGTCCTGTTAATTACCCAAATACATTAGCCAATCATAAAATTTTGGTGCACTTTATCAAAAATGATTTTTAAGAAAAACACCATTGCCATCATGAGAGCCTCCGCATTCACCAGGCACGAGCTGCTGGTGCTTACGGAGGTGATGGATAGGCGGATCATCAGCCAGCCTCCACCGATCACCAACCGCGAGAAGCGTTCCGCATATACGGAGGTACGGGCCCGCCTGCGCTCCTTCGGCTCATGCCGCCAGATCGGGCAGCTGGAGCGCAGGTGGTCGGACCTGCAACGGCGGACGCCCCGCTTGCTGGCATGCTTTCGCATGCAGATCGCAGAAAGTAAGTTTTATGGATTGTGGTTTTCATGTTTGTCTTTGTGGCCCTAACTGCGTGTGCATGTTTTCCCTGTATTTCATATTTATTCATTATCCTCATATCTGCATGGCCATGTTTTCCCTGTATTTCATATTTATTCATTATCCTCATATCTGCATGGCCATGTTTTCCCTGTATTTCATATTTATTCATTATCCTCATATCTGCATGGCCATGTTTTCCCTGTATTTCATATTTATTCATTATCCTCATATCTGCATGGCCATGTTTTCCATGTATTTCATATTTATTCATTATCTTCATATCTGCATGGCCATGTTTTCCATGTATTTCATATTTATTCATTGTCCTCATATCTGCATGGCCATGTTTTCCCTGTATTTCATATTTATTCATTGTCCTCATATCTGCATGGCCATGTTTTCCCTGTATTTCATATTTATTCATTATCCTCATATCTGCATGGCCATGTTTTCCCTGTATTTCATATTTATTCATTATCCTCATATCTGCATGGCCATGTTTTCCATGTATTTCATATTTATTCATTGTCCTCATATCTGCATGTTTCTTTTTTTGGGGGGGGGATTAGAAAATGTTTTTTTGCGCGGATTTGTGTTGAAACTAACCACAATTTGTTTCACATCTTTTAGGGGCCCAGCGAAGACTACGCCATCATCGTCCGGCCAGACGGCGCTCACGGCCACTCTCCCCAACCCCCAGCCAACACTCCACTAACAGTAATTCCCCTATTCCCCACTCCTCCCCAGCCTTCCTAGACCCTCAGGCTGAAATTTCGGGCCTCCTTCCCCTCCGTCCCAATTCCCCCTCTCCTCCAACCACCCCTCTTAGAATTACCCCCTCCCCGGAGTCGGTCATTACCCCGCCCCGATCTTTGGGGAATGGAGGCACCTCCGAGGAGGACGATGGAGGGCCTTCCGGAGCTGGCGTTGGATCTTCCGGTATGTTTTTCTTTGCGGTTTTTTATCGACACAAACTGTATGTAATCATGTGTGGTTCCTTTTTTTGGGGATTTTGGCTACACTTTTGGGGATTTGGGCGATTGCCTTTACCTGTTACTGCTGATTTCAACATACACATATCACACCTGTCGGAATTTGTACATTGGCCTTGTATTTTTGGCCTACACCATTTTAGTTTGATGTGTTTTAATGCTGTATTTATGTTTTTTTTTTGTTTTGTTTTTTTTGTTGGGTTTGGTTTCGGCTTGTTTTTTAATGTGGTTTCAGTATTGTTGTATTAATCCCCACACTTTTCTCACCCACAAAGGAACAGAGGCGTCGGGCAGAATTATCCGCCTGTGTGGCCCGGATGCACCACAATATAATCGGGGTGCTGGTGGTCCTTGACCGTATGTCGGTCCTCCTTAGGGATTAGTTTTGGTTTTTTTTGCCCATTATCAAAATAAAGTGTTATTTTCGAAGTAACGTTCTGGCTCATTCGTTTTTTCAAAATCACAGATTGTTTACCCTGACATAAGTAGACTGTTCCTGCAAGGATTTCCATTTTTTGACACTAAGATTGTGTGTTGTATTTTTATGTAAAACAGCCACAAGAAACACCTAACAGTAACAATCTCATTTCCCTTTTTTGGTGTAGTCACAATTAGATATTTCTACATTTTACAGGTTCCTAGTTGGTGTGCAAGCTGCTTAGGCCAATCTTACGAAGCCAAATGATTGTACAGGCTTCCTTTGGGTGTTGGTTTGGACCCTGAAAACAGATTACATTTTAGCTCAACTGGCGTCAGTACTGGATTACCCCTTAGTCAAATGTAACGTGTGTGAACCTGGTTACACTTGCTTGTAACGTTCCAAAAAAGGTACAACATTTCACTCTCAAAACATTTATTCACAACATAACTGAAAAATCTAAGTGGTCACTCACAAACAAAACACACAGTGATAATCACAAATACAACACATACCAACAAAACCAAATAAAAAAACAACAAATCAAGAACTGGTTGACAAAGGACCATGCCAACATGATTCCACAAATATGGCGTTGCAATATGGGTTCCAGAATATATCCCCAATATGTCCACATACAGGTTTTGTAAGGGTAGCAGGAAGTAGTCATCGTTGGAGTGCCAAAGATTATGTGAAAAAACAGAAGATGGAGAAACTAAAAATAAATAATTAGATGTTCTCAAACAAACCCGACCACATTAGGTATAAACACTGTTGTTTTGTCAATAATTACCTAAAAAATCTGGCCACCACATCATCGCGTATGGCCCCCCCACATACTGACCTCCGACCAACCTCGGGGTGGCCATCCTCAGGTAAGGCATCCTCTGGCTGCATTGGGACACCACTCCTTATGGCGATGTTGTGAAATATCCCACACAGGACCACAATTTTCGAAACCATATCTGGCAAATACATGAGCTCGCCACCAGAGCGGTAGAGGCATCTGAATCGGCCTTTTAAAAGGCCGATACAGCGCTCCACCACTTGCCTGGTGGCTGTAAGTGCGGAATTATACTCACTTTGTGGCCCTGGTGTGGGAGCCAAATAAGGAGTGAGCAGCCAGGGCGTGCAAGGGTAGCCACTGTCTCCTGTGAAAAAGAATAGTCAACATTAGGCTCACTCTGTATGAAGCTTAACATTGTTATGTACTAAAGGTCTCCACTTACCCAGAAGCCACGCATCACCAGCTTGTAGGTTGGTTAATTTGTGCCATATCCCTGATTGCCGGATGACGAAGGAGTCATGTGCACTTCCTGGTAATTTTGCATTCAGGGACAGGATCTGGAGGGAGGCATCACATACCACCATTACATTGAGGGAGTGATAGTGTTTCCGGTTTCTAAATATTGCCTACAGCCGTGCTGGAGGCTGAAGTGGTATGTGAGTACCATCCACAACCCCTATGATGTGTGGGAAGCCAGCTATTTGGTAAAAATTGGCCTTGGCCACACTAAGGGCACTCATATCCAAAGGCATTTGAATAAAATGATGGAGGTGCTTGAAAAGTGCCTCCATCACTGCCCTCAGGATCCGGGAAAAGGAGGATTGTGAGATGCCCGCCACTATTCCCACCATTGTTTGGAACGATCCTGAGGCACAGAAATGTAACACCGCCATAAATTGCGTAAGTGGTAGTATTGCTGTAGGACTGTCAATTTGCCGCTCAAGATCACTCTCTATTAATGAGAGAGTGTCTATGATGATTTTTGGAGGAAGACGGTAGCGTCTTAAAACCTCATCATCGGGCATTCCAAAAAGGGTGACACGTGTTTGAAATATCTGGGGCCTTGCACGCCTACGATGCCTACGCCTGGGACGAGATTGAGGTTGGTCGGCTTCCGGGAGCAGGGCCAGAACAATCCGACCCATATCAACCTGAAATGGCAAGATTGGAATGTCAGGCTTTTTACCCCACCCAAAAATAAACATTTTTACTTAGCTTGAAGATCCCATCCATTGATCCTTACATGCCGGGGTATTGTCATGATATGTTGAAACTGGAAATAATCACAACATAAATATACATAATTTTATGCTGGCCATGTCTGTTTCCAAAATTTAAGCAAGACAAAACATAAAAGGGGACACACACACATTTGGGCAAAGAGCAAAATGATGTTGCGCACACTACGTCAAATTGAGGCCAAATGTAAGCAACAAATGCTACCGAGAAAACACAAACAATTTTAAGGGATGAATAAGCATTTCACAAAGCGCTAATTAGTTCGCAAATACAAGTCCCAATAGTAAGTAGTAAAAATGCGCTAATTAGTTCGCAAATACAAGTCACAATAGTAAGTAGTAAAAATGCACTAATTAGTTCGCAAATACAAGTCACAATAGTAAGTAGTAAAAATGCGCTAATTAGTTCGCAAATACAAGTCCCAATAGTAAGTAGTAAAAATGCGCTAATTAGTTCGCAAATACAAGTCACAATAGTAAGTAGTAAAAATGCGCTAATTAGTTCGCAAATACAAGTCACAATAGTAAGTAGTAAAAATGCGCTAATTAGTTCGCAAATACAAGTCACAATAGTAAGTAGTAAAAATGCGCTAATTAGTTTGCAAATACAAGTCACAATAGTAAGTAGTAAAAATGCGCTAATTAGTTCGCAAATAGAAGTTAGAAAAACGCACATAAAAACTAAAAAAAAAAAAAAAAATTCGGATTTTGAAAAACAAAGGTTACATGTGTAAGGCCAGCCAAAGTTGCGTAAAGACAAACAAGAACATTTACAAAACAATTTAACAAATGAACTTACCAAGAGATAATATATAAGAATCCGGATCAAAAGGTCTTTGGGGCAGAGCCAAAATAAAACCTAAGAGATATGAAATTACGCCAAAACAAATTTAGAAAAATCATAAACAGAAGGAGACACAAATTGAACCAAAGTTTTACTTCCCAAAACCTACCCAAACTGGAAACCGCCAAAAAAAGGAGAAACTGAAAAAAGCGAACGGAACTAAAAAAACGAAGATATCCAAAAAAAAAACTTCCAAACACGAAAACTCCTACACCAGCCAACAATCAACTCCAACCAACGTAACCTCCAACATTCAAAAAACGCCACCTCGACTCGAGACGCACCAAGCCATAAATAGTGTTTAGTTTCCCGCACAAATTAAGGAGGGATCATAGGAACGCACAATCAATGATGCGGCCGAAAAATAAGGTCGCATGTATAAATACGTCACGAGCCAAAACAAACATTCTGGTGTATTTCTTGTTTGGAGCTAAGACATGGCTACAGACCAGGGAAACAATGGACAACAGTCTGGCGGTAAGTATTTAAACATGATGACATTATTGTTACAATAGTCCAAAAAGAACACATTGCGGCCAAAATACACCCCCACAAATGTACGCTAATTGATTGTGTAATCCAAACATTAGCAGCTATGATTTCCACCGGCGTTCGGTTTTGTGCTATCCAAAAAAACTGCTTTCCAAACACATACCAAGCCGGTTTTCAATCCAACACTAATTGATTTTCTGACAAGCCGTGATTAATCGATGCTACATCGTAGAGTGCCGGGACGGAGGAGAAGGCCATCGCCACTGTGGTCGAGTTATCCAGCCCCTAAGCTGTGCGAGCATTTTGAAGGGAAAGAGGATCATCCAGTGACGTAAGAGTTGGTACGAACACATTTGACGTTCGCATTTGTTAATGTATGTACGCCCAAAAAACGCCTCGCCACGCCTGCGTTTTTCCATCTCCTCCCCCGTCAACACCCAAAAACGCCCTGTTCTGTCAATCACATTTGACATGTCACTTCCTGTACGCTATTTGACGAACGAGACAAAAATGCTCGCAATCTGCCGTACGCACATGCGCAGTGTAACACCGACGCATGTGCGGTTAGGCAACATCGGAACGCAACGAGCGGCTCTGAATCAGGGCCTATATGTCACATTGGTTTAAAAAAAAAAAATTTCCTAGTTGATCTGCACTAAAGATATTTTAAATTAATGGGTGGGCACTTTCATGCACTCTATACACTTTATTATTAAGGTAATTTAGCTACCATTCACTAGCATATAAATATTCAAAATCATCATGTTGTAATGTACCACCGTGACGTGGTAGGTGGGCAAACATCTTTGGCCAAACATGTACTAAGAAACCTTACATCTAAAACCATGTTAATTATTGCAGTCTATTATAGATATTTTGATCATTTGTATTCTTAGTGCTTATAGTGTGCACCTGCTTCTCCCCCACCCCTCCACTTTTTGCTGTAGAAGTACTGGTCTCAGCATGGTAGCACCTATTATCATGTTTAATATTAGGATGTGCAGCCCAGCCCCTCCCAAGAGATAGGAGAGGCCAGGAGATGCTGGGGATGAAATAGGTGGAAGCTACAAGCAAGAATGATAATAAACTGAAATTTGACAGGCCCAAACAGTGCCCCCTGATCTGTGGTGCCCTGTGCGATGGCACCGGCTGCACTACCCTAGCTACGACCCTGCACACACATTGCAAGCAGTGACGGTTCTAGGGGCGGGCAAGCAGGGCTATTGGGGTCAGGGACACTGTCAGTCCCACTGGCGTCAGTCTGCTCTGGCCCGCCGCCACCACTATATTTACAAACTATGCTGTTCCCAGTCTTCCAGAATGTCAGTTCTGGGCGTGACGTTGCGCATGGCATTCTGGGAGTACCGCTGTGAGAAGAGGACGGACATGGAGCAGCAGCAGCACAACTCCAGAACAAGCAGCAGCATGGGGCCGAGACCCGTCTGCCTCCCAATGGGCAAATGGCTTCCCTCCCCCTGGCAAAAGCCCTCCCAGCCCTGGCACACAGTGCAGTCCAGGCAGCAAAATTAATATTTTCTGTGTCTTTTTTTTGCGACCACAGCCACACTTCAATCAGGCCATGATCCCTGGGCCCTGTTTAAAAATGTTATATGGATCTCCTGAAATTTTGCGGAACCCAAATCTTTTCATCTTACAGTAGCTGGGAAAGAGTTCAAATCGATCTGCTGAGTTAAAATCCGGGAAGTCCTTAGTCCATGAAGACCAGACTGTGGGCCAAAGGCAATCAACATTGCTGGGTATCAAATCAGAGTAAAGAAAACAGAGTCTGAATTTACAGTAGTAGTTAAATTGGAAAGGGCAAGAATGTAAGGGGCATGGAAACATAGGCAAACAATGGGAATGCTGTGTCAATTTACTGCATGCATAGTGCCTGGCCTGCAAATAAAGTAAGAATTGGGAATGTGGGATATCGCATTTATCTCTTCGCTGTTGAAATGAATAAAGGTTGCCTCCAGGGTCAAAAATTTCACGAATCGCAGTAACACCCTTCTCTTTCAAAAATATGGAATGCTTCACGAATTTGCGTGTCATCCTTGCGCATGGGTCATGATAATGTTCTCTGTATTGTTCCAATTTTAGTATATGTGCTGCCGAAGCGAGCACAAAAGTCCTTATTTTAATGTAAAAATACCAGGATAAAGTATATTATCTCCTGTGCATGGAATGGGTATGAAATCCCGGCAGTCCCGATGCTTGGGTAAGTATACTTACCTTCTCCCCCTAACTCTAACCCTCTGTTTCTACATCTTAACACTAACCCGCCCCACTGCTCACCCTAACCCCCCCAGTGGTGCCTAACCCTAACCCACCCCTGGGGTACCTAACCGTAACCACCCCCTCCCCTAGCCTAACCCTAGCTCCCCCCACCCCATGACGCTTAGTCCTAACCAGCCCCGATATACTTAAGTTCGGCATCCTGGCTGTGTTCGCCTCCTGACGGTATTCCGGGGCTAATCTTCTAGCCGGTAGTGGCATTCCAGCGCCAGGCTTTCTTTAGCCGGGATGCCGCATGTCGGTATATTAACTACATCCCCCCTGTACACCGCTGCTTATAAATAACATTGTGTTTCAACTTTAAAAGTGTTTGGTAAAATATTGCTAATAACGGCAATTAATTTTCAGTGTCATTTTTTCTGAAAACCAGAGATGGGTTTAACGATGTGGGAGTCTGGGACGTGTATTATAGGGATAGAACAGGGGTTTTTTTTTAACATGCAGATAGATGGGAGGTGCAAGTGTTTTTTGATCAATATTTTACAACTTGTACATACAAAATTATAATCACTAGAAAGACAATGTACCCTAAAATACTCTAAGCACTTGTCTACAGAATTACACATGCTGGTTATCATTTTTCATTCATTAATAAAAATTGCTAAGTTCTACCCTATGAAACCTTATAACAGCCTCCTATACTTTGCTTAGAGCCACTAGCAGCTTCCTACACTGTCCTTATGGCAACTTGTGATCTTATTTTACACTTCTCTGGGGGGGTTCAGAATGATTTCCTGACTCTTTCATGCACTTAACATGGATCACACCCTGCAGAATTAGCTAAAACAGGAACCACAAAAGTTTATTACGTTGGATATGCCAACAGCAGAAAGAGTGTCTGAACTAAAAGCTGACAGGAAAGATATGAGAAAACGTCAAAGGAAAACCACCCAAAAGGTATTCTGAGGAGTTTGCAAACATCACAATTTTGTGAAACTCAAAATATTCAGAAAGCAAAGTCATGCAACGATTGGGAAGAATGGAAATCAGTGGCAGACAAAGGGATGGCTTCCTTAAATGAAAACAGTACAAGGACTGTAGTCAGTAGGCCAAGTCATAGAAAAAAAGTCTAAAATAAATGGATCTTCTGTAAAAAGCTCAATGCAGATGGAACCATTGCCCATTATAAAGCCCAACTAGCCACAAAGCTATATATACAGAATCTGGGATGGATAACGATGAGATCTGCTCTCCAGTGGCAAGGTAGAGTATGTTTTGTTTAGTCATTGCTATACCTATCATGTATGACTTATTCCTATACCGTTTAGACTTTGACTCAGCTTTCTTAAATTGCTAAAGAAATTTACATGGAACCAGTGCCGTAGAGAGCCAGGCCGGGGGAAGGGGGACGTGACCTAATTGTGAGAGGCATGGCTATGCCACTTAGGGAAAAAAAGAAAAAAAAAAAACTATTTGCAGCGCAGTGAGCAATTTCCCCACTGTAGCCCAGAACACAACAGCATAAGAGTCAGGGGGGCAGCGTTGGACCCAGGCCCCCACAACAAGCCTGGGTAATTAGTACCTGCTCAACACCTCTCGGCACCCCTGACAAGAGGACTAAACAAACCAAAGCCATGCCACCCACATCTAAAGAAGAGTTAGAGGACATGAGAGATGCACTACTGGAAGTTTAATGTCTGCCAGTGTAGCAACTTGTCCAGACATCACACATGCTGTGAGCCGGATGAGCCAATTTGCTATAAACCCAGGGAAACCAACATTGGACAACAGTTAAAAGATTCTTAAGATATTGGAAAGGTTCATCTTCTTTAAAGCTAGAATTTAATAATCTGGGAATTCCGCTTTGAAATTTTTCTGTGGCGCCAAGTACGGTTTAGATGAGAAAGACTGTCGGTCCTACACAGGATATCTATGTGTTGGCACAAAAATAGACAAATCACAAGTGCACAACTCCAAATTACTGATTATATATAAATATATATACATTCCATAGACAAAAAACCTTACGGTTTCACATGTCCCATAAGGCTGCTTAGACATGATCTGAAAATTCACAAAACTTATTGATTTTCTGCCACTCAAACTTCAAAAAGCAATGAAATTACGATCATTAAGGCTGACGTCTTAATGGATGTTTTCCTTGCGCAAATCAGATATGGTATGCCATCACACCTGTGGTTAACTGCAGATTCAGCACTCTCACAGAATGAGATTGCTGTCACTCACAAAATGGTGGAGCTGCTAATTCACAGAACTGTGTGCTCATTGAAATACACACATGCAGTCTCTTCTAATTTACCTGAACCCCAAAAGCACATATCCTGGCACATCCGTACCTCTAATAGCTTTTGAAGTGTAGCACCTTGAACATCCTGCCCCCCTCCGGAATTTTCTATGGAGAAATCCATTTTTTTAGATGCAGCCTTAATATAAGCACACGCATACATATATACATATTTATATATATTATATGTGTGTGGGTAAATACAATAAGAGAGAGAAAAAAAACAACATTGCAAATATAAAATAAAAAGTTCCTTTATTTGTAATAATGGCAGGGCTAGTGATGTACTGGAAGGGTCCCCTTGTAGAATTATTCATAAGCAATCATACTAGATAACAAGGTTTATAAGCATTGGCGAAATTAGACATTTGGTAATGGGTGGTCCAAATTCCAACCCCTCACTAGAACTTGTGCAAATGGCGAGCACCTCCTAATCGTGACCTAATAAAAATATACTGTTGCGCTTCTCTGCAGCACATCACCTGACTGTTTCCTATAATTACACATATCTACGCATAATTGTGATGTAGAATAAACTAAATTAAATGATAGTTATAAACAGTGGTCGAAGTGGGAATAAGTGATGATATGGAAAGTTAAAGTGAACTGCAAGACTGCCTAGACTCCTAGGAGTGTATTTACTAAAGTGAGTTTTTAGAAGTGGAGATGTTGCCCATAGTAACCAGATTCTAGCTATTATCTTGTAGAAGGTGCTAGTTAAATGATAAGTAGAATCTGATTGGTTGCTATGGGAAACAACTCCACTTCTAAAAACTCTCACTTTAGTAAATATACCCCCCAGAATCATTAGGGATTTGGATAGTGTGAAATTAATTTCAGGTGCTTTTTAACAGTCCTGTTACCAGCTGAGATTCAAATGCTAGGCTACTAAAAAAGAAAAATAGTTAGCATTTATTAATCTATCACCCGCTTCAACAAGGGACAGGAAAATCAGCCAGAAGATCTCACCTGCCGCATAGGTCTACGTCACCTCGATCCCTGGAGTACTTCTGCACTCTTTGCAGGAGCCATGATGGGAAATAAATGTGATGACAAAGTACCGACAATAGCAGGAAATTTACGACTGTGGCCGCACTGCTATTGGGCAGGTGGAGGGGTGAACAAGGCCTCACTGTGATGATTGCTCCAATTGCTTCGTTCTGGATCCAGCACACTCTGCCCAAAAGGAGTGTGTCCTGCAGGACCCAGGTCTTTTTTTTTAAGCCCCTGTCCTCATTTGTATGTAAAAGATGCGCAGTAGCCATAAGTGCTAACACTGAATCAGTATTTTTGCTGTATAGCAAGAAACAAAATAATATAGAAATAACATTTCTAAAACAACATGGCATAAACACAGCTGCTAGCAGTATGGGCCTACAGGATAAAAATTGTAAAAAAATGTAAAATTAAATAACATTTACCAATGTGGTGTTAAAACGGGTTGGGTATGATATCCCGGCTGTCGGGATACTGCTGGTCGTAATACCGACAGTGGCATCCCGACAGCCTGAATACCGACACCTATAGTACTCTAAGGTATGTACATTTTAACCCCTACCCTAACCCCTACACTAACCGTGCCTCCCAGGTGCCTAACCCTCCCCGTAATGCCTAACTCTAAACTCAGCTAGCTAATGCTACCCTCCCCCTGCACCCTGATATTTACCTTTGGGATACCAAGGAGCGGGATACTGGTACCGGGAGCCTGACTTGTCAGGATTTCGACATCGGTATCAAGACCGTCGGCATGCGCTCACTGGGATGCCGACTACATCCTGTTTAAACTATTCACCTCATTCTTTAGGGGCCTCATGGAAGGGGCTGGCTGACCACTTTTAGCCTGGGCGGCAAACACAAGGATGTGACCTTGTCTTTTCTACTAGCACGGTGCTGTAGAAAATTGGGTGGGACAAAAAATGTGCAAGCATTGTTTGTCTCATGTGAGGGTGGTTTACACAGCCAATGAAATGTATAAAAAAATGTTATGTGATATGCTAAGCTTCATATAAACCATTAGATCCATTGCACACTCCCCACTCATGGTAGAGCAACTCCCCACCTGGTGCTGCGGAAGCCGACGTGGGGGTGAGAGACAAAAGAAGTGGAGAGCACAACAGGTACAAGAGTGGGAGGGACATAGCAAAAGGCAGGGTAACAGGGCGCAAAAAGAGTAGTAGTGAGAGACAGAGGGGAGAGAGAAACTGAAATGTGAAAAGATGGGGGGAACGAGCAGTAGAGGGGGGCATAGAGTGAGACAGGTGATATAAGGGGCAAAAATATGGGAAAGATGGAAAAAGGAAGAAGCAGGATGCAAATGAGATAAAATCGGGGAGAGAGATGGGGAAGAGGGGGTGAATGATGGCAAGGTGGGGGAAGAAAGAGGAGAGAAGACACCTGCAATGTTGGACACAATAGCTATTGACTCAGCGAATGATGGGTCCAAAACACTAGTAACACATGTCTGTATGCCAACGCTGAAATACCGTCAAGGGAGTTAAGATAGGCATCAAAATACCGACGCCTATCTTAATCCCGACGCCAGAATCCAAGCGGAAACGTGCGCATACGAGGTAAGTCTGGGGCGCCTGTCCTGTTAGCCCGGGGTGCAGTTAGCAGGGTTAGCGATAGTTTTTTTTGAGGGGGAGATTAGGGTTAGGCACCCCTAGGGGGGGAGTTAGGTTTAGGCATGAAGGAGGGGGACTTAGGTTCAGGAACTAATGGGGAGGGTTAGGCTACAGGAAGGGAGGATTAGGGTGGGAGGGTAAGTATACTTACCCGACCCATATCCGGATTCCAACCATCAGGGTGCCGCTATTGGTATTGTGACAGGAGGCATCCCGACAGCTGGCATTACATACCCATTCCGTTTATAAAGCAAAAGCTTTTATTCACATGCCAGAAAGGAAAGAACTAAATTGATCCTACTTTCTAAAAAGACACACTGCCATCACATATACAGATGCTTCTCAGTACTCTGAATCACATAAGTACAATTTAAAATAATTAAATGGGGCTTGACTTTTCCAGTTAAGGTACAAATGAAAGATCTTCCGCAATAAATATTTTAATAAAATGCCCTCTTACACTGCAGGTTTGACAGGAAGCACAAAAACTGACATACCGGTATTTATAAATAGATATTTGCAGGGTATTGGCCAAAAACATGCCTAAAGGATCCCCAGGGTATAAAATGGAGGGACCACAGCAGATATCTCTAATACTGTATATGCAGCAATACCTCTATTTTCCTACCGCTGAGAAGCCCCCATAGGTTTCTATGGGGGCTGCTATGCAGTCGGATTTACCAAAGTACCGAATGTGAAGCATTCAGGAGTTTGGCCTATAGACTACTTCTGTATCTGGGACCACGCTTGCATAGTATGCGAGGACCAGAATCAGGAAGCAGAGTGATTGCATAAGCTATCTTTCTGCTTCCAGCTCTTCGCTGGGATGGGCTCTTGTCAGATTACACCTCCCAGCAATAATGTAATGCTACGTTTGCATTATAATTTCCATTTTCACATTGTGAATTTAGATGCAAAATGCTGTATTTATCACATAATGCAGATTGTCATAAATATGCCCCTAAATATCAAACTAAGTAAAATGTAGTTTAATAAGGAGGTATGACAACTCTGCGGGCAGAATTTAGGATTCATAAAGTGCCAAGCATGGATCTTGTACAGAACATAACAGAGGGTAATGCTGCATTACTCAGGGCTGGAACTCCCCAAACACTCTCACAGCACAGTAGGTGATAATAAGTGCTGCACTGATGTCAGAGTATTCTGATTCCAATGAATGAGTCCTATAAACACTGTAAAACAACCACCATTCACTCAGTTTTACCTTTCTATGCAGCCACAGCTGCTCTTACCTTTCTTATTTCACACTTCACATTTCTCATTATAGCGATGCCCTGGGATGGCTCGGCAGTGCCGATTTCGGGGTGTCCTGTACTCTATATTTGAACCCTAGTATGTTAGGGACCTACCCTACCGAGGTTACCTGGATATGGTAACAAGGCCCATAACCTTGGCCATGATTATGCTAAAAACCTCTATTGATTACAAAATTGTATTGCATAATGTATATATATTTATATATAATCAGTAATTTGGAGTTGTGCACTTGTGATTTGTCTGTTTTTGTGCCTGCAATAAAGTCTCAACAGGTAGCACCTCCCATTATATATATTCAGGGTGTGCAGTCCATGAATCTTTCCTATACACTATCTATTTGTGTAATCAGGCACAGCCAAAAGCTGGAGAAGTAGAAAGCCACCCACTGTAGCCCTATCCTCCGCTGAGGTAGAGTACATGGCATATACAGAAGCAGCTAAGTAAAGAACTATTCATAAAAAGAGCGAATTAACTCTTTTGGATCAAGATGAAACCATTAATTTAGTATGTGACAACACAGGTGTAATTGATCTATCTTACAGCACCAAGCACCACAGACAGTCCAATCACATTGCAGTTAGACACCACTTCATCCATGAGCTAGTGGAGAGTGGAGCTAGTGTGTGTTACCTTTGTAGCAAGTGAAGATAATCCTGCTGATATGCTCACAAAGGGACTAACATCACATTTACTAAACATGTTCATAGGGAAATGTGGACAGAAAAGTATTCAACATGTTGATATGTTTTCACTGTTTTATGTTTTTGATGCATAACACCTGTTTCAGCTACAGGTAATTTACCATGAAATGAGGTAATTATATTTATAGTAACTGGGGACAGACTGTAGCGACGAAGGGCAGGGGTGTAAAAGAGGAGTGCACTCCAGAGCTAACTCCTGTTCCTGTATTGAAGCCAGACAGTTACCTTTACCAAAATAGCAGCCCGCAAACCCCTACTGCACACACCCAACCCCACAACATCTTAGAGTATCTCTATGTGACTTTGCAGCACGTTACTCCAGGAAGGTACTACCACAGATATTACAGCTACCACGACCTCTAGTGACATAAGCGCTTACCCTGTATTAAATCGTGTTACCGCTGACAACCACTGCTATACTGAATAAACCTCTAAACTACGGATGAGTGGGTTCGGATCTCAGAGAACTGAACACACCCAAATTTCGGGGATCTGGGGCAATCCGAGCCAAGCTCGGATCTCCCTGCCTGCCCCGGCTCCCTCACCCGAGGCAAAACCTTGCGATCCCGCTGTCGGGTCGCAAGGTTTTGTATTGAGCGTGTTTAACGCTGATTGGCTGAGAGAGCTGTCTGTCACGGCTCTCAGCCAATCAGCATTAAGCCCATTTAATATGCAAACAGGAAGCAAAAGAAAATGGCGCCCGCCATCCCCCGCTGCCTGACACCGCCGGCACCCCTCGCTGCCAACACCGCCAGCACCCCCACTGGCAGCATCCCCCACTGCCGACACTGCCAGCACCCCTGCACTGCTGTCCCACATACTGAGGACACCGTCAACGACCCTCACACTGCCAACACTCCCACACTGAGGACACCACCAGCACCCATGTACTGCTGACACTGCCAGCAAACCTGCACTGAGGACACTGCTGGCACCCCCGTACTGCCAACATCGCCGGTACCCTTCACTGAGGGCACTGCCAGCACCACAGCACTGCCATTCCGCGTACTGAGGACACTGTCAGTGACCCCTGCACTGCTGACACAGCCAGCAAACTTGCACTAAAAACACCGCTGGCACTCCCGCACTGCGGACATTGCCAGCCCCACAGCACTGCCATTCCATGTACTCAGGACACCGGCAGCGACCCCCGCACTGACGACATAGCCAGCAAACCTGCACTAGAGACACCACTGGCACTACCGACATCGCCGGTACTCTTCACTGAGGACACTGCCAGCACTGCAGCACTGTCATTCAATGTACTGAAGGCGCCGTCAGCAACCTCTTCACTGCCGACACAGCCAGCAAACCTGCACTGAAGACACCGCTGGCACCCCCACTCTACTGACATCACCGGTACCCTGCACTGAGGACACTGCCAGCACCACAGCACTCCCATTCAATGTACCGAGGACACCGTCAGCAACCCTGCTCTGCCAAAGCTGCTGTCACAGTAAGTGCACTATTGGTGTATCCAACCCACACTGTATTACACACTGTATCCATGTTGGAAATTGGAAGCTGAACTGCCACATGTTAGTGCCGCCCACTGTGTCACCTGGCTTAGCCAGCCAGCTAGCTGGATGCAACCTTTTGGCCTTAACTAGATTAAAAAAATAATTTTGTGAGGTGGTCAAAATTGATTGGAAATGAGTGGAAATAAAGGTTATTGAGGTTAATAATACTGTAGGAACAAAAACAGGCCCATTTTATGTGATTTTAGCTGTTTTTATATTTTTTAAAAAAAACAGATCCAAAAGCGAAAAACAAAACACCAAGGACATAAATCCAAAACCAGATTCAGATCCAAATCCAGACCACAAGGGTCGGCGCACATCTCTACTCTAAACCTGCTTAAGGTTAAACTGTGTGGCCTAAACTCCATTTTACATTCCGCTGGTCCCTATT
The DNA here is from genome assembly GCA_031769625.1 of Taudactylus pleione. Lineage (NCBI taxonomy): Eukaryota > Metazoa > Chordata > Amphibia > Anura > Myobatrachidae > Taudactylus > Taudactylus pleione. The sequence goes on along the minus strand of JAUIMM010000039.1, from coordinate 25,771,589 downwards.
GTTTTACACCAATAGGACATAACAACAGATGCAGCTATCACTTGGCAAAAAACAAATAGAAGGAGTTCTCACTGATTTATTGCAGGGTTTCTGTATCACAGATCTGAATGGTGCCCTTGGATAAGCACACACAAAACATGCTATCTATTTCCTAGGATGGTGCTGGAGTAGTCAGGAAAGAAAGCTGTCAGAGTGACACTTTGCTTGCTGCCACTTCTGTAAATTGGAGGTTGGAAACATTAGGAATAAAAAGGTGGGTTAGTACAACAGAAAGACTGATCACTGCTTTTCACCCTATAATTTGTCAATCTTGCAGAGTGCTGAGGATGGTTGTGCAGTATGCACTTCTAAGCAAGGTCAGAATAGGCGACTTCCCAGCAAGACATCAGCTGAGGGGGAAGAAGGCACAGCTTGCAACTCTCAGTGCTTTCTAAATAGGAGGAAAAAATGGACGCGGAGAGATGCCGTTTCAAAAGAAGCTAAAAGAGATGCTGGGAGTTTGCTAAAGTACAGCTTCGACCTCAGACGCCGCTCTGTGAACTGCAGAGAGAAGAAAGCCAAATCTCTTCTCTGAACATCAGACATGATATCCCCTAGAACACACTGTTCAAAGCTCATCTCAATCAGATATACAAAGATTATATTTACCCCATCAAAGCTTTAATGTCCTGTCACACATAGCAACATATATTGGGATTGTAATTAAGTGAAAGCACTTAGCCTTGCAATAACATCTCTGCCATTATAGAGGTAGCTTTATTATTTCATTTATATTTAATAGCTTTTCAAACAAACCATAGGAAAGCTTGCTGGAAGTGCAGTAACAAGCCTGGAGAACAATACATATCTTGTAAAGGGCTGGCAATATTCCATTGTGGAATCAGACTACAGTTAATAATTAAATTTATATTCATGATGGAAGGATCCACGCTTTTTATTTTTCATTTATTTTTATTGATCTGGTATTATTACTTGCATATCAATATAGTGTAATTATCGACAGGGGGATCGATCATTTTTGACTAAACGATAATTGGCGCATGTGCGCTGGACAGCCTCTTCTTCATTCACAGAAGGCTTAATTATATGACACAATAACTGCATTATGCTATTACTGGTACACAAAGCAAAGAAAGTGTGAATTCCGGGTCCATGGTCTGAAAGTTGGCAGCTGCAAGAACACTTGGAACACCAGCAGAAAATATAGACCATGGACCATACATATAACAACAACCTGCACTCACTTTCCACACAAATCATAGAGTGTATGAAAGCCCTCCACCTTCATTCTTACCCATACTGCATAACATGCACGTCATAATTAGCTCCCACTGCTAGTATAACCACCCAGATTATCAAAGAATATCAGAGCAGACTAACATACAAGTAGCCATAGAGATTGGATAATGCCACATATCCACTACATTGCTGTAAACACTTGCATGTCGTGTTCCCAATCCACATGTAGCCATGAAGATCCACATGTAGCCATGTAGCCATGGATAATGCCACATATCTATTACATTGCTGTAAACAATTGCATGTCATCCCAATCAGTATGGATTTAACAGATTCGACAGGTTTCGGGAAGAATGCTATACTAACACTACACATATGTCAGAACACCAGGCTACATATCAGCACACCTGGGGGTAAATTTACTAAGCATCGAGTTTGGGTGACATTGCAATCTCGGGTGAGATTAGGCATGTTTTTCAAATCGCAAATTTACTAAAGGCAAAGTCAGGTGAGTTACAGAGAGATTTCTCTCATCTCACTCGCAAAACTCGGGAGAGCTAGCAAACTCGAATCTTCTCACCATCCGCCAAACTCTGAAGTACTTTTCACATAAAAGATACAGCTCGCAAATTTACCAAGAATTGGGATGACAATCTCCGGTGAGATGTCTGCAAACTCTCTGCCAAATTGACGTTTTAAACACTCACCTCCAGAGCTGCAAGTTTGGATGAAACATACAGAAATCATTGTGATTTGTTATGTTTCTTTTTTTAACTTGTTAAATTATTTTTAATTATTTTTAAAAAAATTACGTGAGGTCCCCCACAAAAAGACTAACCAGCCCCGGACTTGTCAGCCTGTCCTGGTTCTTAAAATTACAGGGAAAAAATGTGTAGGGTCTCACTGTAATATAAGAACCAGCACCAGGCAGCAGGGCCAGACCTGGTTTTAAATACATGGAGAAAAAATTTGCATGAGGTTCACCATATATTTAAAACCAGCTCTGGACCCTTTCTAGCAGGGGACTGATGCCACAGCCAGGGGAGCCCTTTCACCAAGACCACCAGCTGCAGCATCAGCCCTGACCGCTAGTCAGCCCAGGCCAGGGATCCCTGGGGAGTTAGGGACCCCTCCAATAAAGAGGTCTCCCTCTCCAGGGCACCCATGGCCTAGTCTGATAGCCTGGGGCTATCCCTGCCACCCCTGGGTGGTGGGTTAATAGTATTAGTGTGTAGTGTAAACTAAACGGTTAAATATTGTCTTTAGTTGTGGAACTACACGTACCAGCAAGCCTCCCCCACATGCTGGTATTTGGAGAACCACAAATACCAGCATGCGGGGCATTACTGGCCCACTGGTACTTGTAGTTCCACAACCAAAGCAATACGTAAAACACAACATACACCGTGAAAGTAAAATTTTATTATAACATACATCCATGCACACTCACACTATCACACATACTCACCTAATATCCAAAGTAATCCATAGGGATACCTATAAATAAAAATTCCATACTCACCTCTCCTATGCGTAGTTCACATCCTCTTCTCCAAGTAGGCATCCAAAGGTTTAAAATAAAAACACGAATGTTCACAAATCCAAGCAGACTGAGTAAAGATATGTGTGCGTACACCTCTACCTTTACTCCACGCAAATGACCGGGGCACACATGTGCCCCATCATTGAAGGAGCCGCCAGCCAATCAGCGGGCATCTCTGTTGGAGCAGCTCACTGTTTGGCTGTATACGGTCAGCGTGTCTCCCCATAGACATCAATGGAGAGAAATCTCCATTGAAGTCTATGCTGGTACCCGCTACATCGTATCATTGATGTAACCACAAGGTTAATTGTGTTTAACCTTGTGGTTACATCAGTAGATACAATGTAGCGGTGTAAAAGGGGTATAAGTGACAGAGCAGCAGCATAAACACATAGCAGTTTAAGTAAAATATACAGTAGCACATTTAGGAAACATAGTGGCACTGCAGTGGTAGACAGGATGGCAGTTTAATATAAACTAAACAATGCTATAGAATGTTTTCATTGATCAAGAACTACTGTAGATCAGAAACCAGCACAGATAAATGGAGGTACTATTTAGTGGAAGCCAGGTAAAGGAATGATTGATTGATGTTAATAATTTAACAAAAATGTAAATCAGAGAAATGGAAAGCACTTATACAAAACAAGCATCCAAAATCCAAATGAGGTTGGCTGATTGATTACAGAATACAACTATAAAGTAAAAATAATTTGATAAATGGAACAAATCATTAAAAAACAAGAATCCAAATGAGATTGATTGTATATAGAATATAACTGAATAAAAAAAATATAAAAGGAAAAAACATAAATAAGAACTCAAATGAGATTGATTGATTAGTGTTAATAAATGAACTATAAAAAAAGTATTTCGAAGAAATGGAAAATACTACTAAAAAACAAGCATCCAAAATTCCAACGAGATTGAGCCCTTAGGATTTAAGGCAGAGTAACAGACTAGCCAAATTGAATAATTAATTATTCATAATATTATTTGATTATACCAGTCTGCATCTGACAAGTAACTGCAAGAAATGGGGCCTATTTGCCTTAATGAGAAGCTGGTGATGGATGGCATTGCAAGATACAAAAGAATACCCAAGTAAAGTACAGTATTATACAGGTTAGGTTTAGGCACTAGGGGGGAGGTTAGGTTTAGGCACCGGGGAGGGGGTGTCAAGTTTCGGGTGCGCGGAGGGGGAGGTTAAGTTTAGGGTTAGGCAACGGGGAGGGAATGTTAGAAAAATACTTACCTATCTTCTCTATGGGTGTCGGGATTCTGGCTTTTGCGATGCTGCTGTCCATATTCTGAACAGCGGCTTCCCGACAGCCGGGATTTCATACCCAACCCACTGTATTATGTGTGTACTGCATTATGTTTGTACTGGGAATCAGTTTCATATACCGGCAGATGGGATGCCGGCGGTCAGAAGACCGACAGTGGCATCCCGATGGTGAACATCCAGACAGGGGCCGATAAGTAGCCTAACACTCCCCCTCTCCCTCCCCAACCCCAACCCTACCCCTACGCCGGTGGTGCCTAACACTAATCCCTCCTTCCTGCACCCTAAACTTAACCCTTCCCGGGTGGTGCCTAACCCAAAACCTCCCCAGTCAGTGCCTAACACTAACCCCCCCTCCCCGGAGCCTAACCCTAACCCATCCTGGCAAGTGCCTAAACCTAACCCCCACCCATCCCCGGCCTAACCCGCATACTTACCTTAGGGATACCGACATTGGTATTGTAATCTCTTCAGGATGCCGGTGTCAGCATTCTGACGGGCATCGGGATTCCGGCATCGGTATCCTGACGTCCGACATCTTGACTGGATCCCCTTCATTATATGTGTACTGTATGTAATTGCTTTACATATTGTCTATATAATCTTGAGTTATCTTGCAATGTAAATGGGTTATTTGTAAGTCTTGCATTGTGTTCATAATAACTGAAAAAAAGGAACTGAGGAATTTGTCCATACTTAGATTATTTGTCGCTAATACTTCTGGGTTTGCTAAATTGTGGTATAGACCTAGTAAAAGATACACTGCAAGCGATACTCAGAGGCTTCTCACTGGGACAAATGTTGCAATCAGTAGAGACTGCCTATGGAATAATGTCATACAAGACAATGGACAATGGTACAAGGAATAATTAGAATTATCTAATAACCAATTATGATTTTTATTGGCTCTTCTAAGTGAGATTGACTTATCTGTGTAGAACCCAAACATTGTGGCCTCCAAACCAGTCCTGATAGTCATCTGCTGACTAATATGAGGGTGGTCAGGTAGCAAACCGAGGTCAGGCTAGCAGCATAGGACCAGCAGTCAAAACAAAGCTAATATTAGGGTTATTGGAAGACAAACATTGTGAAAACAAGTCAGGACTTTACCCAGAGAGTCAGACAGGGATATATACACAAGGAGCACACACTAGTAGGGAACATAAGCTGTTACTCAGACACTGTCTGAAACTTATAACTAAATTGAAATAATAATGAGTTACTGTACATCAATGGCAAGATTTGTCTAAGGCAGCTATAAGAGGAGATTCTTAGAGGTGCTTATGCCTTAGGAGAGGTGTTCGTGACTGACAGGCTTAGCTGTTTTATCTTTACCATTGCAAAAGTATAACATCTACTTTGGAACTTGCTGGAGCTAACAGCAGAATAAATTGGGTAATTTGAATTAAAAAAAAAGTTGAAATTATAGCGAGTCCCTGTGATTTTAAATACTTGCTTAAGAGATGTACCTATGCCCTCTTCTTCTTGGTCTTACTCCCTCCCTTGTGATTACTGTTTTCTTTTCTTGCCAATTTATAATTCCATTCTTCAATAAAAAAAAAAAAAAAAAAAAAAGTGTCCCAAACCTAAAGACTCCCTCCTCTTTTCCTCATTCTCACCTCTACCCCATTCACACTGGAGAGGTGATACCATATGGAAATGTATGCAGATTCATTTTACAACCAATATTTAAGAAAAATTAATTATACAGTTCATAGCAAAGACGTACATTGGTGATAGCCATCTCCTAAATTGCTGCTCTGCCAACTTTCACCAGTGTTCAGTTGAACATAAAATTTTGTACAAGCCCAATGAATAAATGATTGGACCATCTATGCAAGGACTGCAGGATGTCAGGAGTTTCCAGCTCATGCTCCATTAAAATAAAGGCCTTGGGCATACACATTATCTATTTAGTTGTTTCTCTTCTGCACCAACTGTCCTGTGACATTTTCTACCCCCGAACTACCATCTAAAACAAGGGTTTGACATCATAGCCATAATCATATTTGCTCAAATATGTTGCAGCCTTTAAGTTAAGGGTCGGCAATAAGCGGTCCCTAGCCGTTGAAGAACTACACATCCCAGCATGCCCTGCCCGCAGTTTTGCCATTTGGCCATGCTAAAACTGTTGCAAGGCATGCTGGGATTTGTAGCTCAACAACAGCTGGTGGGCTGCTCATTGCCCACCCCTGCTTAAGTGCTACCTAAAGTCCCTGGAAGGATTATTGTGCAGTGACGCAGATTTGCACCTCTTTTCCATACAAGCACCTTATTTAAAATTTTGTTGATACATCTAATTTTTTAACAATTTAAAATGGCATTAAAGCTGCTCTATTTTTTCAACAAGGAAAATTTGCAGATATATAACCCAAGAATGATATTGGGCATTGTATGTAGTTTGCTTGATGTGGGGGTATGCCTGTACATATTCTTATTATTCCTCCACGTACAGTATGTCATTGAATCATTGCAAATACCTTATAATGAGAAATAATTTTTCAATATTGTATGTGACACTGATAATCTAAGCATGCACATTGAAAAAGTGTGATTTTGTGGTTACACAAACTAATTGGTAATTAATAGAATTGTACATCTGTGAAAAGCACGTGCGTATAAGATCACATGACCTGCTAAATTAATCAAAGCCAGGGAAGGAAACAGAGGAAGGTGTGAAAGCAGTTATGTAAAAATTTCTCACATGGCCAATAAACGGTATAATCTGTCAAAGAACCACCGTCATTGGTGTAACCGCTACAGTGTCACATAGAGATGCAATCATTGTTGTGATCAACATCATGGGGTCTATTTACTAAGCAGTGTTAGGAGACAGAGTGAAAAGTGATAAGTCTGTGATAAGGTGCCAGCCAATCAGCTCCCAACTGTCATCTCACAGACTGTGTTTGAAAAATGACAGTTGGGAGCTGATTGGCTGGCACCTTATCACTTTTCACTCTGTCTCCTAACGCTGCTTAGTAAATAGACCCCTATATACAGTATGTATGTAGCTGCGAGCATATGCAGATTATGCTCCCTGCTGCTCCACACCTCCACACTTCACACTGCCTGCCGCAGATGTCTGAGGAGACATAACAGCTGGACCCATTCACAGTGGTGAACGGGGGATCATTTCACAGATCACAGGCTCCCGTCCAGAGCAAACAGCCCTGGATGTTTGCTACAGCCAGACCTGTATTATCTAAGCACTGGCCAGTCATCCAGGATATCTGTGCTACTTCCATCAAGGATCTCTAAAGCACATTACATCACTGTGGAACCATCAATGTGTGGAGATCATTTAGAGAAATTTTACCTATTAACGGCACTTTTCTTCTATTGAACTGCGGTACTTATATTGTGGTTTTGTTACCATTACATAAAAATACAAATGGTTTGTAACTGTGCCCGATATTTGCAGATCTACACAGCCTAGTGGCTACTTTTTAATATATGAATCGTTACTTGTAATAAATTGTTACTTTATTGCACGTTTGTTTCAGTATGTTTTCAATTTATTCAATACTGATACCAGCGGTGTGATCCTTTTTATCAACTGAAAACAAGTGACAAATATGCAAAAGTAGAAGTAATTAGGAAGGGGGCAAATACTTTTCACACCACTGTAACTGGTGGACTTCCACAGGGACCACATCCTATCAAATTTTAATGGACACTTCTGCTTTGCATATATAAATCATTCACGTAAAACAATTGAATTATCCCATTTCTGGCAATATACACTTTAGGTAGTGTAAATGCAATATTTACATATGTTTGCAGATAATGGTTAAGGACTTAAACAAATTTTGGGGTCTGCCAGGCATAGTTCAAACCCAAAATTAGCCACACATCCTTGAACTTTTGACCAGAATTAACAATTAAAGGACAGGACTAAAGTGGATGCCACAAATCAGCAGCAGACACCCTACACTTAGGACCACCAAGCCTACATATGAAGTATATATAAGTGTATCTACTGAAATCTGGTAAATACCATTGCAAAAACAATGCTCCAGTCATCAACCATAAAGTGACCCAAGCCTGTCTACAATTCAGATATCAATACTGGCAAATCACCCTGACCCACGACTGACAGTTAAGAGGAATAAGTGCAGGAGATATGTTTTGTAGGGGATGCAGTCAAGATCCCGACAGGGGACTAAAGATAGACATCCCGACGCCTATCATTAGCCCCACTACAAAATACTGACACAAGACATACCGGACGAAGGTAAGCCGTGTGGCCTAGGGGGGGTGGGTTAGAGAAGGGAAAGTGGGGGTTAGGTACCACTAGGGGGGGTTATGGTTAGGCTCCTCCCCTGGGAGGGTTAGGTTTAGGGTGCGGGAAGGGGGGGGTTAGGTTTAGGCACTAATGGGGGAGAGGTTAGGGTTAGGCACTAGGGGGGAGGTTAGGGCTAGGCACCACTAAGGGAGGGTTAGGGCGGGGGAGAGGAGAGGGCTAGGTTACTTACCAGGCCCAGTCGGGAATTAGGTCCGTCGGAGTTCCGCTGTCGGTATTTGATTTGGCAGCTATGCAGAAAAACTTCTGGGGAGGATGCCTCCTTAAAGTGAGAGCATAACCCTGAGAGGCCACTTCTTGGACCCAGGCATCTGTTGTTTGAAACCAGAAATCCGCAAACTGAAGAAGTCGCCCCCCCCGACACTGGGATCCCCCAGGAGGATGCCCGCCCCATCAGGCCAAGGGTCTATTGTTCAGTTTAGAAGCTGGACGTCTTGCCGACCCAGACCTTTTAGCCTTGTTGTCTTGCAAAAACTAGACAGCCTAGAGGAAGACTGTTCCCCTGTCCGTCCCACAGGACGGAAGGACCGAAAAGAAACTTGCCTAGACTTTATTGTAGCCATAGATGGCAGACCTGCTGACTTTGAAACCGCCAGAGCAGCTATTATTTTATCAAATTCTGCACCAAAAAGCACCTTTCCATAGAAAGGAAAGACCTCCAGGGCCTTTTTTGAACCTGTATCAGCTTTCCAGGATCTTAACCAAAGAGCCCTGCGTGCCACTATTGAAGCTGCTGATGTCTTAGAAGCAAAAATTCCAGCATCTTCTGCAGCTCCTCCCAGATAGGAAGCCGCTTCCCGTAAGTGGGATATGTACATCATCTGTTCTCTGTTAGCATTTGGTACAGAATCTTCCAAAGCCCCTATCCATTATTCAACAGCTTTGGCTACCCAGCCTCCAGCCATAGCTGGAAGAGTAACCGTTCCAGATGATGAAAATATTGTCTTAAGACATGCTTCAATTTTTCTATCCATAGAAACCTTCAGAGAAGATGCTGACGGAATAGACAACGTAGCATTTCTGATTAAATGTGTCACATGAGCATCCACAGTAGGGGATACCTCCCACTTAGTACATACAGAAGCTGGGAAAGGATACAATGATGTTATTCTTTTATTCACATAAAACCATTTGTCAGGGTTACCCCTTGCATTCTTCATAAGCTCATAAGTGAGCTGTTCAGATATGAGAAACTCCGTTTTGGCTACCTTCCGGTGGTGTTTCAACACTGGAGACTTCTTGCTAGGAGCTGGTTCATCATCCTGAATATCTAGGATTGATTTAACCACGCTAACCAAAGAAGGAACATCCACTGTGGACAGATGGTCCTGCTCCCCCGGACTAGATCGAGGAGAGGAACCCCCTGCATCATCTGATTCCTCTGATGATGCGTCTGAATCCATATGTTGAGCAGACTGATAGAGATAATTTGCACTTAGTTGCCTTTGTAACTACCGGTCTGCTATCAACATTAGATGGAGCCATGCTCTGAGTAGAATGGCCATAAACATCCTTCCTGTAAGGATGCATAGGATGTGCAAACATGGCATGCTGTGGACACCCCATCCAAGGAGGCAAAGTGGGAGCAGCCATACGATCCACAAACTGCTTCATAACCTGGGACAAAGAGGATACCCAAGAAGGCTTTTGTCCAGGGACAGGTAATCTGGACTGGTGAGGTGGCTCTTTATAACAGACAACACACAAACCATCCTTTATGTCCTGAGGGGACAAACAGGCCATACAGGATTTACATGAAACCACCACAGGAGCCTCACTGCCCCCCTCCTGTTTACCTCTATCTTTTGACATGTTCAAAATGAAGACAATAAATGCAATGTTATGCAACAGCCTTCACAAATACTTAGTGAATGTGAAGTACCCAAAGAAAGCCTCCACCCCACAGGTATGGAGAGAAAAAACAGTGACAGCTATATTTGGCAGACAGAAATAAAGGACAGTATCAATGCAGCAGCTAGCAGACAGTCACATACAATGCATATACACAAACACCAGGAATGGTAGGACATAGAGCACTATATACCTTAACCAAGGGAGAGGTATACAGGAAGACTGACCCAAACCCTCCTGAGACCGATAGCAGCGCGCTTTAGTGGACCGTGAGCATCTCATATACTGGAGGGTAGGTGGAACAACCCAGACGCGTGAAACAATGTGTAGGGACTGCGTCTGGGTCGGGGGAGGAGCTGCCGGGGGAGCGCCTACCTCTCCTAAGCTGCATCAACCAGCCGGGGACGCTGGCCTCATGGCCGTAGGTTTGCATCTGCTACCGAATCCCGGCATCAGACGATAAGGCCCTGGTGGTCTAGTGAGGACACGGACGCTCCCAGGTCCTGACTGCAGCAACTTCTGATGCATCTCCAATGCCGGAAGCAAGGACTGCCACGCGCAATTCCTCATAAGTGAGTAATTGCCTTACCTGACATCCCCGTGTGTCCGGTTGCAGTACAGGTCCCAGCATCGCTGCTAGCACGCTCAGCCAAGAGCCGCCGGAGTAACCAGCCCTATTACTGGTGTTGCGGCCCAGCGGAGGTAGATGGAGTCGCAGTATATGCATCTTAATTCAGACGCCTAGTACTGCCAACTCAAATACATAAAAATAAAATAACAAAATAAAAGCTTAGGACTGCCTGAGCAGTCCCGTTACAAAGGTGCGTCTTGATCCTGCCGCACCAAACGAACAACTGAAGGCCTGTGGCTGGGATAAATATGGAGGAGGACCCGAGGCATCCTGGGAGCTGAAAGCTTAACTGTTTGGTGCCTGAATCTCTCCAACCACATTTCCCCATGGTTTCCCTGTGGATCCCTATGGACCCTGAAGAAGAAAATCACAACATACTCCAGCATTACATTGTGTGGTAGTATAAGTAACAGTATCAGTCCCAAAGTATGCACAGTGGGAAGTATGGACCCATTGCGAGTCATATCAGCCTGTATCTAGTGGTCATGTGCGTAGAAGAGTCTACACCTAGACTTGTCAAGAAAAAATCAGTCCATTCTTAATAAACAAGCCATGCCAACCGAACAGGAAGGCGGCTGGCACGATATTGCCGTTCCAAAGTCCAACTCCTCTGCTCCATTTACACCTCCTTTTTCCTATGAAAAATCTTAAGCTGAGTCACCTGTGAAATTTAAGTCCAGAAGGAAGGCCTTAAAGGTATCCCAAAGTAAGGGCAGTGGGGCGAGGAAAGGGGGGTTACCTGAATTAGTTTTTTGGGAAAAAAAACATCCTAAGTAACTAGCAATTCAGAGGCTGCCCCCATCTGTATCAATCAGAAAGGGTTAAATCTCCAAAAGGAGGCTTCCCTAGGAAAACAAAAAGCAAGAGTCGACAGCAGTGAGGAATTATCCAAAATACCATGGAGCAAATAAGCCATCAACTAAAGCAGGGAGTATAGAACTGGTCAGGGAGCCCACGTCTATGCGAGAAAAATGATGATAGAAGAAGCATGAGTAACAGTGCACCATAGTATATCTGTGTCGCCAAGCATCCACCAGCCCCATCTCAGAAACAAGACGCCCAAAGGAAGGTGCAAGCCTTCCTACCATCTATCCGACGCTTTCAGTTAATTTAATGCAACACAAAAAGCTTAAAGTGAGAAACATTTCACTTTGTGTGATAGCACTGACCCTGCTGTTGTAAATAATTCACCAACCAGCATTTCTGCACAGTGGAGATCTGCTAGCCAGTGTCACAAGCTCTTGTTTTGCATTGCTGCAAGACAAAGAAGCACCACCCTCCTAAGCAGTGGTTGTGTTGTGAAAAGGATAGAACAGACAGTATGCTCGATATATTTAGTCATTTCAATCTAGAATTTAGCTCACAAATACACAATGTAAATTTTTATGGGATTAATAATTTGCAAAGATGTAATTCTGCAGGGTCAGTTAGTACAATTACTTTTGTTATTGTATGTATGTTATTTTGTAGTTTTCTCACTGGTTTTAGTATAGGAATCCTTGCTAATACGGGAATACTATTATATTGCCGTACTATATGAATACCCCACTTTGTTTCAGGTATAACACAATCTTGGGCCCCCAGATATTTTCAAAACTTTGCAGACAGAAGTCAGTCAGTACCTCTCAAATGAGATTTCTAAGGTGTTACATATGTCAAGTTTAATGAAATGTGCAAGGTATAGTGACATTTCAATTATTATTTTTTGCTTGTACATGTTCAGAAAAGATTTGTGGACATTAAATCCACACCTTATACTCTTAGAACTGACAGACTGATAAGATAAAGTCGATGTCCGTAGGTTTGCTTACTTTGCACTTCAAACCATGAGATGAGCTATTTGCCACTGTACTGAAAAGCAAGGTGTAGATAATGGATTAATCTGGATGCTATAGACATAAATTGAAACACTAAACAAAAAGGATTTAGAAAAGGACAATCACTTTGGCCATTAAAGCCAATTTAAAGTGAGGTCATCCACTTTTATGTACAAGAGAATGGATTGCGTTTTGCCTCTCACCCCAAATCTAATTCAATTAATAGTTTGTTCACATCATTTTCATAGCACTCAGATAATTGTTGAGGAGTCTGGACTAAATGCTCATGAATAACATATGTACTATATACACACGACAGCAGATCTTTAAAGTAGTACTCTGAAAAATTAATCCTCAAGCTACTGTAAGGGTTCTACTGGTGAACACGGACACCTGAGACTTAATTGTGCCTATGATCCCAGTTTCAGCACATCAGCCATGCTGGGGAAATACTCTGGGTATATTCTACATATTGACATACTTTTTACATTCTGCAGGTTTTGGCCAGGTATTAACTTGATGGGGCACTGGTAAAAAAAAAAAAAAATATATATATATATATATATATATATATATATATAATAATAATAATAATTTATAAAGGCAAATATTATAACGTTGTTTGTACTATAAAGTGATCACAAATTGGTTAAGTTTGGCACATATTAGACACCGAAAGGCAGATTTAATTAGCTGTGAGGGTCCGTCGGAACTTCTTGCACAATACTATGCAAGTTACATGGCCAGGGTGTCCTTGTTTGTTTGTTTGCACGAGCGATAAAAGCAAGTTATAGCTTCTATAATAGCCCAATGTGTGTGTATCAGCACACTGTACAAGGTTCCACCTCAACATCGCTGGTGTTTGAATTTGTTACAAACAGATCCTATAGCTTTATTTAAATATTTTGTAAACAAGGACAATGAGGGGAGGAATAATTTGTTACATTAAATCCACGTCGCTTCCTATTCTATTCATCATGCTGACCAATGGTCTAGCAAACATTTACATAACATTTAGTATAGTATAAAATAATATGTCTGACTTGAAAGCATTTTCAATTACTTACACAAACCACAGGCTGATGAAAAAGGGAATTATGTTGATATATGCTCAGTAAATCGCCTGTAGATCTCTAAGCAAATATTAAATCATTCAAATTAGTTTGGATGCATGTTTAGTTAGCAACGATTTCCATAAACCCCTCCCACTCTATAAACACTTTTAGAAGAACTAAAAGAAAACAATTAATACAACAATAAAACATTGTAGACCCAGTTGGCTTAACCTAGTATTTGTTAAATCAATTCATTTTGAGATACTGTTAAAGCTCATGAAACTCAACCATATTTGCAGCTTCCATCTGCTGTTGTCTTTAAAATTATTTCTGACCTTTGACTGGAATCATTTCGATGCTTGTGTTGTTTCACAGCATTTCTTTCTTTATTACAACAAAAACAACACTACAAGATGGCATATTGCTCAGCAACCCTCTGTTTAGTCTGTTTCATACTGTACAAATAAATGAATACTTTATTCAAACTTCAACTTGTGTTCTAAAAAGTAAATTTATATGAAGTGAATAGTATCAGAACTAGGGAGAAAGAAAAGTAGGAATACCTTCAAATGTTAAGGTGCCTACACACTTGGCGATGTTTACACCATTTGCCCGATTTCAACGAATCATGACGACAAATCGTGTAAAATATGGGCAAATTGTGAGTTTCCACTCATTATCACGATGCCGATGCACGTACCCGCTCATCGCATATTCAGATCTGCTGTGCAGGACAGATTTGCCAATCTGGGACACAATACGATGCCGATCGTGAGTACTTTTTACTCACAATCTATTGCACGATTCATCGTACGTCGTGGAATTCGACTGACAGGACCCTGTACACGCCCAATCGCCATCTTTTGCAGCATCGTATGTTGGAGGAGGACGCGATTGCCTGCACACCTGATGTCTGGACTCTTGCTTTGTTGAGTATATTGCTTGCTACTATATTGATGCAACCCCACTGCCCACTAATGTCAATCACCCACCTATAAATGCATGGCCCAGCCACCGCCCACCTATATGAGGCGGGCATTTGCTGGGTCATGCTTTATACTCCCACCTACCCACCAATTTGCGCCACCCACCTATAAATGCATGACCCAGCCACCGCCTGCCTATATGAGGTGGGCGGAGGCAGGGTCATGCATTATACTCTCATGCCCACCAATGTGCGCCACCCACCAATGTCATGGCCCACCTAATACCTAGAAAAAATGAAGACCAAACTTATTAAAACACCATAAACAAATATATTACAGCAACTTAAACATATATATTACAACAACATAAACATATATATTACAACACCATAAACAAACATATTAAAATCTTGGAAAAAAACATATTAAAATACCATAACAAACATTAAAATCCTGTAAGAAAAACACATTAAAATACCATAACAAACGTATTAAAATCCTGTAAGAAGAAAAAAAAAAAAAAACATAACATGAATAAACACTTAAAATGTACCTAAAAATTAAAAAAATCAACATTAAAAAACAAAACTATTTACAATTATTGCTAAAACTTTATATGTCCATATTTTTCTCCTTCTTAGGAATGTCTATGGATAGCGAGCGAGAATTTGTCATAGGATTCCTTGAGATCCTCCAGCACTCAGAAAGAAATCGGCAATAAGATTTGAAAAACTAGATGGATCGCAGTTGCATATATTTGCAAAAATATGGCTAAGCCTCCGGGCCACGTCACGGCATCTCTGATACCGGAGGTCCCTATCGCTTGGTCAGAGTCTGGGGTGCAGAACACCAGAAAAGCCAGCGAAGGCCAGCCACCCCAGTGAAGCACACCAGTGAGAGACTAAAGTGTTAGTATATGTTAATAAGAATAAAGCAAAAACTATGTGTTAATGGGTGGGAATCGGTATGAAATACCGGCAGCCGCATGGCCGGCGGTTCGATTCCCAGCAGTGGCAGCCCGACAGCTGAACAGATCCCGGCAGCGGCAGCCCGACAGCGCTGAAAACCCAATCGTCCTCAGGTAAGTTATCACTAGCCTAACCCCCCTAATCCTAACCCTCCTTAGGGGTGCCTAACCCTAACCCCCCCTTCCCCTAGCCTAATCCTAACACTGCCAGGGGGGTGCCTGACCCTAAGTCCACCACGGGTGCGCTAAACCTAACCCTTCCCCCCCGACGGCTGTCCACTCGCGACGCCAGGCATCCCTTCGATCGGGATGCCGGGCGCATATCTCCCGGCGTTCTGAAAAAGACAGGCGTCTAGATATAGATGCCTGTCATTTAACCCACGATAGGATAAAGCAGTCGGGAAGCTGGCTGTCAGGATCACGTCAGCCGGTTTCCCGATTGCATCCCAATGGGTGATACAAAAAAATAAAAAAATTAAATATATATATATATATATTCTGCATCCCAGACTCTGACCAAGTGATAGGGACCTCAGGTATCAGAGACGCCGTGACGTGGCCCGGAGGCTTAGCCATATTTTTGCAAATATATGCAACGGAGATCTCTGAAATATCTACCACCATGTAGTTTTTCAAATCTTATTGCTGATTTCATTCTGAGTGCTGGGGGATTACTTTTTTTTGTTTCTTGTATAGACTAACCCCTCCCTTACATGCACCTGAGTGATATTACTGAAGTGATTGAGCAGCTACCAACATGTAGTCCAAAGAATGTCTATGGCAGATAAGTTGTAGACAATACCATAAGTCGTCCCAAAAATTGGCAGCGTTGGAGTTGTTGTGGGAGTACACCAAATAGTTTGTTTCGAATGCTACCCTGAAAACAGTCTGGCAGAAAATCCAGAACTTGTGTACGGTGTATATCAAGGAGAAGAAGAAAGTGGATGATTCCAAGCAGTCCGGAGCGGGCATCGATGACCTCTATCATCCAACGCTGTTGTACTATAACATGATCAGCTTCATCAGTGATCAGGAGCCACAACACCAGTCTGTTGTCCTGATCTCCGAGCGAGAGGGAGAAGAGGCGGCAGAAGTGAGTGGACCGTCTGAGGAAGTTTTGGTAAGTAGAGACAGTTCATACACCAAAAACTTTTTTATTAAACAAAACATTTTAGAATAATTCTAAATGTCCACATTAGTCAGTTATCTCACAGACAGTCCTCCTGCCATGGCACCCCACCTGGTCCATTGAAATAGGCCATATACTCCTCCCTCACTACTTTGGCACGTGCGGTCGATGCTGTTGGAATTAGAGGTGCAGACACTGATGTAAACTGGGCAATCTTCTCTGGATGTCCTGCATCTTCTGGTCTAGCTGTGACTGGTTCCCGCTGTGTCGTTTTCCTTCGCAAAAGGTTATGCACCACACAGCACAGCATCACGACCCAGTCGATCTTGTCCACACGTAGGTTTATGGTGGTGTGGAAAATGCGGAACCGGTTACTCAGTATTCCAAGCGCATTTTCCACAATGTTAAAACGGGACTATTTTTTTTATCCAGTTTTTTTCCTATATAGACTCCCACCCAAGAGTCTGATATGTCCTCAAATCCAGACATCAGTCTGATCGGGGACAGCTAGGTGGATACTTCATCCCCATGCCCACCGACCATTCAACGGTTCCTGCAAAAACAGCCAGACGACATAGATGACTTCACGGCACATATAAATAGCACAATGCGTAAAATGAATGGCCAAACAAAGAGGGAGTTTCAGAGGCTGGTGTATGAGCTCTTAATAAGGTCTCTAAATTCAAATTTGCATGGGTCAACATACATAGCAGACCCACTTCTGTACTCACCTGCCCCAAACACCTCTGTGAGGCCCTCCAGCCCAGTTGGAGGCTACTCCCCCACCCAGTACCCCATCCACAAGCCAGGCTATTTATACTGCTCTGCTGGAGGCAGAGGATGATTTGCCCCATTATTAGAAAACGTAAAGTATTTTTTTTGTATTATTGTTGCCTGTACTATCACCAAATGTTATCACTCCCAATAGGTACTGTATGGTATACAGTGGTGATGATGCTGATTGGACAAGGTCACTACACACATGGCGCAAGTACAGATTGATGGAAGCCGGGGCCACAATCTGTACTTGTGGCATGTGTGTATTGGCCTGTTCAATCTGGCATCTGACTCACCGTATAGCATACAGCAGCCTAGCTATTGGGAGTGATAACATTTGGTGATAATGCTGTTTTCTACATTTTATATGCATAATTTAAAATTTATATATTAAAAAAAAAAAAAACTAAATAAAAATTTTTTTTTATTTACTACTGTGCAGTGTTGTTTGCACATTGTTGTTAATGCAGCCTTATTGGCTGACAATACAGTTATATAAAGAGTTAAAAAAGGAAATTAAAAAAATAAAAAAACGTTTTCTTTCAGAAGAAACAAATGTGTAGTGTGTGTTTTTTTTCTTACCTTGCAATATTGGTACTGCAGCACTTTAACTATAGCCTTGCAGGTCTCCGGTATGATGACACCTGTCGAAGCTGGATAATTGGCTGAGACAAGATTAGCTTAAAATTAAATTGAAACGACGCCATCTTGCGAATGGCCGCAAGACACCATCTTCAAAATGAGATCTGCAAGACGCCATTTTGCGAATGGCCGCCCAGCGCCATTTTAGCTAAACTCACACTTTTTTACATATGGCGATGCAATTATTAGCATCAGGCGATCGCATATTTTACCATATCCCATACACACATTAATACACACAGTTGCGCTGTTAACATGTCGCACATTAGCGAATGCATAATACCCCGCATGCGAACGCTGTTTATTATTTTTGTACGTACGCACCTGCCCCAAGTTAACAAGCGTCTTTCCCAAACCCCTAATACTTACATAATGCACACTCACATAAAAGGTCTCATAGCTTTAAAGTATAAGATCCACGTTTTATTCATTTATTACAAATGCTGTGAAATAAAGGCTATTTGGTATCTAAGGTTTAATACATGATAAGTAAGCCGTGTTTGGTGTTATATTGATCTGCACTTTCTCAACAGCTTCCCGGTATCATCGGTGTGAAGATCGCAACATGCATTCTCAACTTATGGACGTAGAAAGTTAAAGCACCAAAATGTACTTTGTAAAACCAACAGCCTAGATTTGCATGAGGCGGGAAAACGGAGATAACCAGCTGTCGGAGGCTGGTCTGTGTCCATTTGAATCAACCTGTTAAATGTCCTGTAACAGAAGCACCGTGATGGGGAACCAATGGGATCGCAATGAACCTCTCTATTGTGTAGTCTATTTCTGTAGGAGTATAAATATGTGTGTGTTCTGACCCCAGTCTTCATGCTGATGATGGAGGTTTCTTGCTGATGCCGGAATCTGGTCCCAGAGCGCGTGCGTATGTATAACTGTATCTTGGGTCTGTATAATTTCTTTGCGCTAAGTTGTACTTAGATCACAGCGTGTAACTATCAGTACTTTGCTTGAATAATACTTTGTGCTTTGGAAACACATGTTCAAGGTCTGAAGTCTTTATTTTACTGTATGACTGCGTACGCAAATAGCGTCAATTTTAGAAGGTATAGGCAGGAGCATATAGAGGTATAAAGTCAGTATCCTTATGCCCAAGGACTGAGGGGAGATGAGGGTCCCAAACTTCAGGTCTTCCAGTGACCTTCCTGCAGCCAGGTACCTCAGGTAAACGTCACCAGCCTCTCTTCAGCAGGGATTGCCCTTCGCAGCCTTGTGTCCTGCCTCCGGATGTGGGGGGGTCACCATACTCAGCTACTCCTGGAAAGTGTCGTCATCCATGCGTAGGTAGTTGCGGTAGTCGTCCGGTTGTTCTCCGTGATCTCCATCAGCAGGGAAGTGTTAGAGCAAGTATCCCTTTGCAGCAGCCACTCCTTAGTCCAGCACGCTCTCCTCCTTCGCTGGGCACTCTCCTTCATCACCTTGAGCCAAGCATAGGTGACCATCACTCTATACCGATAGGGCTCCATCAGTATAGAATTCAGGAACAGAATAGAATACAAGTAGGTAGCACACACTTGCAGGTAGAACACACTTTGTAAAAGCCAAGCCAAATACAAAGCAGAGCACAGTAGCAATGTACGGTGTTCAGCAGGTATACACCTAGCCTCACTAGTAGCAGAACAGAATGTGCACAGGGTTAAATTATTTAAATTTCCATCCTATCGTGAGGATCCTCATGTGTTGTTTGGTAAACTCACGATCTATCGTGCACGATCTCACGATTTGGACTTCTGACACGTTGCACGACAGATTGTGAATCAAATTGGAAGCTTTTTAGACCTAATCGTGACCACAGCAGCCGGAGCAGTCTCCTATGCCATAGAGGGGGGAGCAATAACACTGATCGCGTCCCCATTGGCTGTGCGCCGGGCTGAGGGGCACACAGCGCCCCCCTCCCCAGAGCGCAGTGAATATTTTTCTGTTTTTTTTGAAGGGGGCATGGCCACACCTTCCGCCCCCTACAGCATGCAGATGATGGTCGTTCAGTGTGTATGAACGACCATCTGCAGATACAGTATATCGCTTTACAGGGGAAATAGCATAGATCAGAGGTTTCCAAACGATGTCCACAAGGCACCCTAACAGTCCAGGTTAAGGCTATCCATGCTTGAGCACAGGTAACAGTTAATTTGATTTATCCATCTATGCTCAACCATGGATATCCTTGAAACCTGGACTGTTAGGCTGACTTGAGGGCGGCATTTGAAAACCAGTGGCATAGGCGGACTGAATATAAGCTTTAGTTATGGGTCACACTGTTGCTCACTGCTGTGTGGCAACGGTAATGGAAATGGATAGAATCAACTTAAGACTTTGTAAGCCTCAACTGGGCAAATATAGATTGCTCAGAAACACCCCCCCCCCAATTTAATGACAGTTGAGTGGGTTTGAAGGACAGTTATTGCATTTATTACATTATCTATAAAACTTTGTCTGCAATCTCAATTTTTATTATTGTAATAAACTTTGGCTTCAACAAAACGGCCAGTTATCGTTCTTGCTTTATACTTGTACAGAATATATAGGACACCACAATTGGCACAACAGAGCAGCTGGGACAAGGCAAACCTGTCACCCTTACCCCTATATACAATATGAACAGGAAAAAAATATGAAGCCTTATCCAGGTGCTGAGAAACTCACCAATGAGTAAAGTCCCAATATCCAAATCATGAATTTGACAGCTGTTTCCCAAGTACTCTCCACTGAATGGATGTTTTGTCAGCATATGGAATATAAAAAAAATTAGATATGGTAAGAACTTACATTTGTTATCTCTTTCTACGAAGTCCATAGGGTCCACAGGGTGACCTTGGGGTATAGGTGATGCAGAGTCATCCAGGCACCTTACGCAGTAAATTTTTTCTCCCAGGATGCACTTGGGTTTCTCTTTATACCTCACCCCCGGACCAGAGGCACCTCAGTTTCGTAGCAAGCCAAAAGCAGGAGGAGGATAAAATAGAAAGAAGCTCTTCTGAAGCACAGGTGCAACAGGGTGGGTGCCCTGGGGAATCCTATGGACTTCATAGAAAGATAACAAAGGTAAGTTCTTACCATATCTATCATTTTCTACTTCAAGGTCCATAGGGGGTCCACAAGGTCACCTTGGGGATGTCCCAAAGAAGTACCTTCAAGTGTGGGGGCACTCCTGTGCAGAGAGGAGAATCCGCTGCCCGAAGGATGTATCCTGAGAGGCAAAGGTATCAAAAGCATAATACTTAAAAAAGGTCTGGACAGAAGACCACGTGGCCACCTTACAAAGCTGAACAGCCGAGGCGCCACGGCGAGCTGCCCACGAAGGACCCACAGACCGAGCAGAATGAGCAATAACAGAGGGTGGCACTGGCAGGCCCTCATGAACGAAAGCCTCAGAGATAGCCATGCAAAGCCAAAAAGTTTGTGTATTGGCTGGCCATTCCTTCTTGTGAAAACCATAAAAGGACAAACAAGGAGTCTGACTTCCGAAGGGAACTGGTACGGTCCACATAAATCTTGAGGGCACGTACCACATCGAAAGAGGCCTCACCTGCCGAGAGGTCTGGGGAATTAAAGGCCGGCACAATAATTTCCTCATGAATGTGGAAACTAGAGACCACCTTAGGAAGGAAACCAGGGCGAGTCTGAAGCACAGCCCTGTCCAGGTGAAAAAACAGAAATGGGGAATGACAAGAGAGAGCCCCCAAATCTGACACTCTTCTGGCAGAAGCAATAGCCACAAGAAAAACTGTCTTAGCAGTAAGCCATTTGAGATCTGAGTCCAGGGGTTCAAATAAAGGGCCCAAAGAACAACAGCCAAATCCCAATGCGCCACAGGAGGGACAAAGGGAGGCAGAATGCGAAGGACCCCTTGAAGGACAGTGCAGATAGAGAGGGGAGCAATCCTTCACTGGAACCACACTGAAAGGGCAGAGACATGCACTTTTAACAAGGCCAGGCATAGGCAGAGGTCCAAACCAGCTTGAAGGAATGCCAAAATCCTAGAAATACGAAATACCTGAGTCGTAATTTCTTGTGCTACACCACTGAAAATAGGTATGCCGCACTGGCGTCTCTTGTCCTAGACCCGTACTGAAGCAGCTTGTGATTTAGTCGAGAGGCCATGAGGTCCACATCTGGAAGGCCCCACCTGTCCACTAGAAGTTGAAAACACTTACTGGTGAAGAGACCATCCCCTGGATGCACGTCGTGACGGCTGAGGAAGTCAGCTTCCCAATTCAGCACTCCTGGAATGAACACCGCTGATATGGCTGGTAGATGGCCTTCCGCCCATGTCAGAAAGTGTGACACCTCTGTCATTGCCGCCTGACTTCGAGTTCCTCCTTGACTGTTTAGATAAGCCACTGTCGTGTCATTGTCTTGCACGGGTTTTCTGTGAAGCAAAGCCATGAAGACTGCCCGCAGTTCCAATATATTGATTGGAAGCGCAGATTCCTCTGCGGTCCACCTTCCCTGAAAGGAGTGTGGACCCATCACTGCACCCCAGCCCCGAAGACTGGCGTCAGTCGTCAGAAGGACCCAGTTCGAGATCCAAAAGGGACGGCCCTTGGTGAGGTGAGCCGTCTGTAGCCACCACGTCAGCGACAGGCATACCTCCGGAGAGTGCACCATCATTTGATTACGTATATGATGGGAAAATCCATCCCACTTGGAAAGGATCAATAGCTGCAGAGACCGGGAACGAAACTGAGCATACTCCATGTCAAATGTCGACACCATGGATCCTAGTAACTGCATTGTTGAGTGGACTGACACTCGGCAATTGTGAAGGCATCTGCGTACACGCGTCTGCAAATTGGAGATCTTTTCTGCGGTCAGAAAAATCCTTTGCTGTTGTGAATTCAACAGGGCCCCCAGATGGAGCATCCTTTGAGACGGAATCAGTGAGGACTTTTTCCAATTTATCACCACCCGTGTACCTGGAGCACAAATATCGTTATCTGCAGGTGGTGGTGAAGTACCTCTGAGGACCCTGCAAGTAGCAAGAGGTTGTCCAAGTATGGTAACAGGCGGATCCCCTGCAGCCGCAGATTGGCTGCCATTACCACCACGACCTTTGTAAATACCCGAGGTGCAGTTGCAAGGCCAAACGGCAGAGCCTGAAACTGGAAATGTTGCGACACAGCGAACCTGAGAAAACATTGGTGAGCTGAAACAATCGGAATATGCAAGTATGCATTCTGAATATCCAGGGATACTCTAAAATCCCCAGGTTCCATAGCCAGTATAAATGAGCGTAGGTTCTCCATTCTGAACCTGGGGACCCTGAGGAATTTGTTCAGGGACCTGAGATTAAGAACAGGACGTTAAGAACCATTTAGCTTCTGGACTAGAAAAAGGTTGGAATACCACCCTGTTCCTCTTTGGGACATCGGGACCGGTACAATGACTTCTGCTTGTACCATGGATTGTACCACCTGTTGAATAGCCAAAGCCTTGTCAGCGCTTTTAATAAGACCTGTGCAAAAGAATTGATGGGGAGGCCTTCTGCGGAAGAAGGCATACCCCAGAGAGACCACTTCCTTCAACTAGGAATCCATGTAGTTTGACACCAGTACTGTGCGAACTGAAGAAGTCGGCCTCCCACAGGAGCCCGTCCCGTCAAGCCTAGGTCTTGTCATCAGGCTTGGCAGCCGGACGTCTGGTTCTCCGAGGCTGCTTCTTTGGCCTGGCAGATTTCTTGGTGGTGGATGGCCTGGGAAAGGACTGAGTTCTAGCCTTACCTGTGGCCTGATAGGTCCGAAAGGACGGAGTCCGAACCCCCGAAGAGGCCGGAGCAGAAGGCAGACAAACAGTCTTAGCTGCTGCTAAGGTATTCACAATCTTGTCCAGATCAGGGTCAAACAACATTTTACCGTCATAAGGCAAACGTTCCAACCCCTTCTTGGATTCCGCATCAGCTCTCCAAGAAAGGAGCCACAGAGAACGGCGAGTCACAATGGCCACCGAAGAAACCCTGGAATTTAGTAGGCCAATATCCAAAGCTGCCTCATTTATATAGGTAGCCGAATCTCAGATTTCCCACCAGATTCAGCTGTTCCCTGGTAGCATTAGAGGCTAAGTATGTTTCAAGGCTATTAGCCCAACATTCCATTGCCCGAGCCTCCCAGCAAATGGCCATAGCTGGTCTGCACGCACCCCCGAAAGGGAATAAACAGATTTAAGGCATACCTCTACCTAGTTGTAACATCCTTCAGGGACGACAAGAAAGGCATAGGAAGCGTTGCTCTTCTTACCAAGCGTGTGACATGGGAATCTACCACCGGTGGAGTCTCACATTTGGAAAAATAATTCTCAGCAAAAGGGTAAGCAGAGACTAGACGCTCGGTTGATACCGCTTTCCAGGCATTTTCCAAGCTACCTTCAAGTGTTTTACCAACTGGTCAGACAATGGGAATGTAGCCTCAGTCACCTTTTCTTCCATTAAATCTGAATGCCTAGATTTAGGAGCAGGAGGCTCATCCTCCTCAATGATCAGGACTTTTACAGCTTGTATTAGCCCTGGAATATATATTTTAGACTTTTAAAACACAATAAAAGTGCAACAGTGAAGCGCTGTTAATATATAGTTCAGCTTCCAATTCCAAATAATACACAAAATGACAGAAGTCCAAATTACATTCCTTAATGGAATGTTTGAATTTCTCAAAGATGGATAACGCAAGTTCCTTCCTCTAGAAACAAAAAAAAAAGGAAGATCGGGGAACAGTCTGAAGAACTCTATTCCTAAATCAAAATAACGTGAAATATATGGCACAGTTTCTTTCTTCACTTTTAAAACTAGATTTTACACAGTCCCATACGAAATTCCAACTAAAAAATCAAAACGCAAATGTCCTATAGATCAGTCCCGTATGTAGTTCTCTTTAAATATGTGATTCACCAGACAGAAAAAAAAATTGTATTAAAAAAAAGCAAAGTTTTTATTACAAACCTCAAAAAATAAAATCCTTTAAAATGTCACAAAATGTAGCAAACATGAGAGTAAAAAGAAACAATAGATAACCAGGGAGCTCACCAGACCCACGGAGGCAAAAAACGCTGTGTAGATTTCTCTTAAGGGCTAATTTCTTCCCCATAGCTACCGTTCCTTATTCTTGGGTTACTGGCTATCACGTGCTCGGTTATCTCAGCTGACTTGTATGTTCTTAAGGGGCGTCTCACCGATCTTATTATAGAGACATGGGTAAGCCCCGGCAGATCTTTCTCTATATGTAACTTGCAGCTTTCTCCTACTCTCAATAATAGTGTGCTTATCCTCCAAAGAAAGTCACACACTCGGCTTTTCTTTTTAAAGGAATAAAAAATCTTTAAAGCAAATCCCGGATCGTCCTGCTGCCAACGGGTTTCGATCCAATAATGAATCTTTGTCAAGGCTCCATCGGTGAGACGCCCCTTAAGAACATACAAGTCAGCTGAGATAACTGAGCACGGGATAGCCAGTAACCCAAGAATAAGGAACGGTAGCTGTGGGGAAGAAATTAGCCCTTAAGAGAAATCTACACAGCGGTTTTTTTTGCCTCCGTGGATCCGGTGTGCTCCCTGGTTATCTATTGTTATGTTTTACTCATGTTTGCTACATTTTGTGGCATTTTAAAGGATTTTTTTTTTTTTTTTGAGTATTGGATTAATAAAAACGTTGCTTTTTTGAATACAAAGTTTTTTCTGTCGGGTGAATCACATATTTAAAGAGAACTACATACGGGACCAATCTATAGGACATTTGCGTTTTGATTGTATATTGGAATTTCATATGGGACTGTGTAAAATCTTGTTTTAAAAGTGAAGAAAGAGACTGTGCTATATATTTCATGTTATTTTGATTTAGGAATATAGTTCTTCACACTGTTCCCCCCTCTTCCTTTTTTTTGTTTCTAGAGGAATGAACTTACGTTATCCATCTTTGAGAAATTCTAACATTCCATCAAGGGATGTAATTTGGACTTCTGTCATTTTGTGTATTATCTGTAATTGGAAGCTGAACTATATATCAACAGCGCTTCACACTGTTGCACTTTTATTGTGTTTTAAAAGGATTAGACACAGGGGTTGTGTGTTAAATTGTGCATAGAAGCTGCAGTTGAGAAGCGCATTGAAGTAGGACCATTTTTTAAGATATTTTAGACTTCACCACCGCCTCCAGAGGTAGCTCAGAGTCAGACTCATCCAGCAGCAGTCCATCATCAGATGACACATCGTTCCATACAGTCGATTGCGACGATAGCAAGACCGTTTTAGCTGGTCTGCCGATAGGTGCATCCTGCTGACAAATCTCAGTCACACCCTGCAATATAGCAGGGACTGTATTAACCCACTGAGGTGGCGACACCTGTGAAGGTGTAGGACAGTGATTCCCAACCTCGGTCCTCAAGGCACACCAATAGTCCTGGTATTAGTGATATCCATGCTTAAGCAGATGGTTCAATCAAAGTAACTGAGGTACTAATTAAGTCACCTGTGTTCAAGTATGGCTATCCTTAAAACCTGGACTGTTAGTGTGCCTTGAGGACCGTGGTTGGGAACCCCTGGTGTAGGAGGTTGCAGGTTTTGCGGTGGCAAAAGGTGCGGTTGTTTAAAACTGAACTGTTGACACATAGGAGGGCCTGTTAAACGTCCTGCAATGGTTGTTAGTACTTTTGCAAAGCACTCCCATGGTGGCCCCTGCTGAACGGCATAAGCCTCGGAAGGACCCGGGGCAGTGTAACACCGGAAACATAACTCCTCAGAGGCTATGTCCCTAACACCGCTGTACATTTTAAAGAGGATGACTTAACAGAGACTGAGTCTCAGCAGCGACTTGTGCCACGCCCGTGCTTATAGCCCAGAATAGCAGAATAGGTACAGGGATAGCAACAAAAGAATGATCGTTTTTAGCAAAGAAAACAGACAGTGCTAGCATACAGTCGCAAACAAATGCAGAAAACAATGCCTGCATTTAATGGCACTTCCTTAAGTCAACTACAGAGACTTGGCGTCTAGTAGGACAAAAGTGCTACATACACTGACCACCAACCAGAGGAGAGGTATGTAGGGGGACCCATACTCAGCAATGCCTGTGGAGATCAGCGACACAGCCATGAGAATGACCAAAGAACTCATGGGGAGGCGGAGCCGGAAACCGGAAGCTGTCATAGATCTAGCCAGACCACAGTGGAAAGGCGTGTTCTGCAGTGTGGAGGAGCCGGCTGTTAGACAGGGAAGGATGCCTCCCCTGGCCAGCGTTTAACCCCTGGGAAGCTGGAGTGTTCCACAGAACTCCAGGCCAAGTACAGGTGGCTTAGTGTGGACACAGGATTCAGTGCCTGGCCACACTTGCTGTCATCCCCAGGGCGTCCTCCAACCCTGTAGGAAAGACTGCGTCTCGGCACGCACTACCGCGGTGCGTGTCGCTTACCTGCATCCCATAGTGTCCAGCCACAGCCTAGGAATCCTCAGGGGTCCCTGCTAGCCAAGACCCCTGAGGCCCACCGAGAGGCACGGATCTGTACCGGCGTCTCAGCACCAGCGGGGTGATGATGCGGCCGTGCGAACCTCCACTGGACTGTTCACGCTGACCGCACTTAGAAAAAGCTTGACATTTTCAGGGCTGTTCGTAACAGCCTCACTGCAATACAGTGACCAGATACCGGCCAGGCACCAAACGAAATGGAGGAGCCTCCAGCCCGGGGGTGGGGTATAGAGGGAGGCACCGCTGCATCCTGGGTGAAAAATTTTTACTGTATAGTGCCCGGATGTCTTCGTCACCACCTGAAGTAGAAAAGAGTTATGACTTTGCCGTGACTGTTCTTTTACACTCAATATACAAACTCCTCTAGCGCATATGCCTCATTTCTAGACTAAGCACTTTGGGCCGGATCTACAGCCGTGTCCTCATAAACCAAGCCTCAATACGCCATGCAGTGCGAGATGCCTGGCGTGAATGAGCCACACTACAGGTGTAACCTAGCCATGGTCTCTAAATGTGCATCCTATTCACACCAAAGATGCACTCAATCTGCACCAGAGACACCGGGCTGTGAGTTTAACTGTATAGGAATTAGTTCTAGGTATGTACTAAGTCGCAGATGAAGCACAATACTTGGCGTGAAAAAAAGTCAAGGTCACTGCATCATAGCACTTCATTTAGATTGACTTCTTCGCATACCGATGTACAAGTGTCGTATATTAAAACAATCAGCATAATCACGATAAAGCAGTTTTGTTGCATCACATCGAGACTAAGATGCATATTCGAGCGTGAGACACCTGGCACAGAGTGGCACTGGACCTGCTGCGCAAAAAACAGCTGCTTGGCGTGACAGCGGCAATAATATAGGGACACATCTGTACAAACCATGGAGTTGTTTATTCTTAGCATTTACTATTATTCTACTGATAAATCTTGTGTGAAATACATTCACGTGGCTATATAGATACCTTCATATACACATTTTAACCTTAAAAGCTGTAATGATACATGAGTACTACAGAATGGTGCCTTGTTATAGATACAAGACAGCAGGCTGCTCAGTGATAGCAATGTCGGTGGTATCTGCTCTGTTGTACTGCCCAATATACAATGTAAGTAATCTGTAACAAAGGGGCTGTTTTTGTTGCACTCAAGACTGCTATGGCCAAGTAGGTTTGTGGTGGCAAAAGACGTGAATATAATGAAGGCCCCACACAAGCTACTAACATCAATTGAAGCATCCCACTAGCAGAATTACAGTTTTCCAGGCAAATTCTAAATCCTGCTTGGTTTCGGAGGGCTGTGCACGTCAATAAAAGCATAAAATGATGCTGCCTCAGCTATTTATGACAGTGGAAGCTGAAAATCCTATCTTACAGCAGGAAATGGTAATAAGCCTGGGAAATGTCAGCTTTGCCTGCCTCATTTTGCTTGCACCTTTTAAGAGAAAATTGATTGCTTTTTATAAACCAATTTCATCAACAAAGCAAACACACATGCAAAAAACTAAACTTTTTATTCAGCTCAGAGAATAAAAAGGTACATTTTCCACTGACATAACGGTGTTGATTAATTCCATTACAAAGAGAGGGCGGAAGAGAAAAAAAAATAAAATATACAGCAGCTCAAAATATAGGTAAATGTTCTGAATGTACAGACAGAAAACTTCTGCAATTACATACTGTCAACGAGTAGAGTAAAAAAGCACAATATTAATTTAAATGAAAAAAATAAAGCAAAGCTTTGTAGTTGGCCAGATTTCCCCAGGGGCCAGAGAGTCAATGCTTATCAGAGCTTCTCAGAAGAGACAATTTTGATTAGTATCAGGACCATCTGACTCAGTCTATTAAACCCCGAAGGAAAGTCTTCAGATAGAAAAGATAGGTCTTTGATTAATAATTCTCCATATTGTTATTCCAGGCATTTGCAAACTGTATTGCACATCTCCCCACTGCAAACGATGGCACGCAGCGAAGTCAATGAGCCCCCGGACTTCACAAGAGGCCTGGCAGCCACTGAGCAACTATAAGCTTATGGAACCTTCCAGAGGGGGTGAGAGAGGGTGTGAGTGGGCATCCAATTGCTCAGCAGTGCCCAATTACTTCCATGGATGCTAATTAAGTCCCGTTTAAATGTAATTAAGCTTTCTTGTAAATTAACACGAGAAGAAAAATCTCAGGAAGGCAAGAATGAGAGCTTTAATTAGATAAACATATTTACAAAAGTTGCAGGCGAAGGTTCAAATGTCACATTACAAGTGCTTTCCTAACTAGTGTCTGCAGTACCAATATGTATAGAAGCACGTGACTTGTGCTGCATGAGACCATGGCTTGTGTCTGCCATACTGAAGGAAGAAATGAGCTAATAACTGCAGCAGGACCTCTAAAAAAAATTACATATATATTGCTTCATATAGTTAGAATTGTTCCCCTGGAAATATAGATAGAAATGTTAATGTTAACAGGTTTTAGATATGAGCTGATGCAGCTTAGGGAAGTCTCAACCATTATCATAAATCTATTTGCTGTTTTATTTTCTCCAGATCTGTTCTTGGGAGTGATGGTTCTATTGTCCGTACATTAGACTCCTTGAGCGGCAAGTTTTCTTATATTCATGATAATACGTCTGGAGTATTCTTTGTGATCAACTGGTTTCACATCCATAGCTGTTGCCTTGATACGGGATTCATCCTTCAGTAGGGGGGAAAGAAAAACAAAAAGAAAAAAGTCACTTTTTATTAGGGACCTGTAGCTCTGTGTTATATTTGTGATCACAGCATTTCACTGGATGGCTATCGATGTGCCAACCTGATTTGACTAAATATTGCTAAAAAAACAAAACCACCCAGTAACCCTAAACAGTGAATACTACAACTGTATTTGCTTCAACCACTTTGGATGCTACACTATATCACAGGGTGCATTTTAGCAAAATATCACTTTACATGTCATGGCCTTTTGTGCTTTCCAGAAGCAATGAATTAGTGCAGCTCAGGCACCACCGAATTGTGCAGCAGACAGGAACCTCTAGTTGTCTGGGAGAAGCAGAATATCCTCTTAAAAGATATATCAATGAACTAAATTAACATCGTCACTAGAACACAATACTCTATATGTGTGCACCAAATATCTGCCCAACATAAATATCTACTCACTAAGTAACATGTCTATACATTTATTATCCTAGATCCTGCTGGCTTCTCACTCTGTCATGTTTGTGTCACTGATCTTAAGCCGGATATATTCTCAATCACCTTGTCAACTGCCCAATAATGGTTATGTTTTCAGAGTACCTGCTCATGTAAAGTCATCTAATTCATGAACCAATTATATCCATACCGAAAACTCTTCAAAATAGGATGTAGTTTATAGTCCGGCTGTTGGGATGCCGGCGCTCAGAATATCGACACATCAGACATCCTGGCGCCAGCATCTCGTTGGTAAGTATTGGGGATAGGGGGGAGGGTTGGGGAGAGAGGTTAGAATACTTACCTGCAGGTCGGGATTCTGACCACCGGCATCCTGTACCCAATCCTTCAAAACAATGTAGAGCACTTGATGAACACATTCAGAAAAGGATTTATAGAGCTCCAGCTAAATGTCTTTTCCTATATTTGCCAATAATGGACCAACTGATTGGAAGCCTGCAACACTCTCTGCAATATATAGCAGGATGTAAGCTAGTCACAACAGCCCATATAAATGCTTCAGATACTTGTGCAGCGGTGCTTACGGACACGATAAAGAGAAACTGCAATGAACAAGGATTATATGCCTGACACCAATCTACACTTCGGCAAGGCACATGTACCGGTTCTTCTAATGGTGTGGAACATGCACTGATCACGTCTGCACAGAGATGAGAGAATAATGGTGCTACATGAGACAACAAATAAAAGTGCAGGATGGAGTCAGGCTGTGCACCAGGAGGTATAAGCAGCATACATTATATAGATTCAGGTCAATCTAAACTTTATATGGGTCAGATGTTAATAGGGGGAATTATACTTCACTTGCTCTTCAGGTTGCCAGATTGCTCTTTTAACGTTATATTCATATAGAAAATATTCAATAATCAGCTTTAGAGATTAGCAAAGCAAATTAATTTGGAACTATACACAAAAAAAGAAAACATTACATAAAACAAGTAGAAGCCCAGATTATTCACATTTAATGTGCAGTTGAGAGGCACTTTGTTTTGCAGACTTAACAAGAGAGCAGTGGGAGCCCGATAACTAGTTGGCATGTTATAAAATAATGTCTTTTGTGTCAGCACTTGGGAGTTGTACAAACGCAGTTTGAGTAGGAATAATTGATGTATAACACGGCCCTATTTTATTATATTACAGTGTTTTAAGAGTCACGTGTCCCATTTTGTAATGTAATCCTATAGTGAGCACAAATTGCCTCACATAAACCTTCAATAATGGTGAACACGTGAATTAAAAGCAATGGGCAAAATATTCAGCTCTCCTAAGGCCACATAATACTGAACGGGGAAATAGAACATAAGTGGCAGAGGGGCTTACTGTACCTTCCAGACACAGTAGTGCAAACAGGTATACAGATGTGTCCACATGCATCTTACCTCCATGCGCTGCAAGTCATGGTAACGCGCGAGAGCCGTGCAACTCAGTAGCGCCAAGAGTCTTTTCGTGCAACTTTTTACCTTCAAATGCATCTTATTTGCAAAGCGATGTGAATAGGACATGCAAGCAACTTCTGCTGATTAAAATGAAATGCTACATGTGTGCTACTGCAGGGGTATCTGCATGCAAAATGCTAAGTTACACAGTGTTAGCGGCTGTGAGACTAACGTCGCATTTCGCATGCAGATACACATTTGAAGGTAAAAAGTCGCACGAAAAGACGCTCTGTGCTACCGATAAGGCATGGCGCACCTAGAAGTAAGATGTATGTGGACACATTGGTAGATGTCTATTTTTTGTGCCATTTCAAGAATAATGAAACACGACCAATGATAATGAAGCCGTCTTAAGGTGCCCACAGACATAGCGATGTGCACACGATGAGCCGATGTGTACGATTTCCCTTGAAACTCTCCCCGGTAGCTCTGCACACGATTTGGCGTCCACTCTTCATACCATCTCTCCTGCATCCAGACTTTCACAGTGCATCGTGTCCTAGATTGTCAGATCTGCCCTACTGCACGGCAGATCTGACGATGCGATGTGCGACCTGCGGGGACGCACATCGCATCGTGATCATGAGTGGGGACTCGTGATTTGGCCATATTTGACACGATCTGTCGTTCCGATGTGTCGGAATCGGCCAGATTGTGTAAAATATCGCTATGTGTGTGGGCAGTTCTACTTATACAACTGATCCTGATAGTTCAGAGCAAGTGTTCGCTTTTAGGAGCTGTAGTGTCCTTCACACTAAAACAGCTGTGACAGGTCCAGCGAATCATTGCATCTTCATGGCTGCCATATACATACTTATGACGTGGGTTAGCCAAGCAGGAGATGAGGAGACTAAGGAAAGTGAATTCTCCCAAGTGCCTCCCTATCGTCTATTCCATGAGACCCAATTTTCAGCACTGTACCTATGATCTGAGCGAGTATACAGATACGCTGCAACTGGAGCTGCATTAATGCTCAGTATGTTCCACTGCAGAATGCTGTTTAGTCAGTCTGTTCTTGTGCACGCAATGGTTCAATTATTCTAAAGTGTCCTGCTGTGGGATGTTTTAAGGTCAGTGCTTCTTTAATTATACAAATTGCTGTTTGTGTGGAGCTTTCCTCAGGGAGAATATCAATTAATCTAGTATCCCAGTGTACTGAGGAACGTGAAGGATTTTTGTCATATAAGAGGTACGTGGGAAAACTGATGGCTATATAAAAGGCATGTGGAGCAGTATGATGGGCATTTAAGGGACAAATGTGGAAGTCTGAAGGCATGTTGGGAGGGCAAAACAAATTATGATGGGAACCAGAAACAGTGAAGTAAAACCGCCAAAATTTTAAATGATGGACCCTGGGGCCCACATAATTATGCACTTGGTGCGATCACTGTAGATCTTTATGCAAAAGGACACATCAGTGCGTCATGGTGTACAAAGCCTTTGTCCACCAGACAGTTATTTACCCAGTAGATCTATCCAGGACAGCATTCAATATAGATCACCCATGTATCCGAATGTGCTACTAAATAGAAAATGTATTTTACCTTCCACCCTTTTGGTCTATAAGATGGGTACACACCTGAAAGATTTTGCTCAAAATGTGTCTGTTAGAGATGCATTAGGCTCTGGAAAGTGATAAACTGGAAAGTGATAAACTACCAACCAATCAGCTCCTAATTGTCATTTTTCAAACACAGCCTGTAACATGACAGGAGCTGATTGGTTGGTAGTTCATTACTCTCCAATTTATCACTTTCCAGAGCCTAATACATCTCTGACAGACACTTTTTTGAGCGAAGAAACGATCTTGAGAATATCAGATTTGGATTATACATA
Organism: Taudactylus pleione; assembly: GCA_031769625.1. NCBI lineage: Eukaryota > Metazoa > Chordata > Amphibia > Anura > Myobatrachidae > Taudactylus > Taudactylus pleione. Next base: position 25,737,484 of record JAUIMM010000039.1, on the reverse strand, counting down.
CTAAATTATCTTTAAGATACAATTGATAATGTCTCTCATTTGACTGCGTACACGCTTCTACAATGTCGTACAGATTAATGGACCCGCATACACACTGCAAAATGGCCACAATATCGGTACAATGTTAATCGCATATTTTAGGCAGGCTGGAAGAGTCAGTCATCCGATCAGATAATTGGTGCTCACACGTACACACTATACAATTATCAGCTGATTGTTGCAATAATTACATATTGTGTAACCAACTTAAGTTTCTGGCAAAGGTATAAAGATTAAATCCCGACAGCGGAAGGCTGGCAGAGGTGAAGATCTCGACTGCGCTAAAGGTAAGTATAAACTAACCTAGCACCCGCCCCCCTAACCCTCCCTTAGGGGTGCCTAACCCCCCCCTTCCCCGCTGCGTAAATCTAAGTCTCCTGGGAGGGTGCCAAACCCTAACCTCCGCCCGGGGGTGCCTAACCCTAACCCCCCCTTCCCCTAGCCTAACCCTCCCGGGAGGGCTGCCTAACCCTAAGTTGCCCCCCGGGAGACCCTAACCTAACCTTCCCCCCCCAGCGGCTGTCCTCCGCACCCGGCTTACTTTCGGTCGGGATGCCGGGCTCCCGACGTAGGTAAAATGACAGGTGTCTGGATCTTGACGCCTGTCATTTAACCTTGCTGGGATTAGACAGCCGGGAAGTCGGCGGTTGGGGGAAGTCGGCGGTCAGGACTCAGTCTGTCGGCTTCCCGATTGCTTCCTTCCCTCAAGTAAGTCAAATGTGACAGTTTCTTCCTGCAACATCTCATCTATTAAGCTTGTTGAACAAACTGATGAAATACTCCCTACACTTGATGTCTCCTAAAAGTCCTTAACTTTTAAAGGGCTGCCATCTTCAAGCCTGTAGCTTAAGCATGCCAACTAAAGCATGTGGAGTTATATAACTGGATTTGGAGTGGACTTTGGCCCACACTCCACCTTAAATTAAACAATTCCTCAAGCACTGCACCCCATGCATGCTACTACTCCGCCCTCCTGCAATTTCACCTAGTAATGTATAACTTGTTCTGTGATTCCCACACTGTATATTACACTTCTACAAATTGGTCATCCTGCCCACTGTAACCCATGTAGTGCTCCCCAGATGGCTGCTTTGCCTTGAATTTTCATGGGCAGGATGAAGAAGTGGAACAGTTTATTCAGTGGGTATCTTGTTAGTCATTTTCCATTTTCCCCTTGTATGTCTTACCTTCCATGTATTGCTTATCTCGTACATTGTAACCTATACAGTGAGCCAAAGATGGGTAGAATGAAAATCGCGTGGCTCTGATTATTTTGTAAGGATCATGTATATTGCTTTAGTAGCTACCCCCTTTATATGTGATCTCTTCCAGGCATTGCCTATTCCACCCGGTATACCCTATGTAGTACACAAGAGATGGCAGCATCGCCTGGTATCTTTGTGGATAGGATGAATAATCCTTGGAATTTATTAAACAAAATGGCTGCCTCATCTCCGTAATAGGTTCTGTATTGTTTGCAACTCTTTCTTTGTTTAATGATCATGGTTTCTGTTCATAGTTTCTGTATTTTCTGCAAAGCTAAATCTCTGTATTATGATTTCTGTAAAGGATTTTGCATCCTTTTGGAGAAAAGCGTTATATAAATAAAATTATTATACGGACATTTATATTATACCTGCAAAATTCACCCTATGAACTATCAATATATTAAACTGAAAGAAAAATCTGAACATGCTTTTATTACATTGGTAAATTGCCATGATATACAAAAGAAAGTTCTTGAGCGGAGGAAAGCCAAAATCTAGTCATTACTATGTAGACAAGCCAAAAGTGGTAGCTCATATGATGTCACCTAATGAATTTCTATTAAACTAATAGAGTAGGTGGTACTTCTGATTAAAGCAATTAAAATAAATCTTGGAAGCTGCAGAGATAAAAACAACTGGGTAAAATTGACACACACATTTGTAACTTGCAGCAATCTGGAACATTACACTCAGCCCACACATGTACCAGAAATGTGGAGCTGGAAGAGTCTGCCAATGCTAGGTGCCCTTTCCTGGAAATTTGTTGTTGGCTTAACCATTTTAATACACAGAGACAAAACTTACACAATGCTGTTCTTCGGAACAGTGCTAGCGTTTGGTATAAAGTGTTTTTTTATTTTTATTTATTTTTTTAACGCACTTTGGGAACGGCCTTTTATCATATTAGAGAAGTACAATACATCTTCGTGCATTGGTCAACTTAGACACTAAAACTTGTATCATATTAGCAGAGGGAATTTTTGGAACGGATGTATAGGGACAAACATAGCATGCTGTGAGCATCCCATTAAAGTAGGCAGCGTGGGAGTAGCCAAACTATCCACTAGCTGCATCATCACCTGAGACAAGGAGAACACCCAAGATGGCTCCTGTACGGGGGCTGGTAAACTGGACTGGTGAGGTGATTCTTCATAACAGACAGCACACGACCATCTTGTATAAAGTCCTGAGGGGACAAGCCCGCCAAACAGGATTTACATAAAACCAGCAGAGGCCTCAAATCTCATGTTTCCCTTTACCTTTTGACATATCAATTAAAAAAAGGTAACAATGTAATGTGACAGCTTTCACAAATAACTAATAAAAGTGAAGTACAAAAGAAAATATGAGATATGGTAAGAACTTACCTTTGTTATCTCTATTTCTACGAAGTCCATAGGGTTCCACAGGATACCTTGGGGTATAGGTGATGACGTCAGGCATTGGGCACCATAGAGTTAAGTTTTCAGCCTCCCAGGATGCACTAAGGTCCCCCTCCTATACCCCGCCCCCGAGCCAAGGCATCTCACAGTTGCGTACCAAGCCATAGGCCGGAGGAGGAGAAGGAAGAGAGAGAAAAAAGATCTGGACACACACACAAGAATCACATTCTCACCAGAGGGAGACTGAAAAACCGGTGACCAGAGTAAAGCCCATCTGCAGCACAGGTGCGACAGGGCGGGAGTCCTGTGGAACCCTATGGACTTCATAGAAATAGAGATAACAAAGGTAAGTTCTTACCATATCTCATATTTTCTACATCAGGGTCCATAGGGTATCCACAGGATACCTTGAAGGATACTGCTTTGGGACATCCCCAAGGGTGGGGACGCTCCTGTGCTGAAAGGAGAATCCGCCGCCCGAAGGAAGCATCCTGAGAGGCAAAGGTGTCAAACGCGCAATACCTCACAAAGGTATGGACAGAGGACCACGTGGCAGCCTTGCAGATCTGGACTGCAGAGGCACCACCTCGAACTAACCACGAAGGACCCACAGACCTAGTGGAAGGAGCCCTCACAGAGATGGCCTTCATGAAGATAAGCTTCTAAAATTGCCATACGAATCCAACCTGCCAAAGTTTGCTTTGAAGCAGGCCAACCCTTTTTACGGAAGTCAGAGAACAAACAAGGCGTCCGACTTCCGAAACGAGGAAGTGCGGTCAACTTAAATCCTTAAGGCCTGCACAACGTCCAAAGTGGCCTCACCCACTGAAAGGTCGGGTGAGTTAAAAGCCGGCACAACGATTTCATCGTTGATATGGAAACGCGATACAACTTTGGGAAGAAATTCAGGACGAGTTCGCAGCACTGCCCTGTTCCCATGAAAAATCAGGAAAGGGGGTCTACAGGATAGAGCCCCTAAGTCAGAAACACGTCTGGCCGAAGCGATGGCCAGAAGGAAAATTGTTTTAGCTGTCAGCCATTTAAGGTCCACTGAGCCCAGTGGTTCAAACGGCGGTCCCTGGAGAGCCCTCAGGACCACAGCTAAATCCCAAGGCGCCACCGGTGGAACAAAAGGCGGCTGATTTCGAAGAACACCTTGCATAAAGGTGCGCACATCAGGGATTGCAGCAATCCTACGATGGAACCAGAAGGACAGGGCAGACACCTGCACCTTCAGAGAAGCAAGGCGAAGCCCATGGTCTAGTCCCGCCTGTAGGAAAGCCAACACTCTAGACAAATGGAACTCCCGAGGTGCATAACCTCTCAGCCGACACCACTGGAAGAACGTATGCCACACACGATGGTATATTCTTGCAAAAGGCCGGCTTCCGAGCTCTTAGCATAGTTCGTACTACAGAGCTGGAAAACCCCCTGGTCCTTAACATGGCCGTCTCAACAGCCACGCCGTCAAAGACAGCAGAGTCAGGTCCGGGTGAAGATAAGGACCCTGAGACAGTAGGTCCGGTCGCAGCAGCAACCGCTGAGGACTGTCCACTGACAGACCCTGAAGGTCTGAGAACCAGTGCCTCCTGGGCCACGCGGGAGGCATCAACAGGAGCGTTCCTCCTTCCTGATTACCCGAGGAAGAAGGGAAAACGGAGGAAATAGATAAGCAAACCGGAACGTCCACTGGACGGACAGAGCATCCACCAGAGACGCCTTTTCGTCTCTTGTGCGAGACCCGTACACCGGCAACTTGTTGTTGTGCCGAGACGCCATGAGGTCGATCTCTGGAAGACCCCACCTGTCCACCAGAAGTTGAAAGACGTCCTGGTGCAGGGACCACTCCCCCGGATGAACATCCTGGCGACTGAGAAAGGCCGCTTCCCAGTTGAGAACTCCCGGAATGAATACTGCTGATATGGCCGGGAGATTGCGCTCCGCCCAGACCAGAATGCAGGACACCTCTACGAGTGCCGCCTGACTTCGGGTTCCTCCTTGACAATTTATGTAGGCCACGGTTGTGGCGTTGTCCGACTGGACCTGCACGGGGTGACCTTGGAGAACCCGCTGTGCCTGCTGGAAAGCATTGAAAATGGCGGGGAGTTCCAAGAAGCTCCGTTTCCGCCTGAGTCCATCTGCCCTGGAACAAGTGTGGACCCGTGACCGCTCTCCAGTCCCGGAGACTAGCGTCCGTAGTCAATAGGACCCAGTTCTCCACCCAAAACGGACGACCACCAGGCAAGGGACAGGCGAACCTCCGGAGTGAGCAGCATCGTCTGGGATTTTAGATTCTGAGGCAGTCCATTCCATTTGGACAGGATCAATTGCTGCAGAGGTCTGAAGTGAAACTGGGCATATTCCACCATGTCGAATACTGACACCATGGAGCCCAGTAACCTCATCGCCGAGTGTAGAGACACACAGTGACTCTGCAAACAACTGCGCACCCTCAACTGCAAGGCAGAGATCTTTTCCCCCGTCACAAAGATCCTTTGCTGACTGGAGTCCAATAAGGCTCTGATGTGCAGAATCCTCTGAGACGGGATCAGGGTGGACTTTTGCCAGTTTATCAACCAGCCGTGGCGTTGCAGTACTGCAATCATCAGATCCAAGTGGCGTAGAAGGAGCTCTGGAGACCCTGCTACCAACAAACGGTCGTCTAGGTACGGCAGCAAGCGGACTCCCTGCAGCCGCAGGGATGCCGCCATGACCGCCATAACCTTGGTGAATACACGTGGTGCTGTTGCCAGGCCAAAAGGTAACGCCCGGAACTGAAAGTGATCGCAAACCTGCGGAACTGTTGGTGACGCAAAAGAAAAGGGACATGCAGGTAAGCGTCCTGTATGTCCAGCGACACCATGTAATCCCCAGGTTCCAGCGCCAGAATAATGGACTGTAGGGTCTCCATCCGAAACCGCGGCACCCGCAAGGACTTGTTGAGGGCCTTGAGGTTGAGAATCGGACGGTACGACCCATTGGGTTTCTGCACCAAAAATAGATTGGAATAGAAACCCTGGCCCCTCTGGGAGAATGGAACAGGCACTATAACTCCAGCCTGGAGCATAGTGTGCAAAACCTTCCGCAGTTCCATGGCTTTGGTCAGGTCTAAGGGCAGACCCGTGGTGAAGAATCGGGATGGGGGCCTGTGCCGAAAGGAGAGGGCGTACCCGTGAGAAACCACCTCGTGAACCCAAGTGTCTGTCGTAGTTGCCGACCAATACTGGGCGAACTGCAGCAGGCAGCCTCCCACTTTGGGATCCCCCCAAAGGGAGGCCCGGACCGTCAGGCCGCAGGCTTGTCATCAGACTTAGGGGCCGGACGTCTGGTACTCCAGGCCTGTTTCCTGGGCTTGGCCGATCTCTTGGGCCCAGCCTGTCTGGGAAAGGACTGTGCCTTAGGCCTACCCTGGGCCCTATAAGGCCGAAAGGACGACGTACCCAAACTGGAAGGGACCGCAGCAGACGGGAGACGTGCAGACTTGGCTGCCGCCAGCGTGGACACAATTTTGTCCAGATCCGGACCAAAGAGGACTTCTCCATTAAATGGCGAAGCTTCCAATCCCTTTTTGGAATCGGCGTCCGCCTTCCAGGATCGCAACCATAAGGTGCGACGAGCAGCCACAGCTGCCGAGGAAATGCGAGAAGTGAGGGTACTAATATACAAGGCCGCTTCATTGATGTAAGTGGCCGAATCCCGGAGATTGCCTATCAACTCTGTTCAGCCGAACAGTCGGAATCCAAAGACGCCTCCAAACTATCGGCCCAGCGCTCCATAGCTCTGGGTACCCAACATAATGCCATAGCCGGTCTGGATGCCCCCCCGCAAGGGAATAAATGGACTTCAGGCAGATCTCCACCTTACGGTCTGTAGCATCCTTCAAGGAGGGCATGGGCAATGTGGCACTTCGGACTAGGCGTGTCACATGAGAATCCACCTGAGGAGGGGATTCCCACTTAGAAAATTATTGTCCGCAAACGGATAAGCCACCGCTAAACGTCTTTGAGGCTGATACCGTTTGCCAGGATGTTTCCACGCCTCCTCTAAATGGTCTACTAACTGACCCGAAAGAGGAAACACTGTGGCGTCACCCTTAATATCCTTGAAAAAGGCATATTTGGACTTTGACATCGGAGGATCATCAACCTCAATAACTAAAGGCCAGGAATATAAACCTTAGACTTAGCGTCCGACTCTTTAGTACGGGGAGGTTCTTGGTCAGAAAGATCCAGAATCTCCCCATCATCGGACGTCCCGTCGTCATCCTCATAAGGAGCAGTCGGAAACGCCACCGGCCGCAACACAGACTCCCCTTGTAACACGTCCGACAAATGCTGTACAGAGCTTGTCAGCGAATTAACCCATGCAGGCTCCTGAGAGACCTGAGGAGGGAAAATAGGGAGACTGTGGGGTACCATCAGTTGTCTCGGGAACCCCTGCATGGGTGACGACACCACCGACTGCTGGGACAATCCCATCAGAGAACTCAGGTTGCGGAGCTAACTGGCCCACTAGGGTTGTAAGCGCTTTGGCGAAACAAGCCCAGGGCGGCTCCCGTACCGGAGCCGTGACAGTAATTGGTCACGCCAATAAAAAACACTGCCGACATAGCCCCTCCGCGCTACCCTTCCCCTCCGCTATAGGTACCTTGCACGTAGTACACAGAAGCTGGAGAGGAAAATCACTCTCAGACATGATGGCAAGTATGTGACCCCTCTCACTGATACTCATTATAGTGGGAGAACCGCCCTGCAATCACCGCACCGCAAGGGCTTTAGCAGAAGAAGAGCAGGGACAGTGAAAAGGCTGACAGTAGAAAGTGAAAGTACAGGCAGCAGAAGCTAGCAGCAGTCACATAGAATGCAAAGAAATTAATCCCTGCACTATCAGCGCTGATCCTCGACTACACAGACAGCCTAATTCAGACCCGCTCACGAGCGCAGGACACTCGCAAGCGGGTCGATGGTGCCCTAATGCGCACGACGGAGAGAGCTCCGTCGTGCGCATGCGCGAGACCCGCATAGCGACAGCCAAGCTGTCGCTCGTGGTCTCGCACCAAAGGGGGCGTGCTGTCGATGGTGACTGACAGCACGCCCCCTTTGGTGGGCGTGGCTGCCAGATGGAGGCGTTCCCATGGGAACACCTTCCGTCTGGAGCCAGCCCCACTGACATCAGTAGTGATGTCAGTGGGAGTGATTTTGGCTCTGATAGAGCCAAAATCACTCCAGGGCTTGCGGCAGCAAGACCCTACCGCAGGGTCTCGTCGCAAGCCCGATGGTCGCGATGGTCTTGACTGTGTACAGGGAAGGCGCGGTCCCCTGGCATGCAATTAACCCATGGGACGCCGCAGCGCTACCGCTCAGCTGCGGTCCGCTGTCCCAGGGGGGTAGTGGAAGCGCAGGTTTGTTGCCTGGCTCCACGCTGCAGCCAGTCCTAGGAGCCCCCTGCCTGGGGACTCAGGACCATGTTTCAGCGGGGACCCACAGCGGGACCCCGCTGCTTACCTGCTGCCCCCCTTGAATCCGACCATGGTCCAAAACATCTGGGGTCACTGCTAGCTATGACCCCAGATGCTTACCAGCATCCCCGGATCAGTACCGGCGTTCTGGTACCGGCGGGGGTGTAGGGAAGACAGCATGGACGTCAGTAGTGACTGTCCATGCTGTACTTCCAGATGGGCAGCCATAGCTGCCTTGAAGAAAACTTCAGGGGCTAATCCTTAGCCCCCCTCTAAACAGGTGCTTCGACTCCGAGCTGGGCACCAACGAAACTGATATGCCTTTGCTCGGGGGCGGGGTATAGGAGGGGGACCCTAGTGCATCCTGGGAGGCTGAAAACTTAACTCTATGGTGCCCGATACCTGACGTCATCACCTATACCCCAAGGTATCCTGTGGATACCCTATGGACCCTGATGTAGAAAAAATCCCACTCACCTGTAACAGAGGGATGAAGAGAAAAAACAAGAGATATGGTAAGAACTTACCTTTGTTATCTCTGTTTCTACGAAGTCCATAGGGTCCACAGGGTGACCTTGGGGTATAGCTGGATCCTGGATCCTCGGGCACCACGGAGTTAAAGCTTTTAGCTGCTCCCAGGATGCACTTGGGTCCAACCTCCCCTATACCCCGCCCCCGAGCCACAGGCACCTCAGTTGGTAAGCAGCCCAGGCTGGAGGAGGAGACGAAAGAGAGAAGGAAGACTGGAACACACAAGAACCATACTCACAGAAATGGGAGACGGAAAACCGGTGACCAGTCACAGAGCCCATATGAAACCAGGTGCGTCAGGGCGGGTGCCCTGTGGACCCTATGGACTTCGTAGAAACAGAGATAACAAAGGTAAGTTCTTACCATATCTCTTGTTTTCTACTTCAGGGTCCATAGGGGTCCACAGGGTGACCTTGGGGATGTCCCAAAGCAGTCCAACTAAGGGCGGGGACGCTCCTGTGCTGATAGGAGAACCCGGCGCCCAAAGGATGCATCCTGAGAGGCAAAGGTGTCAAACGCATAGAACCTCAAAAAGGTCTGAATGGACGACCAGGTGGCCGCCTTACAGAGCTGAACAGCAGAGGCGCCACGGCTAGCAGCCCAAGAAGGGCCCACGGTCCGAGTGGAATGAGCCTTAACAGAGGCTGGAACAGGTAAACCCTCCTGCATATAAGCCTCAATAATAACAGAACGAAGCCAACGGGCTAGAGTCTGTTTGTTGGCAGGCCAACCACTCTTGTGAAAACCAAAGAGGATAAACAAAGAATCCGACTTCCTCACAGAACTAGTCCGGTCCACATAAACCTGGAGTGCCCTAACAACGTCTAAGGAAGTCTCCCCAGCCGAAAGATCAGGTGACTGAAAGGCTGGTACAACAATTTCCTGATTAATGTGGAACCTGGAAACCACCTTAGGCAGGAAATCAGGACGAGTGCGAAGCACCGCTCTGTCCTGATGAAAAATCAGAAAAGGGGGACGACAAGAAAGCGCCCCCAAATCTGAAACCCTCCTGGCAGAAGCAATTGCCAAGAGGAAAACAGTTTTAAAAGTTAGCCACTTGAGCTCCACTGACTCCAAGGGCTCAAAAGGAGGACCCTGTAAGGCCCTAAGAACCACCGCCAAATCCCACGGGGCCACAGGTGGCACAAAGGGAGGCTGGATTCTCAAAACACCCTGGAAAAAGGTGTGTACGTCCGGCATAGCAGCGATCCTGCGCTGGAACCACACCGACAGACCAGACACGTGTACCTTCAGTGAAGAAAGACGTAATCCTAAGTCCAAACCGGACTGAAGGAAAGCCAGAATACGCGAAACTCGGAACACCTGGGGATCATAGTTTCTGGCCTCGCACCACTGAAAGTAAGTGTGCCACACTCTGTGATAGATCCTCGCGGAAGCAGGCTTGCGCGCCCTCAGCATGGTGGTAATAACGGAGCTAGAAAAGCCCCGAGACCTCAGGACGGCCGTCTCAAGAGCCACGCCGTCAAAGATAGTCGACCCAGATCCGGGTGAAGACAGGGCCCCTGAGACAACAGGTCCCACCGTTGAGGTAGGAGGTATGGAGCGTCGATGGACAGGCTCCGCAGATCGGAGTACCACGGCCTTCTGGGCCACGCTGGGGTCACCAGGATCAGTGTGCCTCCGTCCTGTTTGAACTTGCGCAGGACCCGAGGCAGCAGAGATATCGGATGGAACAAGTAAGCCAGTTGAAACAGCCATTTCACCGACAGCGCGTCTATCAGACTTGCGCCTGCGTCCCTTGTCCTTGACCCGTACACAGGCAGCTTGTGATTGTAACGGGACGCCATCAGGTCCAGCTCTGGCAGCCCCCACTTGTCCACGAGTAGTTGGAATACCTCTGGATGAAGCGACCATTCCCCGGGATGCACATCGTAACGGCTGAGGAAGTCTGCCTCCCAATTGAGGACTCCTGGGATGAAAACTGCCGAGAGAGCTGGAAGATAGCGCTCCGCCCAAGCCAGGACGCGGGACACCTCCGACATCGCAGCTCGACTGCGAGTCCCTCCCTGGTGATTGATGTACGCCACCGTGGTGGCGTTGTCTGACTGCACCTGAACGGCCCTTCTGTGAAGAGCGGTGCCGGACGACTGCAGGGCTCTGTATACTGCCCGCAGTTCCAGGATGTTGATGGGAAGAATCGCTTCCTCCGCCGACCAACGACCCTGAAGTGACAAGGAGCCTGTCACCGCACCCCAACCCCGGAGACTGGCATCTGTCGTGAGCAGAACCCATTCCGGGAGACAAAAGGGGCGCCCCTCCAGGAGATGCGCTGTCTGCAGCCACCAGGCTAGGGACAGACGCACCTCCGAGGACAACACCAGCATCTGAGAGCGGATCCTGTGTGGCAATCCGTTCCATTCTGAAAGAATCAGCCCCTGCAGGGGCCTGGAATGGAACTGGGCAAACTCCACCATGTCGAATGCCGACACCATGGACCCCAAAACCCTCATCGCAGAGTGCACAGACACTCTGCCACTGCTCAGACAACTGTGAATCCGCAGCTGTAAGGAGGAGACCTTCTCTGGAGTCAGAAAAATTCGTTGCTGACGAGAGTCCAGCAGGGCCCCCAAATGAACCATCCGTTGTGATGGGATGAGGGAGGATTTCTTCCAGTTGATCAACCAGCCGTGCGCCTGTAGACAAGCGACCGTCAGGTGGAGATGCTGGATCAGTACCTCCGGGGAGCTTGCCAGCAAGAGGAGGTCGTCTAGATACGGTAGCAACCGTATCCCCTGGCTCCGAAGGTGAGCCGCCATGACCGCCATCACCTTGGTAAATACCCTTGGTGCCGTGGAGAGACCAAAGGGTAGAGCCCTGAATTGGTAGTGGTTGTGGAGAATAGCAAACCGCAGAAACCGTTGGTGCGATGTTGCTATAGGCACATGGAGGTAGGCGTCCTGGATATCCAGGGAGACCATATAATCCCCCGGTTCCATCGCCAGTATTATGGAACGCAAAGTTTCCATCCTGAATTTGGGAACCCTGAGAAACCTGTTCAGGGACTTCAAATTGAGGATGGGGCGATGAGAGCCATTGGGTTTCTGCACCAGAAACAGCGTAGAGTAATACCCCATCCCACGTTGAGACTGTGGTACGGGTATAATGACCCCCGCCGTCAGCAAGGCCTCTATGGCTTCCTGAACCTGCAAGGCCTTGGTTTTGTCCTGAGAAGGACTTGTGCAAAAAAACTGGCAAGGCGGCCTGTGCCGAAAAGACAGGGCGTACCCCTGGGAGACCACTTCTCGCACCCAGGCATCCGTGGTGGTATTGTGCCAACACTGGGCGAATTGAAGAAGTCGGCCTCCCACTCTGGGGTCCCCCAGAGGGAGGCCCGTCCCATCACGCAGAAGGCTTATCTTCTGGCTTGGAAGAAGGGCGCCTAGCACTCCAGGCTTGCTTCTTTGGCTTTGAGGCGGTCTTGGGTGCGGACTGCCTCGGGAAGGACTGACCCTTTGCCTTGCCCTGAACCCGAAAGGAACGAAGCGCCGAGCTCCGGACCTTAGCAGGTGTAGTAGCTGAAGGGAGGAAGGCTGACTTGGATTTTGCCAGGGTATCCAGGTCCGGACCAAATAGTAATTCCCCATTAAAAGGTAAGGCCTCCAAGCCTTTCTTTGAATCCGCGTCTGCTCTCCAAGACCGCAACCACAAGGATCTACGAGCAGACACTGCTGCCGCCGAAACCCTAGAGGTCAACAGGCTAGCATCCAAAGATGCTTCTCCAATGTAGGAGGCGGCATCTCTCATCTGTCCTAACAACGCCCTCTGGACGTCCGGAGATTCATCCGTAAACGTGTCCTCCAAGGCGTTGGCCCACCCCTCAATGGCCTTGGCCACCCAGGAGATGGCCATGGACGGCCGGGCTACAGCCCGACAGAGAATAAATAGACTTTAGACAAGTCTCCACCTTCCTGTCCATAGGATCCTTCAGCGAGGATATAGACGGCAATGGCAAAGTAGCACTCCTGATGAGGCGTGTTACATGGGAATCGACTGCAGGCGGAGTTTCCCATTTCTTACAATGCGCTTCCGGGAATGGATAATTGGACGCCAAGCGTTTCTGTGGCAGGAAACGCTTACTGGGCGTCTGCCAGGCCACCGCCATGTGATCAGTCAACTGATCAGACAAGGGGAACGCTGTAGAAGTAACCTTAGCTTTTTTAAAACTAGGATACCTTGACTTGGGAGCGGGTGCCTCATCCTCAATCAGAAGAATAGCCCGCACCGCCTTAACCAGAGCCCGCACATTGATGGAAGACTTAGTGTCTACCTCCTGGACTGAGGCATCTGAGGCTGAGTCATCCTGTACCTCACCATCATCCGAGAACCCCTCAGAATCCGAAAGATGCGCAGCCTGTGCCATGACTGAGCGTTTAGACGCCCTGGAGGGCACGTCACTGCGCAACATCGACTGAAAAGCCGAAGATGCTGCCGCCAAATCTTGGACAGTGTGGGAAAGCGCATCCACCCAGGGTGGAGGAGCTGTCACAGGAGCCTGAAACGGCACCACAGCCGGCTGTGCCACAGGGGTGGACTGAATATACATTGGCAACCCCGCATAGGGACCAACAGGCTGAGACCCCGGGGGAGTCAGCAATAATTGTGGGACACCCGGGGAATGGGGGATGGCAGGCTGGGCCAACGCCCTAGTAGGGGCGGCAGTCGGGACCGACAGACGGTCCGCGATGGACACCAGCACCTGGGAAAACATCGCCCATGGTGGCTCCTGCGAAATGGGAGGTTTCGACGTACCAGGGACCGCCTGGCACCGTCCGCACAGGCCGTCCTGTGACAAATCCTCCCTATCCACTCCTGCAGAACAGCGCCTGCAGGAGAACAATGCTGGAGCCCCGGAGTGCTCAATCTCCTCCTCAGACATGACTTAGGAAGAAAACGTGCGCACTCACCAGTGTGCTGAACAACAGCCCACAATATGGCACCGTGTAGCACACAACTGTATGTGACGGACCTCACAAATACGTGATCTATATAGGTGAGGTCAGTAGAAACACCCTTCCCCCGCACACCTGTAGGGCTTGTAGGAGAAGGAAAGGGATAGGTACAGGCTGACAGTAAGTAGAAAAAAGACACAGGACAGGCAGCACTAGCAAAAGTCACATACCATGCAGGAAGATATACTCACTGCACCTTTCCACTACAATCAACCTCCCAGATTCAGTGTCTGGGAGGGCTATAGCGCTGTGTACACTGTCCTTGTCGGGGGAGAGGTACACAGGGGGACCGGTCCGCGTGCTCCCTGAGAGTATCCACGCTGCCAGTAAGAAAATGGCCGCTGGAGACCTCAGAGGAGGAGTGGCCCGAGTAGCTGCAGCTCAGCGACGCCAGACTCCGAGCTGAAAGGCGCGCTGAGCTGAGGGGAGGAGCCGCTGACAGGGAAGGCTTCCTCCCCTGGCTAGCATATTTAACCCCCAAGGTTGCGGCATCCCGCTTGCCGCTTAATTACCCTGGTGGTCTAGTGGTCTGGCGGGGTATGCCTCCGATGGAGGGGGGGCCCGCCGCCACCGCCCCCGGTCCGTCCCCTAGACCGGGGGCATGGGACTGCATATGAAAGGCATTACCCGCGCACCGCCGCTAATCAGCGGTGCGCGGCTTACCTGATCTCCCCGGCGTCTTCCGGCAGCAGTCCCGGGGGAAGCCAGAGTCCGGCTAGTACAGACTCTGGCTTCCCCCGCCGCGATCCCCAGTTCAGTGCTGGCGTCGCGGCGCCAGCAGGGAGAAGGAGCGGCAGCGTGGGCGTCTGTACAGACAGCACATCGCTGCCGCTCTGGAGAAAAAGAAAAAACTGTAGTCAAAAAATAAATAAATTTAACTAAGTTAAAAAAGCTTTAGGGGGCTGCTCCTGCAGACCCCCCCCGCAGGGTGACCCGACTCCGGCCGGGCACCATCTTAAACTGAGGTGCCTGTGGCTCGGGGGCGGGGTATAGGGGAGGTTGGACCCAAGTGCATCCTGGGAGCAGCTAAAAGCTTTAACTCCGTGGTGCCCGAGGATCCAGCTATACCCCAAGGTCACCCTGTGGACCCCTATGGACCCTGAAGTAGAAAAACAGTGATAGTTATAACTGACAGTTAAAAATAAAAGGCAGTATCACCCAGCAGCTAGCAAACACCGTCACATACAATGCATATGTAATTTAGTTGCAATAGACTGAATCAACTACTGAAACACAAGTCTTGGTATCATATAGAGCACTATATACCTGACCCAGAGGAGAGGTATACAGGGAGACTGACCCAAAACCTCCTGAGACCAAACAGCTTCAGCAGAGCACAGATAGTGGACTGTGAGTCTCATATGCACGAGGAGGGTAGAAGGAGCGACCCAGACGAAGAAAAACCTTTGATGGATCTGCGACTGGGTCGGGGAAGAAGCTGCCGTGGGAGAGCCTACCTGCCCTAAGCTGCGTAAACTGACCGGGTACGCTGGCCTCATGGCAGGAGAAGAGTCTGCTGCCGACGTCAGACGATAAGGCCCCGGTGGTCTAGTGAGGGAGCAGACGGCCACGGGCCCTCACTGCAGCGGCTTTCGGCGCGTCTCCAGTGACAGAAGCAACGACTGCCGCGCGACATTCCCTGTAAGCGAAGAATCGTCTTCCCTAACATCTCGGTGCTTCCGGTTGAAGTCCAGACCGTAGAATCACTGCTAGGAAGCTCTGCCGTGACCCACCAAAATCAGGAGACGTCACTGGTGCGGCACGGCGGAGGTAGACTGAGTCGCAGTGCAGGAGTCTTAATTCAGACGCTCAGCACTGCTAACTCAAAAACATAGAAATAAAATAAAACAAACTTAAAATAAAAGTTTTGGACTACCTGAGCAGTCCCCTGTTACAAAGGTGCTTCTGAATCCTGCTGCACCAAACGAACAACTGAATGCCTGTGGCCAGGGGCACATGTGGAGGAGGACCTGGGCCATCCTGGGAATTGAAAGCTTAACTGTTTTTTGCCTGGATCGCTCCAACACATTATCCCTATGGTATCCCTGTGGATTTCTATGACCCTGAAGAAACAGGGTTTGCTTGCATATTTTTTTTTTCCTTGGTATCCAGTTAAACCGAGTTAATTACAGCCGAAAACGTTTTCTCACGAAAACATAGGATCTGCAAAAAGTCGGACAAGGTAATTAGCCGCAGCTAATGCATACCGACCTAAGGGGTGATTCAAATGTTTCTCGCAGGCCCTGCTGGTCTTCTGTACAAATAGGCGCCCGATAGAGCAATTAAATTGTTTCTCCGTTCAGGCGCCCATTAGTACTTAGTGCGGCTACAAGCACTGGGTTTAGCCACGCAAGGTAGCTAAACAAGTCTCATAGTGGTTATGGTACCCCAAAAAAATAAACAGTTATGGTAGACTTACCTAGATAACTCCTTTTCTTCAAGGTCCATATTATGGTTGGAAGACCAGGCACCAAACAGTTAAAGCTTCTGCTCCCAGAATGCCCCAGGTCCTTCCCCATATATACCCCGCCCCTAGCCATAGGACTTCAGTTTAGTTAACACACCTCAAGGCAGGAGCAGGAACGAGGAGAAGGAAGAACAATCGTACACCAGAAACACACTTACACAAGATGAGGGAATCCGTGATCAAAAGAAAAACTTACTCCTACAGCCAGGGTGGGTGCCCTGTGGACCTCGAAGAAGAGGCGTTATCTAGGCAAGTCTACCATAACTCTAATTTTCTTCTTCGGGGTCCATAGGGATCCACAAGGATACCATGGGGATGTCCTAAAGCAGTTCCCATAGGGCGAGAGACGCTCCTGAGCAGAAGGGAGAACTCGTCGCCCAAAGGAAGCATCCTGAGAGGCAAAAGTATCAAAGGCATAAAACCTAAGAAAAGTGTGGACAGAAGACCACGTGGCTGCCTTACACAACTGTTCAGCGGAGGCACCACGACTAATTGTCCGCGCCCTATCAGACCGAGCAGAATGTGCTGTCACAGTGCTTGGGATAGGGAGATCAAGCTGTGTGTACACCTGAGAGAGAGTCATACGTAGCCATCTCGCCAGAATCTGCTTATTAGCTGGCCATCCTCGTTTGTGAAAACCATATAATAGCATTGGATTTTCTAACAGAGTTTGTACGCTCCACATAGATATGGAGAGAGCACGAACTACATCCAAGGAGGCTTCACCTACACAAAGGTCTGGAGCAACAATTTCTTAATTCACATGAAAACGGGACACTACCATTGGAAGGTAACCCTCCCTTTTACGAAGAACAGCTTTATCCTGGTGAAAAATCAAAAATGGAGAGCGAAAAGAGAGATGCTTGCAGAGTCTCTGATTTGGCAGTGAAGAAATAGCAAGAAAAAGAGTCTTTGCTGTTAACCACTTCAAATCCACAGAGTCCAAAGGTTCAATTGGGGAAGTTTGTAGTCCCTTAAGAACCAAAAGACAAATCCCACGGTGCTACCAGTGGAACAAAAGGAGGCTGAATTCGGGAAAACTCCTTGGAAAAAATTCATAACATCTAGTAATGAAGCAATCTTCTTCTGAAACCAGACTGCGTTCAGAAACCTGCACTCGCAAATTGTACATTCATAGACCTTTGTCTAATCCCACCTGAAGAAAAGACAGTACCCTGGAAATCCTGAATATCTTAGGTTCAAATTTCCTATGGGGACACCACTGACCAAAGGAATACCAAACTCTAATAGATGTGGACAGAGGCAGGCTTCCGTGCCCTAAGCATCATTTGAATTACAGAGCTGAAAAACCCTTTTGCTCTTAGGATGGAAGATTAAAGACCCATACCATCAGAGCCAGAATAGGCAAGTCCGGATTTCGGCAAAGACCCTGCGTTAGCAGATCCTGTCACAGAGCAGAGGTTCTCAAACTCTGTCCTCAGGACCCCACACAGTTCACGTTTTACAGGTCACCAGGCAGGAGCACAGGTGTATTCATTACTGGCTGACATTTTAAAAGATCCACAGGTGGAACTAATTATTTCTAATTATGTTTTCCAAGTCTCCTGTGAGGAGAACTGGAAAACATGCACTGTTTGGGGCCCTGAGGACAGAGATTGAGAACTTCCATAGAGGAAGAGGATAAGGACTGTCTATGGACAGATTCTGTATGTCGGTGAACCAATGATGTCTGGGCCAAGCCGGAGCCACCAGTATTGTTGGGAGGAAGGAGATCGGAGGAAAGATACGCCAGCTTGAAGTCCCATCTTACTGCCAGTGCATCCCCGAATGCTGCCGATGGGTCTCTGGACCTGGATCTGTACTTGGGAACCTTGTGGTTGTGGCGTGATGCCATGAGATCCATCTCCGGTAAACCCCATTTGTTTACCAGAAGCTGAAACACTACCGGATGGAGAGACCACTCTCCGGCGTGTATGTCCTGGTGACTTTGGAAGTCTGTTTCCCAATTTAGCATTCCCAGTATGAATATTGCAGAGATGGCCGTAAGATGACGTTCTGCCCAAATCAGAATCTGTCACTTCTTTCATGGCTGCATAACTGCTTATGCCTCCCTGATGATTGAGGTAGGCCACTGTAGTCGCACTGTCGGACTGGATCTGGGCCGGCCTGCCCTGGAGCAGGTCCTGTGCCATGATCAGTGCTCTGTATACTGCTAGCAGTTCCAGAATGTTTATTGGCAGATTACTTTCTTGATTTGCCCATCTTCCCTGGAAGGTGTGAAGACCCATCACGGCCCCCCATCCACGAAGGCTGGCGTTCGTGGTGAGAAGCACACAATTTGGGAATCCAGAATGGGCGCCCTTAGTTTAGATGATCCTTTTTCACCCACCACAGGAGGGGGAGTGAGATGGATCCTCTGAGACCTTATAAGATGATGCTGTCCGTTCCACCTGGAGAATTTTTGTAGAGACCTGGAAGGGAACTGGGCATATTCCACTATGTTGAAGGTGGACACCAAGGACCTGCATTGCTGAGTGAATGGATACCCTCTGATTGCAGAGCAATTTGCGCACCCGCAATTGTAGAGCCGAAAACTTCTCCACTGGTAGAAAGATCCTTTGTGCCATGGAATCCAGTAGCGCCCCCAAATGTACCATCTGCTGTGTTGGAGAAAGGGAAGACTTTTTTTCAATGGATTATCCAGCCCTGCTCCTGTAGACAGGAAGTGGTCAGCTGGAGATGATATTGCAAAACCTCCATAGACTGTCAATATCAGGTCGTCGTCCAAATATTAGTATCCTGACTCCTCCTGTGATGAGCAGTCATGACCACCATTATCTTGGTAAACACCCAAGGGGCTGTGGACAGACCAAAGGGTAATGGTAATGTTGCTTACGAACAGCAAAATTCAGAAACCCTTAGTGGAATAGTGCAATAGGCACATGCAGATATGCATCCTGTATGTCCAGGGAACCATGAAAACCCCATATTCCATTGCCAGCATAATTGACTGTCGAGTCTCCATATGGAACTTGGGCACATGGATGAACCTGTAGAGTTTTCAGATTCAGAATAGAGCAATGAGACCCATTTAGCTCATGAATCAAAAACAAATCTGAGTAATAACACCTTCCTTGTTAGCTAAAGGAATCCGGGATTATCCCCCCCTGAATTTAGCAGGGCATGAATGGCCTCAATAGGATCTGATGGGGGAGTTGTGCAAACAACCTTCTGTGGAGTAACCCTTTAGAAAGGTATCACGTAAGAATCCCTAGTAGGGATGGGAATTTCCCACCAAATGCACTCTCCATGTCTTTTTGGAATCTGGAACAGTTTACCTGGAGTGTTCCATGCTTCCTCCATAAACTCAGTGAGCTGTTCAGATTGAGGGAATCCAGCCTAAATCACCTTCTGGTGTCTGAACACTAGGCTTTAGGAGCTGGTACTTCATCTTCTATAATGAGGATTGAATTAACCGCCCCTGCTAGAAAGGAACATCCACTGATAAATGACGCTCCTCCTCTCCGAGATAGGCTCGAGGGAGAAATCTGTATATCCTCTGCCTCCTCAGATGATATATCATAATCTGAAAGCAGGGTGGACTGAGAGGATGATGCAGTATATGCTAAGACGGCTGATGCCTTATTCGCCTGTAACATCTGCAGATAGGTAGATCTAAAAGCCAGATTCTGGACTGAGTGGACATAACCCTCCATCCTGGAAGGATGTATGGGAAGAGGAAACATAGCAGGCTGTAATCAATGTGGATAATCATAAGTGGGAGGCAGTGTGGGGGCTGATAAGCGATTCACTAACTGCGCCATAACCTGAGACCAGGAGGACATTCAAGGTGACCCCTGAACAGGTGCTGGCGAGGTGGACTGTTGTGGTGTATAAATCAAAACACA